>CM076569.1:169951725-170314249 GCA_034641835.2 Pinus albicaulis
GACCTCCTCTGAAGGCCTCTGCCTTGCCCCCCCAGTTTTTTGCTGATTTCCCTTTTTCTGGCCACCTTGCCTCTGTCTCTTGGCTGTGATCTGCACCCCTTGTCTGCAGCTTTATCCTCCAGATCTCTGTGCCCTTTGACCCTAGATCTGTTGAGCTTCCTTTGTGTGCGTTTACATAGTTTTCCCTTTCTTTTCAGCATAGTTGTGAGAGACCCACCTTCTTGGGTTAGATAGATGCATACGTAGCTGTTATTTTTCTGTTATTTCAGCATTTTATTCTGTTCTCTGTAGGTTTATTTTCAGCTACGTCGCACACTTTTTCTTGCTCTCAAACAACGGAAAGGGTTTAAAAATTAAAATTAACGCACGCCACACACTGACCCTAAGTGAAGAAGCGCCTGGTTTACACCGCCTGGCAAAGACTCTAAAATCAATTGTCACTGCACCTTTTCTGCCCTTGACCTTC
Source organism: Pinus albicaulis (assembly GCA_034641835.2). NCBI lineage: Eukaryota > Viridiplantae > Streptophyta > Pinopsida > Pinales > Pinaceae > Pinus > Pinus albicaulis. Next base: position 169,952,192 of record CM076569.1, read on the forward strand.
TTGATTTTGTCCCTTTCTGCCCTTGTCGTTTTCCTTCTTCCTGTCATCATTGCGCCCCCAAGGCGCCTTTCCCGGAGACTTCTTGGCCTTCACCCTCAGTTTCCGGTTGATCGACCTGCTCCGCACCGCCGTCGTCGAGCCAGTCCACCTTCAAGTCCGCACTCCGACTCCTCTCCTGATTCATCGGGTCCCCCTCCCCCTTTTACCTTCACCATGTCTGGACCAGGGCCTAATGCTAGCGGTTCTTCCGGCCCTAATGCCGGCCCTACTTCTAGCGAAACCATCACAACCACTACTCCGGCCACCCCTGTGCTGCCGTACATTGCAGGCCTCAGCCTCCCTGATTTCCGTCAGTTGATTAATGATCCCATTCACCACAATGCTACCTGGCCCACTATGCCCACCAAGCTGCCCTCTGATATCCCTAAGTTCGAGGGCCTTACTGGAGAAGATCCAACCAATCACGTCCGATCTTTCCACATGTGGTGTTCCTCCAATTCCATTACCGATGACTCCATCCGTCTTCGTTTGTTCCAACGCACGCTTACCGGCGAAGCTTCTAAATGGTATGTCGAACAGGCCACTTCCTCCCATACCACGTTCGAGACTCTTGCCCAAGCCTTCTTATCGTACTTCCAGCTCCCTCTCCGATACGACACTGGTATGGAGCTCTTGACTTCATTTAAGCAATCCTCTTCCACACGCCTTTCTGCCCATGTTCAGGAATGGCGACGAAGACGGAGCTTATGTCGAGCCCCTCCCTTTGAAGATCGGGTTTACATGGACTGGTTCCTTCGCACCCTCCCGTCTCCCATCGGCAAAGATGTCGCCTTTCACTTTCCTCAATCTGAAGAAGCCGCCCTCCAAATAGCTTTAAAATATGACCTGATCTACGCTCAATCGGGTTATGTTTATACCGTTCTCCCTGACATCCCCAGGCCCGGTGGCGCTAACGCCCTGGGGGCATCTCATTCCGCCGACGGTATTGTTGGATCTCTTTCCCACCCATCTGCTCACCCTCCTATGGGCTATGGTCTCCCTCAGGGAGGGGCCAGCACCTCAAGCACTCTTCCCCCTCCCGGCAACATGTATCCAGGATACGGCATGCCTCCTCCTTTTGCCCAGCCTCCTGCTTACCTCAATGTCGCCCAACCCAACCCTTACCTTTATCCACAGCCTGGTGCGCCAGCTCCTCCAGCATATGCGCTTCCGCCTCCCTTGCCTCCTCACAACCCGCAACAACACTTACAACCCCCTCCAGGGGGAAAGTATTTGCACGGCGAGTGCGATTAACCCGGCAGGCAACAGAACATGCCCCGTGTAGGGACCCCGGTCCCGGGTATGGACCCTAACACTAGCAACCGGCCTCACCTCGGGGCATCCGCCCCGACCCGCCGAACCACCGGCACAAACGAAGCCTGTTCGTGTTGCGGTGTTTCTGATCTTATCGGGTGTCCTCTTACCCCGGATGCGACGATTTGGGGAGTGTCAAGCCACATTGCGCGGACAACACGCCTCCCCTCACGCTCCTCCTAATGTGGCCTACCCATCAGTGTGTTCACGATCCTTTCCCTCAGGGGATTCGTGGCTACCCAACCCCAGTGACCATGTGGCCACCTCGTCCATTTACGGTTCCCTCACGACTGCCGAGATCCTTATGATGCGCTCGATCGAGTCCCCCTTCTGTCGACCTTCACCTTCAAACTCGGTCTCGCCGGTACCCCAAGCCTCCTGCTCAGTCTGCTCCCGAGCCTCCATCTTCAGGTTCTACAGAGCCTCTTTCGACACCCAGTGGCCCCTTACACATCCCTCAACCCAAAGTTGAGGTTCACCCAAAAAGATTCCAAAGGGTCCATTACGCCGAAATGCTGCTTCTGGTCGAGCCGCCCAATCGTACAGTATAGTAGATGATTTGGCACAATCCTCTGCTGCCATTTCCACACTGGAACTCCTCCAGTCGTGCCCTTCCCAACGGAAGGCTCTACTATCTGCCGTGGGCGCTGTTGATCCTGCTGATGACCAAATGATTGTTTTCGACGCCACTCAATCGGACCACCCTCCTCTTCCTCCTTCCGTTGCTTTCCAAATCCCGGTCAAAATCCGGAACGCCACTGTATCCCGGTGTATAATTGATGAGGGGGCATCCACCTGTGTGATGTCCGCTTCGGTTTGGAAGCAACTCGGATCCCCTGAGCTGGCCCCTTCCACGATCACCCTTCGAGCATGGGACGGTCATGCCTCCCAGCCTATTGGCCTGTTTCGTAACTGTCCCATCACCCTCGCCGGTAAGACTGTTTGCGTTGATGTCGAAGTCATTGACGCCCCTCTAGACTACAACATCCTATTTGGGCGAAGCTACACCTATGCCATGTCTGCTGTCCCATCCGCGGTCTTCCGTAAGATGTCTTTTCCACATAACGGGAAGATAGTCACCATTGACCAGCTATCGTATCATGAGCCGTCGTCTCAGTCCTCCTCCGAGACGACCATCTCTTCTGTAGCCAACAAGCAAACCGTCGATTCCTTGACCAGTATCTCCCCCGGCGTTTATAAAGATTCCACCCTGCTTGGTACTTTTCCTCACCTTCCCCCCCCCTCCTATTACGGATCCCAGCTTGTCGAATATTTGCATGATGCAATCGTCTCAGGCTGCCCATAAACGGCCTGCCTCGGCTAGTCCGCACCCTCCCCCCCGCCCTTCGCAACCCGCTCCTAGCCATTCATCTCCGCCAGCCGGACCTCCTCCTTCCGGCCCTCCCCCTACAGCTGGTATCCCCGAACCTCTTTATCCTCCAGGCTCGGTCCCCCCCGGCCTTAACCATCTTGGAGCCGTACCTCCTGGTCACTACCCTGCTGGACAAATCCCCTTCTTGGCTCCCCCTCCCGGAGTATATTCTGTCCCCGTCATGGCCACCCTCTCTCTCCCTAAATTGACCTTAGGTATTCTGGTTTGGTACCTTGACCCCCCAGCCGCCACCCCCCCTGGTCACCCCAAACCTTACATGGCTTTGACACCGGTTCAACCGGTCCCCCTCGCTTCCTCCATAGCCACTGTGCCCCCAGCACCTCCACAGGACCCTTCTCCTGTTGTGACGGCTCCTCGGAAGACAGGCAAAGCCCGAAGGGGGGCAACCCATCACGATCCGGCCCCCCCAACATCCGTTACCCCCCCACGACCACCAAAGCCCGCCATTCGATGCGCTGTGTGTGATGTCGTCGGTCATGCCACTCACATGTGTCCTGAATTGCCCCACCTCAAGCTTCTGGTCAACGAGACATTCCCCGACTCTGATCTCCCAGAAGTACATGTCACTATCCCCGACTCCCTCCCAAAACTCAAACACTTGCGCACAACCCACCCTTGTGCCTTGTGCGATTTTCACGGCCATTACACCCACCTCTGTCCCCGCCTTGACGAGTACCGTTCCTCCTTGGACTTGTACCGCCAATTCAAGGCTGCTTCGATCGGACCAGAGGACATTCACATTCCGTCTCCCGCTTTTAAGCCAACGGAGCCCTCAGTCACCATTTTGTACCTGTCATCATCCATGAGACCATTGGGGAACGTTCCATCTGAATCCTCCCCTGTTGTTTTGCTTGACCTTCCTTCAGCGGTCATCTTGGGCTCAACATCGGTAGATTTGTTATCTACTTACTCTTCGGTCACCCATTGTGACGATGCGCATGTGAACCTCTCTTCTCATGATGATGATTCAGGCCACTTCACCACGTCAGGTAGTTCTTCTTCCACTAGTCACCCCATCTTCTATCACGATGACGACATTATGGAAGAAATTCCCACCCCCGACTTCATCTATTCCCCCTTACATCGAACCCATGCGTTCACACCACATCCACCTTGTGGTCATTACATCGAAACCCAATGTTTGGGTAAGGGGGCACCCACATTTGAGAGACCAAGAGAAGCCATTCTCCACCACTCTCCTAGTGTATCTGGTCGTGTTGACTCTAGACCCCGTATTCTTCCACATTTAGAAGAACCTCTAGAGTCCCATATCACTTCAGATCACTCTAGGGACGATACCCCTTATCGTTCCCTCATCTTACATCAGCAACCCAGTCTCTTAGACATTATTATTGACCAACCTATAGCTTTTCTACGAGAGCATCAGTTCATTATCTCCAAATCCTCCTTTTGGGATAGTGACACCAGGTATGCCAATTCGGAAACTTAAAGTCCATTTGATCTCTATATGCAGTACCCAAAGAGATTGGTAACACTCCATTTCCTTTCTCAAACTGCATAACCATAACCAGAACAAATGGCACACCACATCATTAAAATGTGGTTAGATTCCCCTTTTTATAAATACATTTTGGCATGCCCACAGCATGTCACACAAACTCAAAAAATGGGGGCACCACCTGCCCCTACATACATCACTGGGGGCACCATACGCCCCCCATACATATACTTACGACATGCCCATAGCATGTTCCAAAAACTGGGGGCACCATACGCCCCCCATACATATACATCAGACACGCCCATAGCATGTTACAAACAAAATCCAAAAACTGGGGGCACCATATGCCCCCCCCCATACATTCTGGGGGGCACCACTTGCCCCTACACACATCCGAGAGGGCACCATATGCCCCTATATCTGGCCAATACACGACGAACGCCCTGATCCGCCTGGATCTCTCTCCGAAGTGTTCCCAGATCCCTCTCTCTCCAGTTGACCCGCAACTCTGCCATACCTGCACAACCACATTCTTTTTGTCAGGGTACAGATCGGGAAAACCATAACCACACACCACAACCCAACTCCCAGCCATCAAACAGCACCAAGCCCTCCTCGTCTCCCGGGTCGCAGTTTTCTGCCATTTTCTGGACCAGGTCGCACTTTTTGCCCCCAAACCTGCGTCCTGGGTCGTACTTTTTGCCCCAAAAAGTGCGACCCGGCCATAGAGATGAAGAAGGGGCTGTTTCTGGGGGTTTTGGGCCCTAAACTGCAAATGTCATCCAACAACATGCAAGAGCAAGGTTAGGCCTCGTACCTCCAACTGACAGATCTCGCTTCCAACGATCGGTTTGTCCGCTACGTTCGCCGCAAGATTTAGGGCCTTCTCTCCACATTCACCACAGCAACAATAGCAAATGAATGATTTTGGAGGGAAAACTGCCTCATTCAAGAGAACCCATGTTTCTCCTTTCGACTGCTGCAACCACACCGTAGCCCCGTTCGACGAACCGTCAGCACCGCTAGACAGATCTCACCGAGCTCTCAAATGGGTTTTAGTTAGTTTTTGGTGATTTGATACTTCACCCGGACACATTTTTTCCACGAAGGGTCACTTCACCGCTCCTTAAAAATCGAATTTCCTCACTTACGACACTTGTACTTGGGGCACCATATCGCCCCCTTACTTGTCCATGTTCGTGTTGATTTTCGTCATGAGTGCCCACCTTGTACTCATGCTTCCTTGGTCCCCCATTGGGGCCTTTACTGTGTGGCAGCACTATCATGTCGCCCTTGTTTAGAGCATCCAAGTTGAGTCATCATTGCATTCATGGAGTCTATCCCGCGGCCTTTTACACCCTACTATAGCCCTCCATTATTTTTTGCTTGGTTCCTCTCTTGTGTCGCATATCATGACCTTCAGCCCCACTGTCCCCTATCCCTTTCGATATTGTGTCAGTCGCTGCCATGTCATTCATGCCCTTTATGCTCTAACAAGGGAAGTCGTCCATTCGCCACTCCATCCTTCCCATTTCCACCATCATCATTAGTGCCAGTCTGTCCGTCGCTCTATTGCTCTTCTCTCGTGCCTTAGTTGAGGATCTCTCATTACCTCACCTAAGGCGGACCTCCTTAAATGGAAACTTGTAGGCACATTTATTCGAGAAGCAGATCACGGGGGCGGTGTTTGGTTCCGACTTCCACTTTTGTTGGTGCCTCGATCGGGCGGAGGGTCTCTCTTCCTTTGACTTGTTGCTTCTCTGACTCACTTCTGACCACTGATGAAGGTCGTATACTGGACAGTCCAGTGTCTCAGCAGCAGCTCTTGATGATTCCGGGGCGTGTGTGAGATGTCTCAGCCCTCATGAGGGGGTGGCCCTGCAGGTAGCCCCCCACATGCCCGGATGACCTCTTCATTGCAGCCTTTGATGCCGCTCCAGATTTTGATGATGTTGGCCTTAGCCACCTGCAGCGCCTCTATGATTTGCATGTACCAGTCAGATCTTGTGAGCCCTTCCCCATTTACAGGGGGCATTTGGGTTGTACTTATCTCATGTACTCAGATGATATTGTACTAGTCCTGGCTGTTATCCCAGGCACAACATGTATGTGAGACTATTCATTGTATTTTTATCTGGCTCTTGATTATGCCAGCTGTACTCTATGGTTCGGTCCCTTGTTCACTGGACACACTATTCTTTTGTACTTTGTCACGGCGGGCATAGGTATGCCTCCCCGCGCGCCCGTCTGGTGCCCTCTCCTGCGCGAGACTTGTTGCTGCGATTCGTCTCCCTCCCGGGAGTCCTTGGCCTATCTACACTCATATCTCTCTGACATACCCTTTTGTTGTCTAGTGATGGTCTTCTTACAATGTACTTCGGTCATACGATTTGCTCCTGACACTCGCACGCTGGGGGGCAATCTGTTACACCATTTTTTGGTCATCTAACTCTTCATCATTAGATGGACCCAAGTACACCATGTAAGACCAGTTTTACCCCAAGTAAAACTGCTTTCACTATGTTAATGAGGAAACCCCAAAAGGAATAATTAATTAAACCATAATTTAATTATTATTCCCAGTCATGTTTAACCCAAAAACAAAAGAAATTAATGAGATAAACCCATAGTTATCTTATTATTTTCTAGGAATAATTATTTAAATAATATTCCTTGTTAAATATGACCAAATCAACCACCATTAATCAAATAAATCATTATTTATTTGATTATATCCCAACCACTTCCTTAAAAAGATAAATAAATCATTTCTTTATTTATTTTTCACTAATCAAGGGATTTGACCCAAGTCAAACACCCTTTCCCTCCAAAAAATAATAATAAAATATTCCATAGAGGTGGATCTAGATGTGATTAACATTATTTTAATCATGCACCAAGATCTAGAAAGACCCAATATTTTGTTATAAATAGGAGGGTTTTCCCCATCATTCTTCACCTTTTGTTGCATATTAGGTCACTCTGGATCTATACACTTGGTCTCATTTCTGCCATTTTGCTCCCATTGAGCTCTACCTTCTACATTGGGTTTTCTACATCTACAAGAGAGAGAAAGCTTAGGTCTGAAGTGCTGAGGACTACAAAGAACCCATCCCATTGAGGAGATCTGGATACACCTTCTTGTTTCCTCCCAGGTGCCCTGTAATATAAAAATTCATTCAAAAATCGTGTTCCTGTCTTGTCTGTTGGATGCATGGAGCAAACTCTTTACTTTACTGCTTAATGTCTTTCCATTTATAGATCTGTTTGTCGCATGACACACTATTCTTTTGTACTTTGTCACGGCGGGCATAGGTATGCCTCCCCCGCCGCCTTCAGCACAGGTACCCTCTCATAAAAAGAGACTTGTTGCACCTGCGAGTCTCTGCCCCTGGTCTAGTCTCAAAAGGACACCATCATCTTTATGATTTCCTCCACATACCCTTGCTGGTTCAGGATGGTCTTCTACAATGTACTTCTTACTAAAATATCGTTCTTTACACTGCATTTTACTGGGGCAATCATGGCACCATTTTTTGGCTCATCTAACCTCCTCAACAATTAGATGACCTTAAGTACACCATGTAATCAAATACTCCAAGTAAAGCAGTTTTACTATGTTAATTAGGAAACCCCAAAAGGAATAATTAATTAAACCATAATTTAATTATTATTCCCAGTCATGTTTAACCCAAAAACAAAGAAATTAATGAGATAAACCCATAGTTATCTTATTATTTTCTAGGAATAATTATTTAATAATAATCCTTGTTAAATATGACCAAATCAACCACCATTAATCAAATAAATCATTATTTATTTGATTATATCCCAACCACTTCCTTAAAAAGATAAATAAATCATTTATTTATTTATTTTCACTAATCAAGGGATTTGACCCAAGTCAAACACCCTTTCCCTCCAACAAATAATAATAAAATATTCCATAGAGGTGGATCTAGATGTGATTAACATTATTTTAATCATGCACCAAGATCTAGAAAGACCCAATATTTTGTTATAAATAGGAGGGTTTTCCCCATCATTCTTCACCTTTTTTTGCATACTAGATCACTCTGGATCTATACACTTGGTCTCATTTTTCTGCCATTTTGCTCCCATTGAGCTCTATCTTCTACATTGGGTTTTCTACATCTACAAGAGAGAGAAAGCTTAGATCTGAAGTGCTGAGGACTACAAAGAACCCATCCCATTGAGGAGATCTTGATACACCTTCTTGTTTCCTCCCAGGTGCCCTGTAATATAAAAATTCATTCAAAAATCGTGTTCTTGTCTTGTCTGTTGGATGCATGGAGCAAACTCTTTACTTTTCTGCTTAATGTCTTTCCATTTATAGATCTGTTTGTTGCAGGACTTTAACTACTAATTGCGATTCGAACATATTTCTGTGCCCATTATTGTTGTTAGGGCTATTAGTTATGCGTAGCTAAAGTGGTTCTTTTTCGTACACTTCGACGAAGAATTCATACTAACAAGCCTGGACCTTAACCCCTGCGATATCCACCACAATATTTGATAGTCTTCCTAATGGAATGATATTTTTTTGATTGGCCATATGTAGCTGGATAGTGGACCATTTCAACTTAGGTTCCCCCATGTGTTGCCAAGTTTTTTTAGGTAATACATTTGTGTCCGACCCTAGGTCCAAAATAACCTGATCCATCTCATAATCACCAATCTGCGCAGTCAACCGCATCTCTCTATCGGTGCGCTTCTTATACCCGTAGAGTTTATGTTTGTCTTTGTTTTATGGAGGGAGGATAGGTCGTTTTGTGTAGCTATCTATTAATGTCTGAAGATTTTCCACAGCCCTCGGGTTGCGCAACAGCTTCATACATGCTTGTAAAAAGGGTTTGACCTCCTCATCTGCCTTGAGGTCCTCAGGCAGCTGCGAAGTAGATGCCTCTGCCTCAGAAAAGGCCTTGCGAGTTGCGATAAATGGTTCTTTCTCCTTTTTTAGATCCAACCCTTCCCATTCGCTAATTGTTTTTTGGATCAAAGGCTCATTTGTATTTTTCTTCCCAAGCCCCCCGGTGGTCATCCCATTGTGTGTTACGACATTTACGGTCGGATCTTTGTCTCATAGTTCAACCATAACCCTTTGCACATTCTATGCAGGTGTCGAATACTTTTCCTGCATCTTCGCTATCAAGACTGGAAAATCTTCGATCGCATGGTCCAGATGCCTACAATACTAGTAGGTCTATATTATGGGGTTTGGAAAATCCCTGGAAAAGTGCCCTACCTCTCCATAGTTATAATAGATGAGTTTCCCTCATCCCCGACTTGCACTTCCACCTCTTCCACCTCCCCTGCCCCTTGGTGGGGAGCCCTCTGCACTCGAGAGCGATCTGGGTGAAGATGGGTCCAACTGCACCCTATAGAGATTCCCCCAATCGATCATCAAATCATACGTCTGACAGTTCTGTTCATCATGTCCTGCCGACCTGCAGAACCTACACCATTGTTGTTTTACTTCTGGGACATACGCATCAAGGAGGGGATAGTGGTTCGTGTCGTGTAGCCCTGCAACACGGAAATCATTGCACCATAGTGCCAGCCCACTTGGTCTTGCTACTTCCCTAAGGCACAATAGACTAGGTCCCCCAGCCTGCATGTAGTCTGTTAATAGCGGGCAGTTATCCTTGGTGTGACCATTCGTCCTGCAACGTATGCACCATCTTTCCAGGCTAGCCTCTTCACCTCGCTCCTTTCGCAGGTTCTGTATCTCCATGTGCATCACCTCCAGTTGTCCTTGGATCTACTGGATGCCTAGTTGGGCATCGTATCTGGACATAGCTTCTAACTTCATAGCAACCTCTAGGGCTTTTTCTGGTAATTCGAAAGTTTGGTGACCCATAGGTACACGTAGGTGAGGCAACAACATAGCAGTGAACCACTTCGTGTGCTGTCTATCGTCGTATTGAAATACTCCTTCCCTGATCACCTTCTTCCGCCATTGATCAGCCTCCCATACAGATTTAGAAGGCCCTTGCTTGAAATCCTTTAGATCGACCACTATTTGAGAATAGGACCTAGGCTTCTTGAACTGTTGTTTTAATGCATTCTTGAACTCTTCGATGGTTGAGTTTGCATGTTGTCTGATGTATCCCATGTACCAATCCAAAGCTCTTCCTTTGAAGGCAAGGGATACTTGTGCCTTCTTCACCGCGTCACTAGCTATGTTCTGCGCAGTCCATACCGATTTTGCGACAAACCAGAACTGCTCCATGTCCTCATCTCCCACACCCTTAAAGGTAGGCAATTTCATGTGCGCAACCATGTCGTCTTCTAGTGGTGGAGGTGTAGGTGAATTCTTACCCCTACGCTGGTTTGACAGTGGTGTGGCTGGATAACTCTACACAACTACTTCTCTTACCGGGTTGTAGATAGATCTACCTCCTTCTAGGTTGGTCTGATAGTAGTTTCCACTTCGTGTTGTACTCCCGTTTAGATAAACGGTCATTCACTCGGTGTGGCCCTAAATCCTTTGAAGAATCTCTGCTCTGCTTCAGAGTAGGAGACGAATTGATCGATGGAAAATTCCATCACGAATCCTCCTAGCACGCTGTCCACCTAGTGATCTACGGTGCGAGTGATGGTGTTATCAGCCTTATCTAACTCCTGGATCAATTCTGGGGTCCACTGTGTGACCCTCTCGTCCTTCCAACACTTTTGAAATTAGACCAACCTCGAGAGCCGCTCCTGGAGCTTGATCACAATAGTTACGAAGAAGATCTCGTAGATCTCTGTGACAATATACCTATTTTTCCACTCTTCGGTGGTCAACCTCCTACTATGGTTTTGTTTCACTACGAATTCCTGAACTTTCTGTTCAAACCATTCATCAATTTATTTTCTTTCAGGTTTCTAGTATGGCCTTGGAATTGCTCGATCCCTCTATTAGCACCTAATTTGGACCTCAGGTTGAAGAAATGCAAATTAGGGTAACCTTTAAACCACGCTCAGCCTTGTAGCTAGCCCTACAAGGTTAGGAGAGGGCTCTCTCCGTGAAAAAATGTTCAATGAAGTATAATAATAAATTGATATTAGGCTAGGTATAATAATGGGAAAATGTTTTTATGGATTTTCAGGGTGTATGGAAAAGATGGGGTAGTTTGAAACTGGGGAATTAAATCAGGGATACAAGGTATTTCATGGGGCAAGGTAGGCAGGAAATTTTAGAAATTAATTTTAAATAATGATGGGATGGTAAGACTGGTGAGGAGCTGAAAAGGGCATCAGAGATGGATCCTTTTCAAACAGAAGAAAACACAGAATATTGAATGATTTCCCAAGGAAGAGCATTAAAAATGGATTCTACCTATCTATCTTGAAAGCATTCAACCAGAGATGTTTATGAATGAATGGTGAACATAACAATTTTACATATGAACACAAAGGAAAGAAAAAATGCTAAAATTCATACCACATGGATCCCACAAATCAGAGCTTCATATCTTATTAATTCCCTGTCTAACTGTTAGAATGGAGGGTAGAGCATCCTCCTTGATTTCCACACTATTCCCCTTCCTTACTGACTTCTTACAAATGACTCAAAATTACATTAAATAGACATAAATCTGAGGGAAGTAGATCCACAAAAAAAGGGAGTTGTTTTACCAGCTCAGAACTGAAATCCGAACATAGGAAAGAGGCCAACAAACTGCCCCTGAAAAAGAGGAGAAACAATATATTTTTGACCATCTTTGAGATTCGTTGTTATACTGGATAAACAGATCCCTATTTTTCAGCTGTCGTGGAGGTCTCTGTTTCATAATTAGCTTTCGGCCCTTTGACTTCATATATGCCGAGAAATGCCTTTTGAAAACATTAAAACTGAATTGCATGCCTTTAATGAAGAAAAGACACCTTTTTGGGTAAAAGGAGCGAAGGGAAAGGGATGTGGGCCCAAATCATAATAGCAATCAGAAGATCAGAGGAGGTGAGACACACAATGGAAAACTTGCGATGCGATTAGTGCATAAGGGCAATCACAATCGGGGATCGGAGGAAAGGGGAAGGTGTATTTAGGGTGAGGCGTAAAAACTCCGATGTGATTGGAATAAATGTAATAAGGGGAAAGGATAAGCCAAAGGGGTAATGGGGAAAAAACAAATAAAGAAAATTTTCGGCTCTTTTGCAAAGTGAAGATTGATTTTTTTATTGAAAGAGCGGAGGGCATTTAGGTGGGACTTGGGAGTCAATCGCAATCGCAATCGGGGCTTTGGGGAGGGTGTATTACACCATAAGGTTTCGCCGATGCGATTGAGGATAAGCAATGGGGAAGTCCTTTATAAAACAAAATAAAATGGATTTTAAGGTTTACAAAGGGAAAAAGGCCCTTTATTATGAATGGGTGGAAAAGGTTTAAATGTGGGACCGGGAAGGTCAATCACATCGGGAGATTTCGAAGGGGAGCGGGTTTTTAGCATGTCATAAAAAAAATTGCGATGCGATGGGAAATGGGTTTAATCGCAATTGCAAATCGGGATGGAAGGGAAGTGGGAGTAAAGCTATAAAAATTCCGATGCGATGGAATTAATTTGAAAAAATTTAAAACCAAATTATAGCGTTTAACAAAGGGAAAAGCACTTTTGCTTTGGATCGGGGCGGAAGGGTATTAAGGTGGGACCCAAAGGTCAATCGGAATCGGAAGCAAGAGGGGGGCGAAGGAAAAGTGTTATTTGAAAACGCCAATTGTGATGGAGAGATGGGCTGTGAGCCATCTGATTGGATGGGCAGATCGACGGCCAGGATGCGATCGGGCGGGGTCAATCGGGGGTTTGCAATCAACGGGACTCAATCGGGTGTATTCAATCACATTAGAGTTTTTTGTAGTCATAAGGGTCAATCGGAGTGCAAAATAAGTATGGTGCGATTGTGATCGGAATGGGAGGAATTTATAATAAAAACTTTAAAACTTTATTATAAAGTTTAAGGGGAAATGAGGGAAGGGGTTTATTAAATCGCATCGGGGTTTTACGTTTTTAAAGATTTTTTCAATGCGATTTATACCATCAAATAGGGGAAAAATGGGGTTTATAAAAGAAAACATTAAACTTTAATGAAATAAAGTGTAAGGAAGAAATGGGAAACGGGGTAGGGTTTAGGCTATAGGGGAGCCTTATTCACTTAGGCATAAATTTCAATCCAGGAGTTAGTTTTGAGAGAATAATATACCTTTGGAAAGCTCTTTCTGAGCTCTTTCTAATGGAAATACTTAGAACATGATTTGACACTGAAAACGCTGTGGAAAATTTCTCCAAAAGGTAGGGTGGTGACTTTGTGGAGATACTAGCAGCTTCTGAAGTGTGACTTATTACATATTATGACATAAAATTACATAAATATGATAATAAAAGAAAAGTACCATGTTTTCACCTCAAAACATGGTTTTGAGGCGAAAATTACATCAAGCTAAATAAAACATTTCTTTGATCTTCCCAGATACTGCGACTTTGATTTTATTTGACCTCCTCATAACCTTGCTGATATTTATTAACACTTGACTCATTAATTTCACCATGATGAGACCCTAGAACCTAATGAGACCCATCCTATGACCTACTAACATGACTCACAGACTGAAAGTGACTCATGACTAAAGACCATAGAGAGGAGAATCAACAAGTTTCACATGAGGGAAAACAACCACCAGTGGAATAATTTTATATCATGACCTAATGGAATGGTAAAAATTTATGGTATGGGACTCCTAATATGAAAATGCAAAAGAGAAATTTTGATCACTGATGGAATTATGACTGGACTGACACTAATACCCTCTCTCAAAATGCTTCTGGTCCTGGAAATGGAACCATTTGTTGGCTTGAGGGGTCCTGACCCAGGTTCGGAGGTTAAGGTTTGCCAATAAACCCCTATACTACTGGCCCTTTCGGCAGTGACCTACTTGCGCAGGCCAAAGTCTCACCTGAAGCAGTATGGGTGGGTGTTGGAACTAGGTTTCTGCACCCTGAGAGAGAGAGTAGGTAAGTCGAACCGTTTGGCAATTATTAGATCTACGCAGTCAGAGGTTGTTCACATGACTTTGAATGATTAACCAGAGTACAGTTTTTCCAGATTTATATAACAGGCTCACATCCACGTGCGGATAGCCAAGTGTAAGCATAAAAAAATATATTCACAGTAGACTTAATCAGATTGCAGATACAATTATCATAACATAGATAATTTGTAGCTCATAAACACATAACATTCACAGCTCGTAACAAAATCACACATAATTCAAGTCCAAAATAACCATAACCAAATAGATCAAATAGCATCAGATATCCACAATACCTCGCATATATTAATTATAAAAAAGTCTCTTACATACCCCAAGACCCAACGTGCACACATAGCAGCAAGGTCTGCACACAGCAGGATTGAGGATCTTTGCGCACACAGCCAACAGGAGTCATTTCCCCAAAAACCCAAAAAGATCTACTAATTCACAATTCGCATCAATCTTAATCCAAGTCTGTCTTACAACTCAAAATGGTTCAACTACTTATACTATTTTATCCTACACATCTAATGGTCCACAAACCATGGTTTGCGGACTCTTGGTCTAACCTTGACCCACTTACAATGCATGAAGGGCTTTGACCCACCCCAAAACCCCTGTGTTAGACTAAATATAATAAAAAAATTTACAAAAATGGACCATATTCGCAGCTCTTGTAGGAGACCCTGTTCCAACATCCACAAAATATTTTCTGGGTCATAAACTATGGTGGGAGGTTTTGGGTCCGGGTGAGATTTGGTTCTGATCCTTTGTGAAGCCAGATTTAAAACCCAAGGTATAGAGAGGCTGAAAGTTTATGTATGTTTTCGAAAAGTTGACCTCTCTTAGTGTTTGCTAAACTCACATAGTGTGTGTCTAGGCTTCTAAAATTCTTAGGGTTGATTTGACACAATCCTAAGGAATTCTATGAACACTAGTAAAGTTAGAAGGCCTACGCGAGGCTTGTGGAGTTACCAGGTGGATGGTTTTTTGCTATTTTAAGGATGTATGTTTATGGTCTACCACCAATAACTAACAAAAACCAATCTGGGGATGTTTTGGGGTTTTCTGAGTTCCTTTATGTAGCCCTAAGGTTTCTATAAGTGTCCTACAGTTGAGTCATCTTTTTTCTATGTTGGTGAAACAATCAGATTCTACTCTTTTGATAACAGTTTGAATTATCTATGATTTGAAAAGGGTTTCTGAAGTTATAAGGAGTACTTAGATTGTCACTAAATCAGAAAGCTCTCACCTTGATTTCCATTTATGTTAGGTGGTGAGTTGGTGGTAAATCAATAGATGCTGTGTGATAAGGGCTTCTGAATTTCTCTAAGGATGTATAAGCTGGTTTATTACTCAGAAGGTCCCACCGTGATCACCATTATGTTATGGTCCCGTGATTTGCTAGATTGGTGAGATAAAATGCACATGGTAACATTATACCAGTCTTTGGAGTCCTAGGACCTAGCCTTCCTAGACTCAGAGAGGGCTCTCTCTCTCTATTTTAGGCTAGTTGTTAAGTGTGGGGTTTGTTTGTTTGTTTTGGTTGGTTAAAATAATCAAGTACAATAGATAGAGTGAGGAAATCTTCAATTCATTGGGCTATGGAGTCAATAAAGTCATAGAAAGTTTCAAAAATAAATCAGGGTGGATCACAGGGAAAATATAGCATGGTCAGATGTATTTTCAAGGTTTTTTGTGAAATGAAATGAACACCAAGTTTGTGAAAAAAGTAGGGAAAAGGGAAATTAACAATCCTTTGTCATGTAATTAAAAAAAGAAGGGAATTCAACACCATTTAGCATAAGGAAGTAATCAATAGATAGGGCACACCAATAACTATTTGATTCAACTTAAGCAAATAAGCATTTCAGACAAACAATCCAATGAAATATAGAAGGTGAGAAACTCATTTAACTTCTAGTGATTTCACCTTCAAAGTTAGAAAACATTTAAGATAAACACATAACTTTAATCAAAGAAGAGGGAACACCTAAACATCATTGATCATAGCTATAAAGATCTCCAAAATAATTATTCAAGCATGGACAAAGGGTATGATCGAAACATAGCCTCTTTGGCAAACCTAATTAATGGTACTTCAGAGAGAGACCTTAAGAACAATGTTTTAGTGACATCAAACAAGCAGGGCTAACCATAAAACATCTTTGATACCTACTGTATTGAACCATTCATGAGATAAACAAGCTTAGGGGTCTAGAGAGTAATTAATAATTCTCTAAAATTTCCTAGTTGAGGAAAACATATAGGTAGTGAAGAACAAATAGAGCTAAGGTGCCTTTGAAAAACATATCTTAGTCTAAACCCTTTGTCCTACTGCAATTTAGAAGGATGAAACAAAATGATACATAAGAAAAAAATAACTGAATAGAAGCACATCACCATTAATCAAGCTCAGGGATCCTGCAAGCAACATTCTCCATCATCAATCAAGGCAAGCCATTCACAAACTCCAAAACACCAATTTCTTCTCCAATCTCAAAAAAAACTATGTATTTCTCCCAAGAGTCATCAAATGCCAAACTTTTACAATGAGGCCCTCATGCTCTATTTATCTAGAAAAGGAGGGAAAAAACCCTAACTAGGGTTTTAAAATGTCAAAATCATCCATAAATTCCATTTACGCCCAAGAGACCATGCAAGGCCCAAGGCACAAAATATCTCATGAAATAAATGCTAAAATAACTCCTAGCACCTAATTTTGGATTGATTTTCCTCAAAAAACATCAAAATATCATTTTTCGAAAAATTAATGTCTTTTTTTGAATTTTGGCCAAAAATGCACAGTGAGGTCTGAACGCGCAGCACCTTCCCGTACAGAAAATGGGTCCAATTGCAGCCAAGTTTCGGTGACCTTCTCGATGTCAGAATTTTCTACGTGATGGCCCATTGGAAATCTTGCTGAGTCTACTTTCCAAATCTACACCTTTTTTTTTTTTTCTTTTCCTGAATGAGCTTCATTAACCTATCCAAAAGGCAAATTTCCCAACACTGCTCTAGGCGCAGCGCTAGGCCTGAAAGTGAGGCAGAAAGGTGAAAAATGAGGTGTTCGTTAGCCTTTTGAGGGGTAAAAAATGCTCCAAATGCTCTGAAATTTGGTGAGCATATTGTACTAGACATGAGGATTCCAAAAATGCAAATTTCTCCCTCTGAAGATGCCTAATATGAAAGCCTCCAAATTCACAAAAAACCAAAAATTGTCAGAGGCCTCCAAATTCACAAAAAACCAAAAATTGTCAAAATTCTCCCAAATTTGGTGGATGTGTTCCTCATGGGGCTTGAGAGACATGTAGATAATATTTTGCCAATATTCCAAGGTTAGATTGGTCTTTTGCCTCTTTCAGTGCTTGGATCTTGGTTTGGCCCTTCTTGAGTTTAGCCCTTGCAACTTGGTTTTGTTGGGGTTCCCACATTTTTGCCAGGTTGACAGAGACCAAAAGATGAGACAACATAGAACCACTTTGGGACCTTAGGATCTAGCCCTCCTAGGTCCAGAGAGGGATCTCTCTATGATAGTCAAAGGTTAATGTCTTTGAAACTTGGATGTTATGATTTTAGGCTAGCTATAGGCGCAGGGTTTGTTTGTTGGTTTATGTTTGGTTGTTGGGAATCAGGAATGAAGGGTCCAATATAAAACAAGCGTGAGAAAAGAGGAAACTAGACAAAGATAGATAACTCAGGGACATCAAAGCCATTGGGAAATGGAGTCAAGGAAGGATTTACTTGTGTTCAATGTGCAAGCTTTCAGTTGGGCTAGTCATCTAGAGCATTTGGATCTTAAAGATGGTTGATGGAATGGAACATTAAGGACTAAAAATGAGTGAAGGGGAAACAACCAATTCTGTCTATAGATCAGGTTAGAGGTCATTTAACTCCAGACCTTCTTGGACAAAACCGGAGGCAGGACAAGGGATCTTAGAAAGGCTTAATGAGATGGAAAGATCCTAGTGAGGCAGAGATAAGATCCTAGACCTCCCAGTGTTCTCAACTCATCTAACTAAATCCTAACAAGAACATCCAAACATAGATTCCATAAATCCAAACATCAGAGAGTAGGCAATGACATCCACTACACTGGTTATATAGATCGAAATCAATATTCAGACACACATATAAGCAGAAAACATAAAGGCTGGGAGAGCAGCAACATAAGGTACCTATCAAGGGTAAGTCTTATGCCAAACTTCTGATGCGAGCCTAAAGAAACATAATGAAATGAAAGCAAGTCAATCACAAATATAGAGAAAGGAAAACATCACCAGCTTCTTTAGATCAGGATCCAAAGAAACATGCTTGTCATATTAAAA
The DNA here is from genome assembly GCA_034641835.2 of Pinus albicaulis. NCBI lineage: Eukaryota > Viridiplantae > Streptophyta > Pinopsida > Pinales > Pinaceae > Pinus > Pinus albicaulis. Next base: position 169,970,761 of record CM076569.1, read on the forward strand.
ACAACACCAATCAGGTGCATCATTTCCCATAGCTTGAACATTCAACCTGAATACATCAAATCTCAGTCTATCTTACAATATTACACAGAGAACTTGTCTCAAGAGGAGAGAGCTTGCAGTCTACTGATATCCAATCAACAACCAACAACCATTACAATAATTCCCCTCTGTGTTTTATAGCATATGATGAACAGAAGGTCGACTGAGGTAGTAGGTGAAAACTAAATGTAACACTAAATACAAAATGAATGCAGGGTCGAAACCCATTCTGTTTTCTTGCTGAGTATTTAATCTCTGTCACTTCCCTTGTGAAGGGTGATCTTCTCTGGATATGATCTTGACATTTGTCGGCTGTGGTACTTCTGGTGCTTCGAACAAGAATGGAAAGAAATACTAAGAGATCTGTCATATAAATGCTCTGGCGGTTTTGACCTGATGTTAGGGTGGAAATTCCTTCAGGGGCGATGTGAATATTTAAAGATGTATGGGTGCCCTGTACTTGAAGAAAAACATTCTGCTGATGAATAACACTGATGTTACCTTATACTCATGCTCAGGATCTCTTGATTTATCTTCGGGATCTACAAACTAATGCTTTGTCTTTTAAACTTGCTGCTTCAAGGCTCCAGATCTTCTTTAGGGTGCCTTAATCTCTTTTGCTTCATACTGAACACTTTGCCACTCCATTTTGGCCTCTGACAGGTTAGCTCGAGCTTTTAATGGTGCTGGGCGACTTTTATAAAGTTTAAACCATGTTCTCTTTAATGCATGTCCTGTGTTCATCTTCTCAGGTCATTTTCCATACATTCCCGCTGCTGAAGATGATCTTTCTTGATTTCACTGTCGCTATGCAGAGGCTGCACATTATGGCGGTATTTATCATTTTGAACCCTGCAAAACACGGAAAATATGAAGAAAACCATTGATGGGGTGATGGATGAGGTGTGGCTGCAGAAGATGGCCATGCAGATGACGAACAGGGGAGAAATCGCAGACAACAGTGATAAATCGTTCTGGTAGAGGTCGGGTGGTCCGCGGGATAAATTTGACCGAAAAACATTAAAGAACATGAATTTAAACAAATATATGCAATAGAATGGATGAATGTACGAGGTATACACGTGGGGTGACATGGCAGAACCGGGGGCAGGGGAATGGTCAATGGTGGGTAAGCAGACATGGACCGTTGATCATGGTGGGGATCGATGACGGAAGACGTCAGATGGAAGACTAAGGGTACGGAGGAACTCAGACAGGTGAGCAACTCAGACAATCGATGATCGTTGGATGAGACGTTTAAGATTCGACGACTGCCGTGCATTTTGCTGCGAGGTTTGGGCTGAACAATAACGCGCGGGAAGATAGTGGTTTTTCCACCGTACAGAAGACACACAGAAGGTGCCCAGTGGAATCGCTGGGTGATGGAAGAATACCGCCAATTCGTGGATGGTGGTGTGGAAAAACCAAGCGGTTTTGAGCAGCGCGCGGGGACGGGAGTGGGGACCACTGATCGGAAGGGCTCTGCGCCGTTGATTTGTCGGGCAAATGGATGGTGGTGATGGAAGCGAGGTAACTTTATAATATAAAGTCTTATTATAAAGTTTCAAAGGTTTTAGGGGAAGCGCCTTTGGGGATAGCGCTTAGGTCACGGCGCTGAGTTGCATGGGGGAAACAATCCGGGGGCGTGCGCCGAAGGGGGCTAGGGCCCAATATACAAACATATGATTTTGGCACATTTTTAACGCATTTTGGGGCCACCAAAGGCTAACGATAGGGGAAAAATGGGGGGAATTGGCCAGACAATGGGCAGAAATAGGGTTTCAAAGGGATTTTGAGGGGGTTTCAGGAATGAACAAGGGAAATCTTGGGGGGAAGAAAGGGGTCCTTGAATAAGGGAAAAAGGAAGGAAATATGGCATTTGCAAGGGTGTGAGGAGCGAAAACAAGCTTTTGAGACAGTAAGTCAGCACATAATATTTGCATGGGGAAAAGTACAGAGAGACCTCAAGGATGATGTGTCTTCAAGGGAGATGCATTCCTTGAAGGTCTCCAAAATGACATAGCCCCCAACTTGCTTGTCAAGAATTTCATAGGGGGCTAACAGTGGCTCCACATGGGGATGGCTTCTTCTTGAAGGAGTCAAGAAACCAGAGATGATCTTTGGAGTAGGCCGGGTGCCTGTTGCTTGGCGTATCCCTTTTTCCTTCAATTTTAGCTGCCACAATATGATAGAAACATCAGCAGAAATATTTCCCAACCAATATACCTACCCAAACTATAGTTCTAACATTTCCCTTTGGGCGCATTTGAGCTGGCAGACCCTTTACATTTTATTTAAAAAAAAAAAACAAACCTATTCTAAATCTACCCTTATTGCTCCATGAGACTAGATTAGACTGTTGGCCTCATATGCTTCTCTACCTAATGTACTACCTGCTGGGATTAAACTGTCCAACAGGTTTCTTCTCCTACATTCTAAAACAGGAAATTCAAAACAACCAAGCCAGGATTAAACTGTCTTCCTTGCTGTGGAATGAAGACTTGTAGAAAACTGCAAACCAGATTGTGAAGGCATGAAATCTGCAATTTGAAATATCCTTCTTTCTTTGTGACTTAGGTTTTGAGCATATTTGAGTCACCTTTTCCTTTTCAGTTTCAGCTCTGGTTTTAGGCATGTTAGAGCTGATTCTTCCTTTTCCTTTGCTGGCCCAGATTTTGGGCGTGTTGGTACCAGCCGTCTTTTGTTCTTCTGGCTCATATTTTGAGTTTATTAAAGCCAATCTTTCACACATCTGAGGTTCATGTTTTATGCATGTATGAACCTCCTCTTTCTCTCTGTTATTTGAGACATTTTTCTCTATTTTCTTGAAAGTAAAAATGCTATGGTATGTACAATGGAAATGGAACTGGAAACGAAAATTAGCAGAAATAGTGTTTGAGCATCCTACCATTGACAGGACCCCCAAACAACTTTGTACCATCAAGTTCTTGTAAGAAGAATGCATTAGGACCCATAGTAGCCTGGATGATAAATGGGCCTTTCCATAAGCTGTCAAACTTGCCATGTTTACCTTTTTCCTCTCTTCTTGAGTCCCACTTCAGAACCTTGTCACCAACCTTGAAATCCGAAGCTTTGGCCCTTTTGTCAAATAGCCTCTTAATGTTGTCCTGAACTTTCACTGCTTTGTTGTAAACCTGATCCCTTGTTTGCTGAAGATGGATGGTCTCATTGATTCTTCTTATCATGCTGTCTTCCTCTGATTGGATCTCCTGGACCAGTTTGATGACTGGAACTCCAAGGCTTGTGGGGAATACTGCCTTAGTTCCATAAACCAGCTAGAATGGTGACATTCCTATAGATTTCTTTGTGGTGAGCCTGTCAGCCCACAAAGCATGTATCAAATTTTGATGCCACGACTTTTTGTTCTCTTCTAGCAGCTTCTTAATGATTGTGACCAGGATTTTGTTAGATGATTCAACCAAACCATTACCCTGGGGGTAATAGGAAGTTGAATGACCAAGCGTGATACGGTACCTGCGACAGAACTCAACCATTCTCTTAGATCCGAAAGCAGCAGTGTTGTCAGTGATTATTTTCCTTGGACAACCAAACCGAGATAGGATGAAGTCCTCTAGGAACCTAATGATGATAGAATCGTTGGCATTCCTAGTGGGTATGGCTTCTATCCATTTAGTGAATTAATCTGTGGCAGTCAGGATCCACTTGTGTTGCCCAGAAGAGGCTGGATGAATCTCCCCTATAAATTCTAGACCCCATTGCAGAAAGGGACCTTCAACAGTGATGGGTTGTAGGGGAAGGGGGAGGAGCTTTCTTCTGCCTTCAAAGATCTAGTAGTTATGGCAGGTAAGTATCATTTTATGGACATCGTTAAACAGTGTAGGCTAATAATAACCAACCCTGAGTATCTTGTTTGCTGTGGCTTTCCAACTCAGGTGGCCTCCACATTCTCCAGCATGAAACTCCTGTTTAACGTTTCCAGCTTCAGTTTCAGACAAGCATTTCAGCAATAGGCCATTTGGATTTTTCCAGTATAAATTCTCATTCAGAATGCAATAGTTTCTAGCTTTGAGTTTTATGAATTTGGCCTTGGTTTTGGACAATTCTAGAGGGGCATTGAGGTTGGTGAGAATGTAAAGGATATCAGTATACCAAGGAGAGTTTTGAAACTGGTCCTCGACAGTCGGATGGGGCAATCCTTCCTGCTCATCCAAGGCATTTATCATGTTAATGTCAAGGGCCTGCAAGTTTGACTCAGCCATTAACTGGGCCAGGCCTTGACCTTTGATTAGTTTGGTGGGCTTTATTTCAAGGTCTTATTATAAGACTGTAGCGATCCATTTGCCCCTTTTCCCATCAGGGTCTTGGGACAATATATCTTTAACCACTATATTTGGAACATGGGCAATGGTGTGAGAATGCAGAATCTACACCCTAAAGTCTTTTAAGGCCTTAATCAGGGCATAGGCATGCTTTTCCATGATGTTGTACTTTAAGGGTGCATCTCTCAGCGTTTTGCTGAAGAAGGCTATAGGCTGCTCATTACCTTCTGAATTCTTCTGCAGTAAAACTGCAGCCACAGTGTGTTGGGAGGCAAATGAAAAGATCAGAAAATCTTTCGAGAAATCAGGACTAATCAGCACAGGAGCCTGCGTGAGTGCGAGTTTCACAGATTCAAAAGATTGCTTGGCTTCAACAATCCACTTAATCCCTTCATCTTTCTTTAGCATGTCAGTCATAGTCCTAAGGCGCTCTGCAAGGTTGGGAATGAATCTCCTAAGGAAATTGATCTTCCCAATGAAGGACTGTAACTCCTTGATGTTTCTTGGATGTGTAATTTGAAGTATTCCCTCAACTCTCTGTGGGTCTATCTTAATCCCTTTCTCAGATATGATGTGACCAAGAATTTTCCCTTCTTGCAGCCCAAAAACAGTTTTCTTAGGATTTAAGGACAGACCATACCTTCTACATTTCTCAAAAACTTTCCTCAGATGTTTCAGGTGTTCTTCTTCAGTTTTGGAAAAGACAGTCAAGTCATCCAAGTAGATAACTATGAAGTGTCCTATCTCCTCTGAGAAAGCTATGTCCATCTCTCTCTGGAAGGTGGCGCCAGCATTCATCAATCCAAAGGGCATTTTCAGGGATAATTTTAAGGATGGAAAATTATCTTGAAGTTTAAAAAATTGGCGAATCTCACTAATCCCTAATATGCAAACTATAAAATGTTTATTGATGTACTTGTAAAATTATTCAAATTTATAATGATATTATATATATTGTCTATATAATGTTGGCGATTTTTAACATAAAATAATTTTATATTGTAAAATTTGGGCGAATCATTTTTATAAAAAAATGGAAATTGGCGAATCTTTTTTTTAGAAAAACCATGGAAAATTAGCCCACCTGCGAATATTAGCCCCTAAAATATTCCATGATTTTCACATACATGAAGGTGCCCCATGGAGTGGTAAATGCTGTTTTGAGTTGGTCTTCTGGGAGTACCAATATTTGGTTATATCCTGAAAAACCATCAAGGAGGGAGATTCTCTTAGAGCCCACTACCTTTTGTAAGATGTGTTCCATTCTAGGCAAGGGGTAGTTGTCTTTCAGGGAGGCTCTGTTGAGGTTTCTGAAATCTATGCACAGTCTTATTTCCCCTGTTTTCTTTCTTACAACCACTAGATTTGACACCCAATCAGAGAACCTCACAGGAACTATTATGCCTGCATCATACATCTTTTTAATCTCTTTCTCAACCACAGGCAATTGTTTCGGATTGATCCTACGGAGTTTCTGTCTGAAAGGCTTCTGATTTTCCTTCAAAGGTATCTTGTGTTGTATGAAATTGGTGTCATAGGCCTTTAAGTCTTCATAACTCCATGCAAACACATCAACGAATTCTTTAAACAGCTCAATGTATTTTTTCTTCATGTCTGCAGGTAAAGACTTAGCTAGTTTTATCATTTTGGGCCTATCTTCAGTGCTTATGTTGCATTCTTCAACATCAGAGTCGGCATGTTCTATAGTGGGATTTTTTTTTACATCGTCAAAGTCAAAAAGGTCCTCTAAGGGTGTCAGGCCTCTGGGTATATTCTTATCTTTGGCCTGCAGTACTTCTATTTCTGCACTATCTGCATTTTCACAGTTTTCAGTTGGATTTCCAGTTTTCACAAAAAAGGTGTTTATTTCTACGTTACAGGGTGTTTCTTGTTCGTCTGGGGGATCCTCACTTGGGCAGCTCTCATCAGATTTTGAGTCTAAATCAGAAAATTCAAACTCATTTCTGCCAGTTAAGAAATCCTCAATTTGTTTGTCACCTTCAAAGACCTGCCAATATTTTTCATTGTCTGGCACTGCAGGCCTGAATTTGGTCTGAATGATGATTTTTTGGTCAGGGGGAGTCTTGGGATATGAACTGGCTAGACAAGCTAATCCATTTGCAATGAAATTTTGACTCCTAGGAACAAACACCAATTCATATTCCATGAAAGTTTTCAATATGTCCATGGCATCGTTCCTATATGCCCTTAATCGAGGATGTTTTGCTGCGTATTCACCATTCACTTGTTTGATTACTAACTCAGAGTCTCCCCTCACAGCTATCCTATGGGCTCCTAATTTATTCAATAGGTTCAGACCCAAGATGAGAGCCTCATATTCTGCAATATTATTTGTGCATCTGAAATGCAGATTCACAGCGTGGCTCTCTGCATGATCATTTTCTGTGTTACGTAGCCACACCCCTGCTCCAGCATTTTGTCTAGTACAGGACCCATCGAAGTTCATTTCCCACAGGGGCTCGCCATTATGTTGCGTTGAGGAGTCTGTACTAGGTTGTGGGTTATCTTGTGCTTCGCGTGGTATATCCGTTTGAAGGGTATGACTAATAGGCTGACTGCATTGTGTTCCTGGTTCATTTAGAGTTTCATTTTTTGTACCCTGCCCACGGTTTTCATCATCGTATTCTTCTACGGTAGCCATTATGCTAAAGTCCATGGGCTCTATGTTTTCGTTTGTATCTCTGCGTTGTGTTTTTGGCTCTCCTAAGGATTGGTCATTATACAGAATGAAAGAATCTAGGTCTGTGTGCACAGAGTACAATGGTGAATTTTCGGGTTTCTCAGGGCTACTCACTAAGAATTTCATTTGAGACTCTCTATATAGTCTTCTAAGTTGGCCAAATATGGGGATAGTGGCATATGAGCCATCCATCTGCATTTTTCCTTGCAACTTGGCTCCCCAAGATCTTGACAATAGCATGCCATACTTAGGTGGCACATCTGCCACCACCACATCCACGACCATACACTTAGCTGGGATTTGGGTCAAACTCACACATAAATCTTTGATTAGTCCTAGGAATTTTACTCTACTAGAGTCAAATGAGTATAAGTCTTTGTAGGGTTTGGTGATTTCTAGGCCTAACCTTTCCATCACTACCTTAGGCATTAGATTGTGTGATGCTCCAGAGTCATGCATGGCATTGTGAAGGATCTTGTCATGAACGTTGAGACTGACATAGAAAGGTGGAACTACCCCTTCCTGAAACTTTCCCTCAATTTTTGGACCGAACAGGAGGGTAGGTTGATCATCATTCAAATTTACAGTGTCATTGTTTTCCCCCAGATTCAATGCTTTCAAAATTTGGCCTTTATATACATCCTGAGTGGCCAGTTCATATATTGGTACAAAGATTTTTATTTTGGCAATCTCACTCTCTAAATTGAAAGTGGACTGTATCTTTGGAGTGCTTAATTCTATTTTATTTGCCACCTTGGTGACCGAAGTAGTTGGTAACTTCTCATTATGTACAGGGTTGGGAACAATTGTTTCAGGAGTACTAGCTAAAGTGCTAGTACTGCTGGTTGGTTGGCTTTGTTTTTCAGTGTCTTGGTTGTCCTTTTCTTTGTGTTTACCAGAACTTTCAGCTGCTGCTTTGTTATTTGCAGCAAACACTTTAGAGGATTTTTCAGGTCTTTTCTTGATGGTTACCTCAAGATTTTTTATTTTGGAAGTATCTTGGCCTTTCTTGCTCCTAAGTTCATATTGTTCCTTGACCTGTAACATGGCATTTTCAAATCCTAATCTGTAATCTTCAGTTCCTAACCATTCCTCATCCCAGTATGAAGGTGAGGGCTGGTCCTCCCCTAAATCACAGTTAAGGACCGAGTCTTATGTTTCAAACATGTTTATTGTATTCCCTTCAGACTCTTCTATGATTCCCTCATCTTCATCTAAAAAGTTTTGGAATGGGGGAATAACTTGTTGATCTGATTCTTTTTGTCTGTTGGGAGCATTATTGTTCCTCCTAAATTTTTCGTTCTGATTTTGGTTCTGGTTTATGTTCTGATTGCTAACTGTGACAACCATTTTTTCCATCATCTGTTGTAGTCTCTCCACGTTTTTAGACAACTTGTCATAGTTTGGATCAGATATGGAAGCTACATTGTCATCCCTATAGGTTACCCTCCTCTCAGACCTCAGTCTTTCTCTTTTCTCAATCAAATTGGCTTCTATGTTTACATCCCCTTTCTGCATATCTTCCAATGTGGTGTATTCTTTATCCCTGAGCTCATAGGCCATGTCAGCATCAAACCCATCAGGGTATTTTTCTAAGGCCATACCTTGTGGAGGTTTCATATGTGGAGGGAGAGCATTGTAAATGCTATTAAATCTCGTTGTGTAATCATGGACAGTCTCTCCTACATTCCTTTTGAGGCTCATGTATTCAGCTAGGAGTTGACGAGGGTTTTCCCTGGTCTCCCATTTGTTTATAAAGGTCTGATACAATGCAGGGAGATCTGGGATACTGCCGGGAGGTAAGCCATTAAACCATTTCTTTACATCACCTCCTAGGCTTTGGGCAAAGATTCTCATTTTGATTGATTCATCGTCGATCTCCATGTAGTCAAAGGAATCCTCCATTTTATCTACATGTTGTTGAGCTGTTATGGACTCTTTTGCAGTAAAGTGTGGGATTTTTGACTGATAATCGTTCGGTAAGGGTAACATAGGCTGAGGTAAAACTAAAGGTGCATACCAAGCTGCCATGATAATGTTATGATGGGGTAAAGGGTTGGCTTGAGCAGTTGGTATTTGGATGACAGGGATATTGGGACCAGCATAAGTCTGTTGAGCAGATCTAGGGTGAGAGAGCCCCAAGTTTTGAAGGAAGTGAATATCAGGTGGTGTAGATGGAGGGGTTTCTCTGTCCCTAGTGTGCTGACCGCTATGATATGGTGAACCGTGAAGCTCGAGGTCTGGCCGGTCTAGATGACTGAATGACCTAGTTCTAGGTAATCTGTTAGGTGGGTCTAAGTCAAGGAGAAAATGTGATAGAGCTGTTAAGTCTTCTGGTGCATAATTGGCTCTATGAATGTGACTAGAAATAGTTGGTCTTTGAGGGGTAGGAGCTCCCTTGAGGATACTCTCCGGATTGTCAAATATTTTAGGTGGATCAGGGTTGGGATAAGCTCTGGTGTGAATGGTCCTGAAAGCCAGAATGCTATTTCATAACCTAGCAGCTTAACCCTACTTGTCACTTCTGTTGTGGTTAATGTTGTTTCAAAGGTTAGTCTTCCAGTGGAGTCTAATGTGAAACCAAGTTAATCAGCAGGCCTACTGATCACCAGTGGAGTCTTTTCGTTTAGGAATAATGGAGTCGCCAGGTGGAGGGTTTTAGGTTATATCTAAGGGGTTACACTATCCACCACAGTGCTCAAGCACTGTCACTTTTCAATAATAACCTCAAAAACAACAAACTCTAACCAGAGATTGACTGGAAGGGCATTTACCAGATATGTCACCTCCCAAGGAGGGTGAAATCCAGAGGCTACCTGGCCCTTTCCAGGCTCTGTCTAAGAGTGTGATGGGTACTCAATAATGGAGGTCGGTTCAAGAAAGGAGTGACTTACTGTCAACCTAACCGTAGTTCTAAGTTTCTGAGTCTCTAAGAATGTTTAAGGTGAAATGCACTCAGAATCCCCAGAGGAGTCGCCATTATGTTGGGGTTCCCACGTTTTGGCCAGGTTGACAGAGACCAAAAGATGAGACAACATAGAACCACTTTGGGACCTTAGGATCTAGCCCTCCTAGGTCCAGAGAGGGATCTCTCTATGATAGTCAAAGGTTAATATCTTTGAAACTCGGATGTTATGATTTTAGGCTAGCTATAGGCGCAGGGTTTATTTGTTGGTTTATGTTTGGTTGTTGGGAATCAGGAATGAAGGGTCCAATATAAAATAAGGGTGAGCAAAGAGGAAACTAGACAAATATAGATAAATCAGGGACATCAAAGCCATTGGGCAATGGAGTCAAGGAAGGATTTACTTGTGTTCAATGTGCAAGCTTTCAGTTGGGCTAGTCATCTAGAGAATTTGGATCTTAAAGATGGTTGATGGAATGGAACATTAAGGACTAAAAATGAGTGAAGGGGAAACAACCAATTCTGTCTATAGATCAGGTTAGAGGTCATTTAACTCCAGACCTTCTTGGACAAAACCGGAGGCAGGACAAGGGATCTTAGAAAGGCTTAATGAGATGGAAAGATCCTAGTGAGGCAGAGATAAGATCCTAGACCTCCCAGTGTTCTCAACTCATCTAACTAAATCCTAACAAGAACATCCAAACATAGATTCCATAAATCCAAACATCAGAGAGCAGGCAATGACATCCACTACACTGGTTAGATAGATCGAAATCAATATTCAGACACACATATAAGCAGAAAACATAAAGGCTGGGAGAGCAGCAGCATAAGGTACCTATCAAGGGTAAGTCTTATGCCAAACTTCTGATGCGAGCCTGAAGAAACATAATGAAATGAAAGCAAGTCAATCACAAATACAGAGAAAGGAAAACATCATCAGCTACTTTAGATCAGGATCCAAAGAAACATGCTTGTCCTATTAAAAACAACACCAATCAGGTACATCATTGCCCACATCTTGAACATTCAACCTGAATACATCAAATCTCAGTCTATCTTACAATATCACACAGAGAACTTGTCTCAAGAGGAGAGAGCTTGCAGTCTACTAATATCCAATCAACAACCAACAACCATTACAATAATTCCCCTCTGTGTTTTATAGCAGATGATGAACAGAAGGTCGACTGAGGTAGTAGGTGAAAACTAAATGTAACACTAAATACAAAATGAATGTAGGGCCGAAACCCATTCTATTTTCTTGCTGAGTATTTAATCTCTGTCACTTCCCTTGTGAAGGGTGATCTTCTCTGGATATGATCTTGACATTTGTCGGTTGTGGTACTTCTGGTGCTTCGAACAAGAATGGAAAGAACTACTAAGAGATCTATCATATAAATGCTCTGGCAGTTTTGAACTGCTGTTAGGATGGAAATTCCTTCAGGGGCGATGTGCATATTTAAAGTTGTATGGGTGCCCTTTACTTGAATAAAAACATTCTGCTGATGAATAACCCTGATGTTACCTTATACTCGTGCTCAGGATCTCTTGATTGATCTTCGAGATCTACAAACTGATGCTTTGTCTTTTAAACTTGCTGCTTCAAGGCTCCAGATCTTCTTTAGGGTGCCTTAATCTCTTTTGCTTCGTACTGAACACTTTGCCGCTCCATTTTGGCCTCTGACAGGTTAGCTCGAGCTTTTAATAGCGCTGGGCGACTTTTATAAAGTTTAAACCATGTTCTCTTTAATTCATGTCCTGTGTTCATCTTCCTGGGTCATTTTCCATACATTCCCGCTGCTGAAGATGATCTTTCTTGATTTCACTATCGTTGTGTAGAGGCTGCACATTATGGTGGTCTTTATCATTTTCAACCCTGCAAAACATAGAAACTATGAAGAAAACCATTGATGGGGTGATGGATGAGGTGTGGTTGCAGAAGATGGCCATGCAGATGACGATCAGGGGAGAAATCGCAGACAACAGTGATAAATCATTCTGGTAGAGGTCGGGTGGTCCGCGGGATAAATTTGACCGAAAAAAATTAAAGAACATGAATTTAAACAAATATATGCAATAGAATTGGCGAATGTACGGGGTATACAGGTGGGGTGACATGGCGGGACCGGAGGCAGGGGAATTTTCAACGGTGGGTAACCGGACATGGACCGTTGATCGTGGTGGGGATCGATGGTAGAAGACGTCAGATGGAAGACTAAGGGTATGGAGGAGACAGGTTAACGGGCGAGCAACTCAAACAATCGACGATCGTTGGATGAGATGTTTAAGATCCGACGACTGCCATGCATTTCGATGCGAGGTTTGGGCTGAACAATAACGCGCGGGAAGATAGTGGTTTTTCCACCGTACAGAAGACACGCGGCAGGCGCCCAGTGGAATCGCTGGGCAATGGAAGAATACCGCCAATTCATGGATGGTGGTGCGAAAAAACCAAGTGGTTTTGAGCAGCGCGTGGGCACGGGAGTGGGGGCCACTGATTGGAAGGGCTGTGTGTCGTTGATTTGTCAGGAAAATGGACGGTGGTGATGGAAGCGGGGGAAATTTATAATATAAAGTCTTATTATAAAGTTTCAAAGGTTTTAGGGGAAGCACCTTTGGGGATAGCGCTTAGGTCACGGCGCTGGGTTGCATGGGGGAAACAGGTCCGAGGGCTTGCGCCGAAGGGGGCTAGGGCCCAATATACAAACATATGATTTTGGCACATTTTTAACGCACTTTGGGGCCACCAAAGGCTAACGATAGGGGAACAATGGGGGGAATTGGCGAGACAATGGGTAGAAATATGGTTTCAAAGGGATTTTGAGGGGGTTTCAGGAATGAACAAGGGAAATATTTGGGGGAAGAAAGGGGTCTTTGACTAAGGGGAAAAAGGAAGGAAATATGGCATTTGCAAGGGTGTGAGGAGCGAAAACAGGCTTTTGAGACAGGTAGTCAACACAGAATATTTGCATGGGGAAAAGTACAGAGAGACCTCAAGGATGATGTGTCTTCAGGGGAGATGCATTCCTTGAAGGTCTCCAAAATGACATAGCCCCCAGCTTGCTTGTTAAGAATTTCATAGGGGGCTAACATGTTTCTCCAGGCATAATGCTTGGTCATCTTCCTTTGGAGATCAAGGTCCTTATTAGGTTTCTCCAATTTAGCCTCCAATTGTATGTTGGCTCTTTCCAATCAAGGCTCTCGATCATGTGCTATCTCCATGGCCAACAACTCATCTAGAGGCAGCTGGTCTGCTAAGGCTGATTCTTGTTCTCTTTGTTTTGCCAATGCCTTCTTCAAACCCATGGTTCTTGGTCTCCTCCTAGTCTACCCTTCTTCATCTTCAGTCTCCTCATAGGTGCCCATGAACTCTTCTAGCCTTACCTATGCCCAATGGGATTCTTTATAGGCCCTGATGGCTCTAGCCTCATAAATAACAATTTGTGCTCCTAGTTGCCTATTCTCCATCTCAAGGGCATGATTCACACTCTTGGACCTATATAAATTTTCTTGAAGGTCTTCAATTAGGGATTTTTTGTTCTGGATGAGCAGGTTTGAGATCCTTGCTTCATTCTCATCATCACTTTCCACTTGAATGATTTCAAATTCCCTCTCAACCTCATGATATTTTTTTTCTTTCTTTACCTTTTGTTTTCCCTTGTCAAGCTTTTGAGCTGAGGTGGATGGCATGGTCCCTTGCCTTTTAGAAGCAACAAACACAAGCCTTGGTCCTCTTTGACATGTCAATGGAAGAGGTGTGACTTTGGTCATTTTAGTGTCTTTATCATGGCTGCCTTCATTTTTTTCCATGTTTTCCTCTTCACTAACCTTACTGCTACTTACTTATTTGCCTTCAACATCAACCTCACTTTCAACCTCTTCATTGCTTTCTGCACTTTTATTTTGTTCATCATTGAAGTTGTTTGCCTCTTTACTGTTGTGATATTCATTTTCTTTATCACCCTCTTCACTTTCTTCACTATCTTCATGACTGTCATGACTGTCATGACTGTTTTCCTCCTTGCTGTCCTGTTCATCATTAAGGCTTGCTTCATGGGTGTCATTGCTGCCTTTAGCCTCTTTATTTTCTGCACTGTCATCATCTTCATTTGGGTTGCTCTCTACCTCTTGGTTCCTCATCTCTGTCATGATAAGGAGCATAACTATTTGGAATATTATTAGGGCTTTTAGTGTCACTGATGTTTTCAACCTCTTCATTTTCTGCACTGTCATCATCTTCATCATTGTCCACCTCCATGTCCTCTACTTCATTTCTGACCTCTTCTTCATCATTGCTTGATTCATTTCCACTGTCAACTTCTTCATTTTCTACACTGTCATCATCCTCCTCTGTTTCCATGTTGTCTTCTTCTTGTTGGCTTAACTCATCATCACCCTCATCCTCATTTTGGCTTGACTCATTGTCACCATCACCCTCATTGGAACTTTCTTGATCACTGCCACTTCCTTCTTGTTCTGATGCATCAGGAGAAGGTGAGGAAGAGAGGTTTTATTGAGGAGAGGCTGCTTGTGTAGATGATGAGGCATGATCTGTACGAGGTGATGGAGGAGTGGAGGGAGGAGGATGAGATGATGAGGGTAAACTAGGTTGATGTTGAGGATGTGGGCTTGTGAATATCTCATGAGCTATGAACACATCCCAAGGTATGCATTTTTCCTCCAATTGATATAGAACCACCATATTGATCAAGGAGTGGTGGAAAAAAATGTGCATTTGTTGGGAATAAATCCTCCTTTGGACAACAGAAGACATTTTGTCGATACTTCTATACAAGTAATAGGGAAAATGAAGCATCTTGACCCTAGTGAAATGCATGAGTAATCTGATATGGTAAGAGTAGAGCCTGGAGTATCTCCCCTCACATGTAAAGTATTTCATGATGACCTTCATTAGGGGTGCATACCTCTCTAGTAAGTGTGAGAAAGGGAAAATAGTATTGCAACCCTCTTTATACCTGTTGGGGTTCCCATGTTTTGGTAGGTTGGCAATACCAAAAGATGAGACAACATCAGAACCACTTTCAAACCTCAAGATCTAGCCCTCTTGGGTCCAGATATGGATCTCTCTATATAGGCAAAGGTTTTATGTCCTTTAAGCTCTGTATTAAGATATTAGGCTAGTTATAGGCACGAGTTTGTTTGTTTGATTGTTTGTTTGGTTGTTGGGAATCGGAAAGGAAGGTTTCAATGTGAGGCAAGGATGTGAAAAGAGGTTTTAGGCAAAGGACAGATGATTTTAAAGAACACTCAAGACCATTGGGCAATGGAGTCAGGAAAGGGTTTACTTGCTATTCAATATGCAAGCTTTCAGTTGGGCTAGTCATCTAAAGCATTGGATCTTAAAGATGATAATGTGGCATGAAATGGTAAGGGAGAAGGTGAAAGCAAGGAAACCTCCAAGGTGACCTTTTAGGAATCAGATCCAGGGACAGGACATGCCATTGGACAACCTGTGATCCAAAACCTAAAATATTAACTCTTCAGAGAAGGAAACATTAAAGATTTAAACACAAAGGTGAAAACCTGAGATTAGAGAGAGACTTTGAACTCTCAATGCTTTGGTATCTAGCTTAAGGGAACTTAGAAAGGTTCAATTAATTGAAAGGGACCCTAGTGAGACAGAGACAGAGTTCTAAACTCCTAGTATCCCAATTCATTCAATTAAATCCTAACAAGAACATATACGAACAGGTTCATTAATTCATACATCAGCTAGCAGTATATATTTGACCACTACACTGGTTAAATTAACTGGAAGTCAATTCTCATATAACACATTCAGCAGAAAACATCGAAGACAGGGAGAGCAGAAACATAGGGTACCTAACAAGGGTAAATCCTATGCTAGATTTCTGATGCATGCCAGAAGAAATGAAATGCAATGAACTACAAAGTAAAACAAGGACAAAGATAGAAAAACATCACCGCTGCTTTAAATCAAGATCCAAATAAATGTGCTTGTCATATTAAAGAGAAACACCAGTCATGTACAACATTACCAATAGCTTGATATTCAGTCTGAAAACATCTTCCCTAGCCTATCTTACAACTTTACACAAAGAACTATGTCTCAAGAGAAACAACTTGCAATTCACAGATTTCTGATCAACAACCCTTACAATGAGTTTCTCCATGAATTTTATAGTTGAAAGAGAGGCAGAGGAGGTAGATGAAGAACTAAATGTAGCATTAAAACTCAGAAGAGGTAGAGGGCCGAGGCCTCATTCTGTTTTAAATTCTAGGCATTTATCTTCAGTACTCTTTGGATGAAAGAGTGATCTTTGTCAGGCTGCAATTTACTCCAGGTATGTCTTTGATGTACTTGCTGTAGCACTCTGTAGAACTCTGGTGAACTGAACAAAAATAGATCAATGACTCAGGTCTGCCATACTATTTAACAAATTCTTCTGATAGCATAGGACTGTTGTCAGGGCTAAAATTTCCTCAGGAACACGTTATAGAATGAAAACAGTATGGGCACTTCGTCCTTTCACGGGTGGGAACATTTTGCTGATGGTGACACTGATATGTATCATTTTGTGTGCCCCAGGCCTTCTGTGTGATTCATGAGGTCTTTAGTCTGGTATTTTTCCTTTCAATCATTGAATTAAAGCCCAAACGTCTTCAATTAGAGGCCTTAAAATTCTGATCTTCCACTGATACTCTTTGCCGCTCCATTTACTGTCTCCATCTGTGAAAACTCAAGTTTTAATGATGTTGGGGAGGTTAATCAGTGTCAAACACCGTAATTTGATGAAACCTTTCCTGCAGAGCCCTCCCTAAACATTTTTCTGTAATATCAGGCTCGAACAATGGCGTTCTCTGCGCTCTATGTCACTAGAACATTGACTGTGAACGGTGGAGGTTTTCACCACCTGTAACCCTGTAAAACATGAAAACACATTAAGAAATCCATGCATGGGGTGGGCGGATGTAATGGAGGACTGGAGGGAAGGTGGTGGAATTGTGGAGGGACGTACGCGGAACAACGGGAGAGGCATTTGGAAGACGACAAGAAAGGAAATGTTAATGTAAAACATTAAAATTTGACCTTTGAATGAAATATAAAGGGCACGGACGAAGATGCGACAAAAATATATGAAATGGGTGATGTGGCAGGACTCGGTCAATGGAGGGGCATGAATTTAATCCGGATTGTCCGATCTCAGGAGGAGATCGACGGCTGAAAATGCATCCGAGGGCGACTGATGGTGGGCAAGGGGTTTTTTTTGCTTTGGTTATCGCCCGAGCATCTTTGGGGGTGAGAACGTCGTCGGATGGTCAGCCATAGATCTAACGGTGGAAAAAAAAATCGCGCCAGGCCCGCAGTCGAACGTTAACGCGTGATGAGGGTAGTTTTCCAATATTCCTCGAAACCACGTGTCGACTGGTGAATGGCATCGCTGCCAAACAAAAAAAATAGCCCGCCTTCCAAAGGCGGTGAGATAGAAATTGCCGATTTTGAACAGGGCACGATTGTAGGGACCACCATCACTTGGTTCTAGCGCCCATGGTCACGTGGGGAATTGGATGAGGGGGCTGGCCGAAAGGGGCTAAGCCCACATATGAAGAAAATGGATTTTTTGGCCTGTTTTTAGTGCAATTTGAGGCCAGAAAGAGGTAACAGTAGAGGGAGTAGGGGGACCTTGAACCAAAAAAAGGGTATTTGAAGGTTTTAAGAGGGGAATGAAGGTGACTTAGAAGGTTTAGGAGGGGTTTGAGGGGTAAAAAGGGAGACTTTGACACAGGTGAAAAAAGGTTAAAATGGGACATTCTGCAGGGATATAAGGGGAAAATGAAGGCCTCCTTGAGCACAGTTTTTTACAATCAGTGAGGCTCTCTGGATGGAAAAAATAGTGAGGGTATTTTTGAAAGGCAATGGACACATAGAGGCTTCAAGGATGAGATATTTTAATAGAAAATGTATCTCTTGAAGGCTCAAACAATTTAGCCACCTATTTTCTTGACAAAAATTTCATAGGTGTCTAACAATACCTAGGCTTGAGGAAAGGCTCATAGTAACTCATGTCCAACTTTGACCTCTTGAACCACTTTTCACCAACATTAGGAAGTCCAGTAGCACTAGAGATAGCATCTCCTGACAACTCAAAATATATCCCTGCAAGGCTTGATTGTTTGTTATGTAGGTTAAGAATGAACAACCTTGTGAGCTCTGGGTGATTTTCCACTTGTTTGAATTTCTCACAAAACTGGAAACACCCCACATTTTGAAAGCATCTGAGAATCATGGGGGAGGAAGTTATCTCCACTATGTCTTGGGGTTCAAATCTATTAACCTTCCCACCCTTTTTCTTTGGCCTCATAGGCACTTGACCTCCTTCACTACTCATACTTCCTTCTTCTCCTGACATGGCGATGAGTGCAACTTTCAAACAACCTTAGGTCAACTTGTGAAACTTGGTAGGAGGAATGAAATGAAAAGATGGTGAGGGAAAGTATTGTAAATGAGTGATATGGAGGTAGGTTTATTACTGATTTGTTTTGAGCTTGGAGGAGGGATTAAATTGAACTGATTGCAGTTACCCTAATTCACACTCCCCTTAACTACCAATTTTTTGTTTGGAGGTCAAAAACAGAGGGTTTACCATGATAACTTAGGGTTTGTAGGCACTAGGGTTTGATCATTTTCCTTTAACGATTAATTCATGAATTTCACTTGAGGAGGGGGGAAAATGTCCACTTACCAATTTTTTGAGGCTTTTGCGGGTTCTTGGAAGCAACTTGGAGGGGTATTTTTGGCCTTTTGAGGGCAATTTGCAAGTGAAGAGGGTTTCAGGCCTAAGCACAACACCTGCTCGCGTGCAGGCTTTTTGAGCTCCTGGGTGTAGTGCTACACGAGTCATGCAGGCTTGCCAATCTCCTGGGTGCAGTGCCGGGTAGAAAATGGGCCAGTCGGGTCCTCCTGTTGGGCGAACATGTAGCACCTAGCTGTAAGTGCAGCGTGCTCCACTCTAGGTGCAACGCAGCTCTGTTCTTACCTTGGATATTAAATTGTCTTCTGCTTGATGGGTGACTGAGATTTTTTTTTTCATTTCTCTCACTAATTCTCTAGGTATGATAAATCCATCTTGTACAGTCACCACAGTCTTTACAATCATGTTTTTCATTACCTCCTCTTGGCCACTTCTGATTTGTTGTAGGTTCCATGACACAATGATTTTAGCACTGTCTAGTGCTTCTTGGTGTAGAACACATTTAGCTTGGAAAACCCTAGAATTCACCTACAACAATCTCTTCAAACCTTCTTTTGTTGTTCTTATGGAGGCCTATCATCTTCACTTCATCTCCCTTGACTATATTTCCAAGACCTTAGGCTTATGGGCTGCTTTAGAAGAATTTTTAGTGTTGTCTTCTAAGTTCTCTATAGCCCTTTGAAGTTCACTCATTTCTTTTCAGTTCACCTCGCCTTTTTCCCTTTTTCACTTATGATTTCTAAAAATATTCAATTCATGCTTGGTTGTGCTGGTGTGCCTCTTCCATGTGTTTTGCTGCCTTGGATTTTTGTTTGGCATACTACTGGTCCAATCAATCTTAGGAACCCTGATTTCTCCTTGAACATAGGCTGCTTCCTCTTCCATTTTCTTGTGTGTATCTCTTTAATGAGGAGTAGGTCTCTCACCTTACCAATTTTACTGCTGATAATCATCTGGACACTCCTGCAAAAATGTAAAAATGAACAATTTACTTTTGCAGAACTTGAACTTGACAAGGTGACCTTCCTTGGAGACCTTTCTTGATCTGATTTGGACAAACGGGTGCTGCCCTTCTTTCACATTTTATTCAGCTTCTAGTACATGAAAAACAATGATTTAGAACACCAAGATTAACCCTACAACCTATGAAACCCTAGTGACCTAGTGGAAGGCTCTTTGACTTGGTATTGGACTGAAAGCTTGGCTTGATATCTTCAGATATGAAAAACATAGCTTTTGACAATTTGATGTAATTAAGATCTAAAATCCAATGTACTTGATTTATCTAAAGAGCCTACAGAGACATTTTTGAGACCATTAATTCTTGAGGCGTTTGATGAACATGGGAAAGGGTAGGTTGTTTGGAAATCCTAGATGGAAAGTGGAAGGGTTAAGCATAGGAAAAATAGAGTACTGAGGTTATGGGTGTGAAAATGGGACAGAGATGAGTGTCATAAGCCCATGATGGGTCTTCTAGGAGTGGTAGGCTAACCAGGGTATGGCATAGTAGTAAAGTAGCGAAAAAATTGATTTAAGAACAATGAAGGCAGTGAAATTTCTAAAATTCACAATATTCAGGAATCTTGTTTTTAGAAATCTAGGACAATCATTTAGTCATCTATAAAATAGTAAAAATTACTGATGACTAACAGAATACATGGAAACCAGTCATGCAAGCAAGGAAGCAGTTGGGTTGGAGAGATTGTGTTCAAGTATGGGCTTGGTGCAGCGAGGTATAAGGATAGATTGTGATAGCCAAAGTGCAATTTTCTTGGCTAAGAACCCTGCTTATCATTCAAAGATAGAGCACATTTATGTTCAATATCACTTTGTGAGAGATATGGTTGAGGATAAAAGGGTGTTGCTGGTAAAGGTGGACACTTTGAAGAATGTTGTAGATGCATTAACGAAGTCTGTGAGCACTCAGAAGTTCTCTTGGTGTAGAAGAACAATGGGTGTTGCAGATATGTACTAATGACTAAGCTTTCCTGTGGCCCCCGATAGAAAGAAAACAAGTGGGAGAATGTTGGGTATGTGTTTTATTCTTTCCATGATTAGTCAGACATGTAGGGGGGGTAGTGGGGCAGCCCACCTATCTGGGGGTTCGTAGGGGTCGGGCAACCCCCTATGTGGGGCTTGGGGCAGCACCTCGAGAAATTTTTTTTGGACCCTATTTTTCGGTGGGCGGACCCACCCATGGTTTTGGGGCATAATGGTTTTTGGCCCCTGGTATTTTGTAGATCCGGTCAAGGTAACTACGATTATGTTCTAATCCAGGGTTAATGGATTGGGGTTTATGAATTCTTCGACATGTATATATGTGTGTTGTAGCACTAAAAATAACATAATGAAAAATCAAGCTGGTAGTCCTGATTTGGGATCCAGGGGAAAATATCTCTGTATATCTATTTTATGTTTTATTCTCTCGCTATTGCTTATTTTCAGTTTTTAAGATTCGTTTGCAGATAATTTCTATACAAGGTTAAAACCTACACAAAAGAGGTTCTTGTATGGTCTCTGCTAGTGCTATATATGCAAAGAGGCTGAGGAAATAATTGACCATCTATTCCTTTTTTGTCCTTTCTCCAGAAAGTTTTGGGATTTCACTCTGGTTCTTTGCAACATTGTTGGTATTTTGAGAGGTGACAATTACAATGAGGCAGGGAAAGGTTCGTGGGATAATTGCAAAGACCATATTAACAGATGTATCCCCCTCATCATCTCTTAGGGTATATGGCTCGCCAGGAATAAAGGTGTTTTCATGGATATTTTAACACCTCATGCTCTTGTGGTGACCGAGTGCACTACTATCTTATCTTTCTCACTCCTGTCCAACACCCCAACAAATTGTAGGAGGGTTAGAATCGAGATTATTGATTATGATATTCCCTGGGCTTATTTTTATGGGGCTGTGGATCAAGGTACCTGTGGTGCTGGAATGATTATTCAAAAAAATCACAACTCTTCACTAGCCGCTTCTTTGCGTCTTGGTGATGGCACAAACAATTTTGTTGGACTTAAAACACTAAAACTTCTTCTCTACTGGCTTATACATCTCGGCACTGACTCGATTTAAATATTTTGGGATTCTCTGAATGCTATAAAATGGTTTGTGTAGAGATTTTAAACAAAATACATGTATTTCCTGGATTCTATTGATCTAACAATAATATGCTACTGTTAAATACATAATCGCTTCTACAAATATTTGCGGAATTTGAAACACAATTTCCAATCACAATATCACGAAGAAATATCAATCACACATAACACAGATAATTTACTCGAGGAAAGCCTATAACTAAAAACCTCACTATATTATATTATGTATTATATCGTGGATCATGAAACAATTACATACAAAGCTCCAATCCAAGATCTCTCAGTACATGGGCTAACTGTCGCACACTGTCATACAAAAATTGGCAAGTTCCTTAGCCAATTTACTGTCTCCAGATAGCTTGCCTCCACTGTGCAATCCCAACTGATAAAAATCCCTGAATTAATGGAATCCTGCTTGCCTTGACTACACAATCCTCATGGGCACATCCAATGTGTGTGTGGTTTCATGTGTGCAAGCGGATAATGTCACAACTGATAGTTATTTGCCCTTTCACCTAGAGCTCAATTGGGTCTCCACTGGATCTGACATGCATGCAGTTAATAGTAGTAAATATTTAGTTGCATGACATGAGACCACTGAATGTGAATTAATTAATAATTAATTCACTTGATCTATCACTAGTGTATCTTCAGTTACAACTAGCACAACTGAGTTTAACTCACTTAACTGAGTTAAAATACTTTAAAACTTTCATAACTGAACTTACAAATCTGTTACAACTTCGAATCACTCAGTTACAAATAAGTACACTTGCATGTCCCACCAACCAACCTCTTAAATCTAAATTCCTTTAGCTAAATTTGCCACTTCAGTTAAGTATTTCCAAGTGCTCATTGAGAATAGATTATTGTTTATTGTCCAACTAATATTAAGGGATGATAATAGTTGACATGCATCTATAAATAGACATCCAATCTATAAATATAACTTTCACATACATCTATAAATAGACATGCATCTATAAATACAATTTGATCATGCATCTATAAATAGATATCCACCTAAAAATAGCCCGAGGCTCCATCCTAGTGTAGGTGCTTAATTTTCACTAGGATCTTCTTATTGAATCTCAACACTCCCTCTCAACAAGAAAGGGATTATCCTTCACCTTGATCTTATCTCTATGGTATTTGAATTTTCTCCTGGTGAGTGCCTTCATCAGAATATCTGAATCCCGATCTTCCGTAGGAATGTACTGAAGCAACATGATTATCCTCTACATACAATCTCTCAGATGATGGTACCAGATATCTATATTCTTAGATCAATCATGAAACACATGATTAATCGAGAGTTTAATGCAACTCTGATTATCACAATAAATCACCTTAGGATCTAAATGAGAACCAAACAAGCCAACCAATATATTTCTCATCCAAATAGCCCCACATGTAGCTTGACTCGCTGCCATGTATTCCGCTTCCGTTGAACTGAGTGCCACGGATCTCTGCTTCCTACTGTACCAAGAAACATACGTAGATCTGATACTAAATATCCCCCCATGATGTGCTCTTTCTGTCCGATAGGCTGCCCGCCCAATTTGCATCCGTGAAGCCATGCAACTTCACCTCATCCATATGTCTGTACCATAAGCCATACTCTGATGTTGCCCTCAGGTATCTCAAGACATGCTTGATCGCCTTCCAAAAGATCTTGGTAGGCTTAACCATAGCTTGACTTAGCTAGTTAACCGCATAGCAAATGTCCGGTCTCGTGTTCAATAGATACATTAGCAAACCCACTAACTGTTGATAGACAATAGCATCTACTACCCCCAGAAGAAGCATCCTTTTTCCTCCAGTTTCTTGGTAGAGGAGTATCCATGGGTTTCAGCTCTCCATGTGAGACTTACCTTGTATCTCCCTTGCATACTTTCCTTGAGGCACAAAAATTTCACCATCTCGCTGCCATATTTCCAATCCGAGGAAATAATGAAGGAGGCCCATATCCTTCTTCTCGAACTCCTTTGCAAGATCCTCCTTGCATGAGTGTATCAAATACTCATCACCAGTCATTATTAAATCATACACATAAAGAACAATGATTAAAAGCTTACCCTACACCACAATTTGGTATAGGTTTGCATCCACTTCACTTATGTTGAAGCCCAGTCCGGTGAAATAGCTGTCTATCCGAGTGTACCAAGCACAAGGTGCTTGCATCATCCCATACAATGCTCTTTTGATTTGGCACACATGTGACTCGCTGTTGAAGATCTCGAAACCTTCATGCTGCTCTATGTACACCTCTTCCTCAATGATCCCATTGATAAACGAAGTCTTCATATCCATATGATGAATTCCCCAGCCCATCTCTACTGAGAGATCAAGGATGGTCCTTATAGAAGAATACCTTGCGACAAGTGCAAAGGTCTCTTCATAATCTATCCCCTCAATCTGTGAGAAGCCCTGGGCCACAAATCTGGCCTTGTATTCTCAAAACTCCCATAAGCAGCTTGCTTTACCTTGTAGATCCATCTTTAACCTACCACTGATTTATCAACCAGCCTTGGAAGAATTTCCCAATCACTGTTTTTGACAATGGACTCATACTCCTCCACCATTGCATCTACCCATGTGGGCTCCTGCATTTCTTCCTGAAAGGAAGATGGTTCAGTGAAAATACATTTTCTCATGAGATCCATGTATCTAGTAAAATGGTCAAGAGACTATCTTTGTCTGCGCTGTGAAGTACGGACTCCTACATTTTTTGCAATATCAAGTCTTAGCTTATCAACTTCTGTGGTATGCCTTCTTCCAGTTCTGATGGTTGGCTCTACGTAAGTGGACTCCTCCACTCCATGAAACTCCTCCTGTGGCTGATCCACATCTAGAGACTCATCTTTGGGAACCAGCAATTCCTCCTCCGCATGCAAGTACAATTCCCTCTCAAGCGAAAACTGCATGGCTTTCCCCTCATCAAATTTTATATCCCGTCACACCATAGTCATTCGACTGTTTGGAAAATACTCATGATAATTATGGGGTGTTTTTGTGTACCCCAAAAAAATCCCAACTTTAGCAGTTAGCTTCAGCTTCTTCTTGGCATCCTTGGTCACATGGACATAAACATATGAGGTAAAAATCTTAAAGTGTGATACATCCAGTTTCTTACCAGTGAAGGTTTCTTCAGGTGTACTCATGCCAAGTACTCTATGAGGACAATGATTTTTCACATAAACCACAGTGTTGCATGCTTCCACCCACAAATGCATTGGTTGGCCCTGATCATGTAACATCGCTCGTGCTGCAACCACGATCGTCATGTTCTTCCTCTCTGTGACCACATTTTGTTGTGGGTTATGAGGCACTATGAGTTCTCTTTGGATTCCTTCTTTGTTGCAGAAGTTCTTGAATTTTTTAGAGATGTATTCTCCACTGTAATGTTCCCAATTTTTATGGAACATTAATTTTTTCCATTTCCACATAGGAGATAAATAAAATTGGTAGGAGACCCATTAATTTCATTAATAGGTAATAAAAATCCTCTTGGTATGAAGGAGGATCACTTATGGAGCTGTATTTCACACCTCCATGTGTGAAAGGGGGCTTTTGCAAGAAGGCTAGGTCAAGTTTGACGAAGTCAAACTGCGCAGTCGCATGAGGTGGAGAGCACATTGTGGGCCAGCATAGTGGGATAAGGAGGGAATATTCTAGAGGAAGGAAACCCTAATGAGTGGGGTCCATTGAGAGGGAGCTCACATTGTCTAAAAGGAGAGAAAAGTATCCATTGCAAATAATCTTGAGTATTATTCATTTTTGGTCTGGTGGACTTGCAACAACATCTTGCTGGTTATCAAGAATTGTCGAGGGAATTCCTGTTTAGGATTTCCTCTCCTTCTTGAGTAGCTCTTGGAGGATTTCACTCTATTCCCCATATCCAGACATTGAGGTCAAGCATTATCCTTCATCATCAACGTAGTTTCAACTGGAGATTGTGTAGTGTTGCTGGGTGTTGCTGGGGAGGTTTTCTACAACGCCATCCTTAGCTTGTTTTTCAGAGGAAGGAGCTTTCATACATTTGGAATATCAAAAAATGAGGTTCATGAGCTTATTCCACTATATTTTGCACCAAGCCAACCACTTTCCATGATATGCAGTGCAATCCCTTTCTTAGACAACATTATTCTTGGAGAGCATTTGTTGTGAGGGATTAACAGATAGTTGGAGGGTGAAATCTTAGGTGAAGGGATCAACCTTTCACTTTAGATTTCCATTAGAGGAGGGTTATTCATTTGTGACAGCCATTTCAGCATTCTCCATCCATTGCCAGTTCTTGAGTTGTTTTTGCCCAGCAACTCCGACATTTCTGCAAAAGTGCCATTTTGCTTGTATTCCACACAATCCTTTTTGAGGATTGATGTATTGTATTTTCAGGGGTTGAGATCATACTCCCCCTTCTTATTTGAGCTTCATATTTCTATATCCATGTATTTCTGACATTTATGCAGCTGGGCCTTTAATAGACAGCACAGTCATAGCCTGCAGTTCCTTAACTATAGCAGTGTGCTTCATATTCTTCATGTATGTAATGAGGGGATTTTATTGTATTGATTGAATGACTGATTCCTCAAGTCATTGCATTAATTTTACTGCTATAATCATATGTGTTGGCTATTTACATCTTTTTCATAAGAAATCTTAGAAAAATAACACAGATAATCCATTGTATGCTCATACATTGTTGCAGCCCCATTCCTTGGGCAATCCCTGAAGGAGAAATATTTCAAGCTCTATAGACAGAGTCTAAAGATGGCCAGGTAGCCTCTGGATCTCATCCATTTTCAAAGGTGACATATCCAGTAAATGCCCCTGCAGTCAATCTCTGGAATAGAATCTTGATATTCTTGAAAAAGGGATATTACATCCACCATTATCTCTCCTCGGAGCCTTAACTTGCTTCCCTGACTCTTTCTTCACCAATGCCTTAAACTCACAGAACTTTGAGAATGTTTGATCCTTCTTCTACATGATGAAGATCCAACATTTACGAGAAAATTAATCAACAAAAATAACATAGTACTTATGTTTTGCTGTTGAAGCAACCAAGAATGGTCGACACATGTCTATGTGAACTCTCTCAAGGATCCCCGAAGCACATTTCTCCTTCTCATGAAAGGTGGAATTTACATATTTCCCCATCGTGCAACCCTTGCACTGATCTAATTGAGCAAGTGTTCCCATTGGAAGTCGAATAGATATTTTTTGCATGAATTTCAAGGCTCCATGATGAAGATGGCCCAATCGCCTGTGCCGTAATTTTTCCTCATTCTGGCTCACCACTTTTTCTTCTTTGCCCATCATCGCAGCATAGCCATCTACCTTCATCTTGTAGAGATTATTAACTTGAATCCCTATCCTCTTGGCTTGACCAGTTGTTTTATGTCACAGAAAATATTTTCCATCGCTGAAACAACGTCATAGCCTCTGTCCTCCAACATTGCGACTGAGACCAAATTTTTCTTCAAACTTGGAACATGCATAACATATTTCAACTGAAATGGTTTACTTGACTCCCTCTGAAAGGTAATGGTACCAATTCTGGTCGCACTGTACCATCCATCGTCGCCCATCTCTATATGCATCTGGAGATCTTTCTCCTCCAAGTCACTGAAAAGTTCCTTATCTCCCATCATGTGAAAGGAAGCGCCACTATCCAAATACCACACCCATCCCAATGCACTTGAAACCATGCATGTGATAAAATATATGTCAAGGTAAATCTATGAGGCAAGGGCCTCACCAGCTACAACACTAGCAACCTTCTTGTTCTTCTTCTTTTGCAGACAGTTAGTAGCAAGATTCCTATGATCATGACAGTGAAAACACTTCACCTTGGACATATCCAGCTTCTTGCCTTTAGACTTAAATTTAAAATGGAATTTATTCCCTTTCCCCTTCTTCGCCTTGGTAGAAAAAGAAAAATCCTCTTCATCATCATGATTTGATGAAGAGCCATTTCTGGTGTTCCGCCTGAACTCCTCCTGCACCAGATTCGACCATAATCATTCCCAATCCGACAATTTTTCTCGTCTGTTGACAGAGTATTCATAATTGTGCCAACTCTTAGGAAGTCCCAAGAGAGCCATTCTCACCAAATCATCTTTAGCAATAGTTATTCCCACATTCCCGGTTCATCCCGACATTAGACAAACTTCATGAGATACTTTGGAATGTTGTTGCCCTTTTCCATCTTGATCTTCTTGAGTTTATATTTGAGCACCAATTTTCTATGGTCACTGCTTCTTTGGAAATTATCTGTCAGAGCCTTCCACATAGCATATGGTGTGGCTTTCCCATGGAGGCTTGAGAAAATGTGGTCTTGTACTCCCTCCAACAGAATCCTCCTCGCCTTTTCCACTTTCTTTTGCAATGCATCAAGATTGGCAGCATCTGACGAAGAAGGATTAGGAACATCATTGTCAATGAATTCCTTCAAGCCATTATCTTCGAGCACCACCTCCATCTTGTCCTTCCAAGAAATGTAGTTCGAGCTGCCCTCGAGTGCATACTCTAACCTCAAGCCATTGAAATCCATTTCGATCTTGAATCAACTGTAGCACCAAGAAAGTCTTTTTGCAAATTTGAATTCTTTCCACTAACAAACTCAGCTCCTGCTTCAAAAGTGCAATTTCCTGTGCTCTGATTCCATGTATAAATTTAATACAAGATACATGTATTTCCTGGATTCTCTTGATCTAACAATAATATGCTACTGTTAAATACATAATCGCTTCTACAAATATTTGCGAAATTTGAAACACATTTTCCAACCACAATATCATGAAGAAAGATCAATCACACATAACACAGATAATTTACCTAGGGAAAAAATATAGCTAAAAAACCCACTATATTCTATTATGTATTATATCATGGATCATGAAAAAATTACATACAAAGCTCCAATCCAAGAGCTCTCGGTACATGAGCTATCTGTCTCACACTATCATACAAAAATTGGCAAGTTCCTTAGCCAATTTACTGTCTCCAGACAACCTGCCTCCATTGCAAAATCCCAGCTCATAGCAATCCATGAACGAATGGAATATTTCTTGCCTTTACTATGCAATCCTCATGGGCACATCCAACGTGTGTGTGGTTGCATGTGTGCAAGCGGATAATGTCACAACTGATAGTTATCTGCCCTTTCACCTAGAACTCAACTGGGTCTCCATTGGATCTGACATGCATGTAATTAATAGTAATAAATCTTCAGTTGCATGTGAGACCACTGATTGTGAATTAGTTAATAATTAATTCACTTGATCTCTCACTAGTGTATCTTCAGTTACAACTAGCACAATTGAGTTTAGCTCACTTAACTGAGTTAAACTACTTTACAACTTTCATAACTGCACTTCCAACTCTGTTACAACTTCGAATCACTCAGTTACAACTAAGTCCACTTGCATGTCCCACCAACCAACCTCTTCACTCAAAATTCCTGTAGCTAACTAACCACTTGAGTTAACTATTTCCATGTGCTCATTGAGAATATATTATTGTTTATTGTCCAACTAATATTAAGAGATAATAATAGTCGACATGAATCTATAAATAAAAATGCAATCTATAATTAGAACTTGCACATGCATCTATAAATAGACATGCATATATAAATACAATTTGATCATGCATCTATCAATAGAAATCCACCTAAAATAGCCTGAGGCTCCATCCTAGTGTAGGTGATTAAATTTCACTAGGATCTTCTTGTTGAATCTCAATAGTTTAACAACTCTTAGAGATGTAAATTTTTTTTATTACTTCCTATTCTTGAAGAAATACAGGCTCTAAAAACTCATTTCGGAGAGGCTGACCATTTGTCTAAAATCGGTCTTCGACATGATGTGTGCACGTGGAAAATAGAGGAGAGGGATGGTATGGTGGTTCGTGTGTCAAACACTAGACCATACTGATAGTTGCTCCTTTTATTTCATCTTCATGCTATTTATTTTGATTTCCTCGAGCCATGTTACATCTTTTGGAGGCCAATTTGTACAAAGCATATATTTATTGAACTCTAAAAATACTCTTATTCTCTATGGTTATTTTTGGGACATATATTGTTTCTTCTGCACTATATTTTGGGTTCTTTTCTCTTTTGATAGGCCTGTGTATATATCATTCTTGTGGTTCTAGCTATAGGGCGTTTCTCCACATAAGGAGGCCCTTCTAGTTCATTTTTTGATCTGTTGTTGATGCTTCGATTCCATCTGACATGTTGTTTTCTCTCTTCCTGGTATTTGGGAAGTGGCACATGTGCAGCTGCTTGTCTATGGTTTGCATCTTTTTTGCTGGATGCACCTATTGGTTTGGCCCTACTCTGCGGGCATTGCTCTCTTATCGAATGTTGTGACATCTACGATGTAATGTTTTGTGACTTTTTATAAAAATTTCGATTTTTTTTTTTGTGTGGAATATATATATATATATATATATATATATATATATATATATATATATATAGCCCATATTTTAAATGAATTATGAAACAAAAAGAAATTGACTATCCGACCTCTCGACTACTCAACATCATGACTCTACAACCGACACAATATTCAAAAAATAAAAAAATATATCGCTGGCATTCTTGATACTAATTTTATAGTTTATGTGCTTTGAGAATCAGTTACTGAAAATCATGTCTTCTTTATTTATACTTTCTGTAACTTTTTGACATGGAGCACATAATCTGAAAAATCACATAATAATTTGCATTCCTGTTATCAAATGTGTAAGAATATTTTCTCTTTCATGAATAACAAAATGTTCAAAAAAAGAAAAACCATAAATAAATTTTTTTTTTTTCAACAATTGAGTTGGAGATCATATCCAAAAACAATTTGCAAAAAAAAAAAAAAGTTCCCTCCCGAATACTCAACCTTCCGAACACGTGACTACCAACATGGGCTGACTACGAACACAAAGCTCCTGACCTCCCGAAATTGTACCAAATGACTTTCGCCACCACTTTTTTAATGCTATTATGCAACTATTACATTGTTTCTGTAATATCCCAAAAAGGAAATCAAGCAATACATGAACACAATAATGGGATAGAAATGAAAAATAACTCATAAGATGTGTTTATAACACGTCTCCCTCAATCACATGTACAGTAGCAAGAAATATGATACATTTCCTCAACCAAAAGTGGGGAAAAGCAGCATTTTGACACTTAAAAACGTTATTCCTAGTAAACAGTGTAATAACAGGGGAAAATAACGGTTGTATCCTTTATATTATGCTATATGGGATTCATACCCAGAAAAGAATCAGAAAAAAATATGTTTTACTAAGTTAAATAGATCTCCCGGTCCCGATACAGCTCAAAAAGGCCCAAACCCCATGACTTATGGTATGTAGAAATTACTGAAGCATGCACAACGTGATTTTATGAGGGTTTAAGATTTAATATGGCATAAATATCATATATGGAGTTTATTACATCAATACATGGAGAAAAATAGAGATCTGGCCTCTTTATTGCATTATAGAGACAACCTGGCAAGGGTTTCTTGGAAGCACAATTACAAAAAGAGAAGATCTGAATATTCAGCTCTGAAAACGTATTATCACTACAAAATTACATAAATTTAGCTTAATAATACAAATAGGGATAAATATCCCTTCCTCTAACTTTCCAGGAGAAGGGTTGGCCCTTTCCCTAAGAAACTAGCTCCAAAACAAGGGTTAAAACCCTACTGCTGCAACTCTCTAGAAAATGTCACAGTTCCTGCAAGGGACTAAACTGTAGGAGATGAGGAATTCTTTGGCCCGCTTCCAAGATGTGAAATTAGCTCAAAAATCTTCCTCTCTGATCTCTCAAGAGAAGGAAAGCACCCTCTACTGAGAAACAGATCCGGAAGTGGTGTTATCAATCCTCCACTGTAACACCCTGCAACACAACATTATAATACTACAGAAATAACACTGTGACTAAAGACTGATGCTTGGCCTAAAGCTTGGATGTGGAGAAATACAGTTCAATACTCTTCCAAGAGGCCTCTCAAGGAAAGAGATGGGATTCCCGCTCGGGAACACCTTGTGCTAAACAACACTACAACCCTGCTAAACAGCAAGAGGAATCCAAAAGTCTAAGCAGACCAAATAATAATATATCATAAAATTAATAACAAAGGCTTCCATCCTCTTCATATATAGCAAGTGAACCTCTCCACATTGGGTCCCATCCATATTTTCCACCAAGCTCATGCAAGTGACCCTCCATTAAATTGCGCTGTCCATCAAGGTGATTCAATGTATCTAGACAACTTTGTTGACTTGGTCAAAGATGACTGAATCAACGTGATTACCTCTCCATTCACACCGAAAGGTGTTCAATCTAGCTGCTTATTCTTCCTCCTATCACATGAGGAGTGTTATTATTCCTTCTAAAGAGGTTAACGGGCTTCCCTACCCATTTATTCATCTATCTAAAGATAAAATCAACTATAATATTCCATTTAGATGAAGTCTAAATTTTGGGAATATTAAAGTCCTCCCCCTTCAAAATGTTGCTTGTCCTCAAGCAACTGAAAAGGTAGAGAAAAATTTCTCCCTTCCTCTTCTTGTGGCCTTCTCATCAATAGTCTCCATCATAGCTCATCATGATATGCAATAAATCTGTCCTCCAATGATTCCTCTCCAAGTATGTAAAACAAAAAGGTGTACAACATGAGAAAGTGGAAGGTGCAAGTGTAAATATTATTGTTTTCCAATGGCCTCATCAAGGTAGGAGTGATGAAAAACATGGGAAGTTCATTCCCAATGAGTAACTACCTCACCTATGCTATCATCCAAATGAAATGAGCCATTCTAGGTAGCTCATCAAAGAAATTTTCAACCCCCGGTTTGTGCAATGTAGTGGGGTTGCATGGAGAGATTGGTTTTCTCTTTCCAAGTTGTTTCTCTCTCCATTTATGGTAAGTATGGGGTTGTTTCTTTCCTTGGGCTGAAATGACATGGCCTCCAAGAATGGCCCAAGTTACCCCAACAAACAAGTCAGCCATGAAGTGCCTCCTCCAAGAACTCAAGTTCTTCAAATTGCTCCTCCCACATGAAGAAAAGAAATGTAATATGGCAATCATGGGCTGCCCATTTTTCCTCTCGGAATATGCAACATGTAAATTAGGGAGAATCCTACTCCCAATGGGCATCTTCAACTCATATCCCACTCTCCAAATAAAGCTTCCCATGAACACAAACATATCAACAATATATGGAAGCAAAATCCAATAAAAACAAGCTACCAAATGACAACCGAAGAATGAATCATAGTTCCACACAGGGAACCCATGCAGTGCATATTTTGCTTGCCTCAAAAGAAGTGATAAAAAGTGCTTTCCCAACCACTTTTTTTCTACCACAATCATTCTATAAGATATAAATATGAAAGTACAATGAGGTTTCAATGGTGCACACCAAAATTCATGTGGCTTCCCCCACGAACCACCAATAACATAGCCAATATCAATGCTGCAAGTAGCTACAAGCACATCATCATACAAAATGCAAGAAGGGATGATCCTCCTTGGTCTAACATGATGCTCATACAAAGTAAATAAGTACAAAACATAATGTGAAATTATACCTCCTCCACCATGTACTTGAGACCTTGAGCTGAAATGGCTCAACTGGAATTCCTCCCTTATCTTCAATGAGTAGGGAAGTGGCTGTGACATCCTCTCCATCACCATTCGGGCTATGCATCTCTCCATATGCTGAAATATATCATGTTGGATGCCCTCCCAAGTGAAATCCTCCATCAAAGAAAAATATGCATCAAAGTGCATAGAAAAGAAGTCATCATATGCTGCATGTAGCAGCTTCTCCTTAAGACTAGAAGCTCTAGTCAAGAAGACTCTGCCATAAGAATAGATGACCACATCATCTACCATGTATCTATCATCTCCATCTGGGTCATCAAGAATCATGCAAGCACCAATATCCTTGGAATACTATACCAAGAGTTGAGACCTCCAATATGGATCAATCCTCCTAAGAGACAACACTGGTAATCTGGCATGTGAAGCTCTCCTCATGCTACTGCCTACTACTTTGACATCCCCCATGCCAAAGTCTCCCTCCAAACTCCCCACCTCTCCAAAATCCAACAGTGGTGAGTCCAAAGACAAGATGTCTCTCATCAACTCTAGATCTAGTGGCCTCCCAGGTGGAATTCCTCCATGTAGTGAGACATCAATGTCAATAGTAGACTGTACATATGGTTGGGAAACCTTTCCCTTGCCCTCACAGCATAGATCAGTCTTCCTCCCTTCTACATTAGCTCTCTGAAATAGAGAAGGGTGTGTGCTCCTCATTAAGTGATGTTGCCCTTCCTTCCTACCTTCTCCTTCCATCTGCAATGCTTCACAATCATGTTGCACATTGATTGTGCTTTGACCTCCATGTATGAGATCCGGGGAACTTCTTGCATGGATACAAGAATTTCTCCCATTGGAGCATGTGCTCCTCCTTCCTCTGCATGAGTTACTAGATGTGCTCTAGATGTGATAGCGTTGTTGCCCTCATCTTCATCAATGTGTATGGGCAACCCTCCAATAATTGGATCCCCTTGTGTAAAATAGATCCCCATGCCCTCTTGTTTAGGAATATGAGATAGAGGTCTTGCCTCTAATAATGTATGATGCAAGATGTCAGCTTCTCCCATGGTTTTCTGAAGTGGAGTGAAGTTTATAGTTTCCTCCATCACATGCAAGGTTTTTGTTTTCTTAGGTCTTTCTTGCTCCAATACATGTGTCTTACGAAGTTTCCCATCAAACCTTCCCACCAATGTTTTAATGAATCTTGCATAATAGGAATTATTTTCATTTTTCAAAGAACAAGATTCAAAAATCCACCATGCATAGGCCTTACCTCCAAAATGCAGTGCTGCAATTCTGATGGCTTCATCTTTAGAAATGTGGTGTTGCTGCAAATAGGAGTCTAGCTCCTTCACCCAAGCTCTAGCTTAACATGTAGGTGAACCATCAAAAGTAGATAGAAGGAATCTATCCATATTCTGCTGCTTGCTTCTCTTCACTTGGATCTCAGTTTGAGATTCATACCTCTCATTTTGAGATTCATACTCCTATAAAAAATCACTAAGAGTTTTCCTCTTAGGCATTCTCCCTCCTTTCATCCATCTCATGATAGATCTGGGCATTTGATTGCACTGTGCATCATGGTGTGTAGCTGCATGCTCACACTCACCATGTGCAAATCTAGATCTATCTCTAGATCCAAACTCTTCTGGAGATCCCATCTCCATTCTTATTTTCTTCAGATCTCCTTGAAAGCTCTGTATAGATCTTGGAAGAAGCTTTGTAAGCATGTCTTCATTTCTTCCTTCACATAATAGAGTTTTCCTCTTTCTATACATCTCCCCTTCCTTTGATGGCATAATGGCTGAGATTCACAGGTTGAGCCAAGATTATGCTTTGATACCATTGTAATATCCCAAAAGGGAAATCAGGCAATACATGAACAAAATAATGGGATGGAAATGAAAAATAACTCATAAGATGTGTTTAGAACACATCTCCATCAATCACATGTACATCAGCAAGAAATATGATCCATTTCCTCAACCAAAAGTGGGGAAAAGCAGCATTTTGACCCTTAAAAACGTTATTCCTAGTAAAAAGTGTAATACCAGGGGAAAATAATAGTTTTATCCTTTATCTTATGCTATATGGGACTCCCACCCAGAAAATAATCAGAAATAAATCTGTTTTACTAAGTTAAACAGATCTCCCGGTCCCGATACAGCTCAAAAAGGCCCAAACCCCATGACTTATGGTATGTAGAAATTACTGAAGCATGCACAGCATGATTTTATGAGGTTTTAAGATGTAATATGGAAAAAATATCAGATATGTATTTTATTACATCAATATATGGAGAAAAATAGTGATCTGGCCTCTTTATTGCATTATAGAGACAACCCGACAAGGCTTTCTTGGAAGCACAATTACAAAAAGAGCAGATCTAAATATTCAGCTTTGAAAACAAATTCTCACTACAACATTACATAAATGTAGATGAATAATACAAATAG
This sequence comes from Pinus albicaulis, assembly GCA_034641835.2. NCBI lineage: Eukaryota > Viridiplantae > Streptophyta > Pinopsida > Pinales > Pinaceae > Pinus > Pinus albicaulis. The sequence goes on from CM076569.1 coordinate 170,006,636, forward strand.
GGATAAATATCCCTTCCTCTAGCTTTCTGGGAGAAGGGTTGGCCCTTTCCCTAGGAAAATAGCTCCAAAACAAGGGTTAAAACCCTGTTGCTGCAAATATCTGGAAAATGACATAGTTCCTGCAAGGGAATGCGTTGTAGGAGATGAGGAATACTTTGGCCCATTGCCAATATGTGAAATGGGCTCATAAATCTTCCTCTCTGATCTCTCAAGAGAAGGAAAGCACCCTCTACTGAGAAACAGATCCGGAAGTGGTGTTATCAATCCTCCACTGTAACACCCTGCAACAAAAAATTATACTGCTACAGAAATAACGCTGTGACTGAAGACTGATGCTTGGCCTGAAGCCTAGATGTGAAGCAATATAGTGCAAGACTCTTCCAAGAGGCCTCTTAAGGAAAGAGATGGGATTCCCGCTCAGGAACACCCTGTGCTAAACAACACTGAAACCCTGCTAAAAAACAAGAGGAAGCCAAAAGTCTAAGCAGACCAAATAATAATATATCATAACATGAATAACAAAGGCTGCCATGCTCTTCATATATAGCAAGTGAACCTCTCCACATTGGGTCCCATCCATATTTTCCACCAAGCTCATGCAAGTGATCCTCCATTAAAACTGTGTTGTCCATCAAGGTGATTCAATGTATCTAGATAGCTTTGTTGACTTGGTCAAATATGACTGAATCAACATGATCCCCTCTCTATTCACACCCAAAGGAGTTCAATCTAGCTGCTTATTCTTCCTCCTTTCAGATGAGGAGTGTTATTATTCCTTCTAAAGAGATTAATGTGCCTCCCTACCCATTTATTCATCTATCTAAAGATAAAATAAACTATAATATTCCATTTAGATGAAGTCTAAATTTTGGGAATATTATAGTTCCCCAAACTCTTTTTTATCCACCTTGTTCCTTGCACCCTGCAAATATCCCATCTGTAATGTTCAATGGTACAAAAGGGAAATCCCATTGCGCCATTCAAAAGTTTTCCCACCCATGGTTCTATATCCTACACGATAAACCTTATCCAATTCTTTCTATAAATTAAACGTTTTCCCCCATTGTTGCACAAAGAACATCTCTTCTTATTATTCAAGTACATTTGTGTCATGCCTCTTTGGCTTTGTGGTATGTAGTGCCTTTAGTCGAAATTTTTGTATACTTCTAAAAGATCGAGTGTGTTGCTACATGAACTACATCCAATTTATCGTATCGATTATCGTCTGGTCTCAGGGATTGATTTTCCTAGTAGATATAAATGAACACTTCACCATTCTGTCAAAAACATACTAATAAATTCCACGGTGTTACCCCTTTTGAGCTTGTGTGATAGATACATTGAGTAATTAACTATCCCGGGGCACTTCCCTACCTTTGGATAGCAAATTCATGGCATGCTGGTGTAGGCACTCTTACAACTCTTATCTAACAGAAGTGTGCCATCATATGATAGTGGGCATGCAAATCAATGCCACACACCAACTACTCAATGATGCTCTTTAACTCTCTCAACAGCTCGTTGATATTTCTCATGAGTAACCAGGGAATTGGGCTATTGAAAAGGGCTTGTGACCCATATTTCCAAGCTCCATGTGGTGAGAATGGAGGTTCATGCATAACAAAGGCTAAAACTTATGCAAGTTTGAAAATAAGACATAATCAACACGAGAACATTTTCTTCACCTCTCATATATTGTTCCCTTATCAGGATAGTATTTTTGTAAACATATATCTTCATGTACACATTGAATCAGTTTTTCAAACAAACTATATTTGTTATAGATTTGTGCACTAATACAAATGGCCCCAGAACTCAGTTATTCTAAGAGATATTGTTTTATAAAATAGATTCTTGAGGGGCTTAATTTCACTTATATAATTACTAATGATATCATTGAGAATTTAGGAAAATACATTATAAGACTCCTTTTCATTTTGAACTTCAGACACTCTGTAATTAATATTTTTTTACTATGTTAACTTATTTACTTTTTCATACAAGCATATGACACATCTATCCATGCATGATCATAACAAAAACCATAACTGGGACCTTTGTTACAAATGATATACAACCATAGCACACCCCAAAAAAAATAGATGGAACTTTGATTGGGCACATACTAACTTGTCATAAGAGGATTTTTGTCACCTGTTGAGCGTAAATTGAATACAAGCAGATAAATTCTTGCAGTTTTAGTTCCACCTTGATCTTTGTTCACATTGGTAATTCTTATAATATGTCAGAGTCATCTATTTCCTGTTAAAATGTTTATGATTGTTTATGGAAAATTAAATTTAATTTTCTTCTGGGGATTGTTGTACAGGTTTCCTCAAGAAAATACATTCCACTAGTTTTTCTTGCACTATTGTTTGTTGTACTATATGTCTATCATTACATACATGGAAAAAATTATACCTATAAGATAAAGCACAACGTGGTAGCAGATTCCATGTTGAGCCTCGCTTCCACACTGGGTGTACCCTGAGTTCTAGCATAAGAGTTATTATACAAAAACATAATAGAAGAAGTTGACCAAATACTTGCACATTTTGTCAAAATATACTCCATCAATTACTATGTTCTTGTATTCAATTCTGTCAAGTATTTAGTTCTGAATAAAACAACAACTACATAACGCAGAGTCATCAGGCTCTTATCCTAACAAAATAGGTGTTTTTAAAGCATATGTTTCTTTTCCAACTCGAGCAGAGTTCGTGAGAATTGATTTCTATAAGTTGAGTAAAAATAGAAATAGAAAAAAAATGTGTTATTTATCCATATCAACCACAACGAAAATGAAGTATAGCACATTAATTTGAAATATTAGACATACTTTCCTATCTATTCTTTACTATTGCATCCCTAATGTTGCAATTACTCCATAATTTTTTTCCCATTTGCTTTTTGTATTATCCCAAATAAACATGGCCCTGAATATTTTCCTCATATCACTAAATGTCAAGAACCATCTCCTTTACACCATGAGCCAATTAGCCTTTAATGTCTATTGCTAACCTCAACTCTATTCTTTTCACAATAAACTATATCACCCTAACCACAAATTATGCATTCCTAGTTTCACAATCCATGTCCTCATACTTGTTATCCCTCTTTTTTTCATGTTATTCCAAATATTGAAACATATGTACATTCTTTCTACAAAGAAACCCATACCAAAACCTTGGTTGAAATTTTCACATAGATAGTAAAACTCACGAACACTAATAATAAGGAAAAAGCCTTTTCTATTGTCTATTCTTGTTCAATAATCTAATGAAAAATGAAACAAACGTCAAACACCTCTATTTGTTTACTCATTTGTTTTAAGAAATACATTTTCTATCAAGAAAGCTAAATCCTGCAATTTTGTCGCATATTTAAATAAAAAACAAAGGCAAAAATGTCATTTTACAAAAAACTAGTTAAAAGTAAATTTTGACCACAAAAAAAAAAAAAAAAAAAAAAACCTATACCAATAAAAAAATCTTAAATTCAAAAAAGATATATATATATATATATATATATATATATAATGTTTTTTTCTTTAATTAAAAATACTCTACAAAATCACAAATATAAATTAAATTTCAATATTTTGAAATTAGAAATCGAAATGCAAAAGTTTGGAATTAGTTTCAAAAAATGTTATTTTATTTTTATTTTAGTTAGTACTAAAATTTCCATATATATGGTCTTTGGCTATAATTTTGTTTTTTTACACAAATAACATTATAACTATATAGACTAAAAACTAAATGTACACTGACCATGTATACAAATGAGCACTGACATGTCACCACCACATGGCTCTTGTTTACATAGAAGGAATTCAAATGGCTCTTGTTTATATAGAAGGAGTTCAAATGGTTCCTACTAAAAAAGCCAATTTTATTTTAATATTTGTAAAGAAAGACATGGTTTTTTTTGTTTGTTTGTAAATTTAAGTTATTTTTTAAAAATGTTACATGATATGACAATAAAAATATAAAATGCTTATTTTATATAAAAGTTATAAATAATTATATTAAAATTATTTGGAAAGCTATAAATTATAAATAATTTTATTTTTATTTTTTAAATACATAGTTTTATTAAAAATATATTTGTAACTATTTTTTCCAACTAAAATTTATAAATAAAAATATTATTACTTCTTTAAATAAAAACATTATTATTTATTTAACTTTATATATTTTATTCAAATCGTGGTATGGTATGATATGAAAAGTATAAATATTTATTACAATTTATAAAATTGTAATAAATTAAAAAATATTTATATAAATTATAAATTAATTAAAAAATATTTATATAATTTTAATCATTATAAATTAGTTAAAACATAAATTATATATTTTTAAAATATAAATTATATTACTCAATTTCACAGTTTCATATTTATATAATAATTATAAATTGAATTAATTTTGAAATGAAATATTATTAGGTTTTACTAAAGATAAAGGCAACAAAATCCATTCATCATTGATTGATTTTATATTAGTTATGTTTTGACTAGAAATATATATCTATTTACTAAAGTAAAACATTAAAACATTATATATATATATATATATATATATATATATATATATATATATATATATATATATATTAAATTTTAGTTTTATATCATTATATTTATGAAAATAATTGATATTTTTGTGTAAAACTAAGTTTAAAATAAATTAATTAATAATAATAATAATTAAAAAAATCAAAATCAAAATAAATTAGAAAAGTTAAAATTAAAATGCAATAAATTTAAATAGAGATGATGAAAAAAAACATATGAGTATTGGAAAAAGGTAAAAGTTGTTTCAATTGTTTTTCCAACTTGAAAGTATATGATATATATTTTACCTTTTACTAGTTGCACAATATTAATAATTGATGGTATAAATATATCATGTTATGATAGTATCAATATTTAATTTACAATTGATAACTATTCAACAAGACTTGTTTTTGAGAAATAAGACTTTTGTGTTTTGAATTGAGTTGATATTCTTCTTATGTATTATCCTTTATAGATTTTATGAATAAATAATATTTTTCTTTTTTTAGTTATCATACGTAAAGAAAGCTCTTTATTTTTGTACTTAGTCACATTAAGTTTAACTATCCACTAGCATAGATCCATCTTAACGATGGATCTACCAAGCACTAAGAGGGATCAAACCTCTCAACATGCAAATATTTTTTAGTGAAAAACTTAAGGAAAGGTTTGCATCTTGAGATATTTGATTCCTCCTGACACTTGATAGATCGATACTTAAAATGAATCTAAGTAGGTTATTAATAATATAAACTATTTTTATATAAATTTCAAAAGTTTATGTATAAAAATATTCTTATAAATTATGTTTATATAAATTTCACAACTTTGTAAAGGCTTATCTTCGGTCTACGTTCTTTAGATTTCAAGGAGAATTTTATGAGTAGGTTGAAGTCATCTTGTGAGGTAGTAAGATAGATTATACTTGTGCATAAATTTCTTAGGCTTGAGAAATCATTGTATTTCTTCTCTATTTTTTTACTAATGCAATACAAATAGGAAGGGGTTTTGAGCAGTTGATTTCCCCTAGATATATCGTCGTGTATGTGTGTTAATTCATGTTACATGTTTTTGATATTTCTTCTAAATCATGAATTTATTTCCATAGATGAGTAGATTAGATTTGAGTCTTATGTTTTAGAACATTACATGAGCAATATGGAATCTACAGTTAATTTCTACATGGTATCAGAGCTAGATTCACAGTAGAGAAGAGAATTTGAAGTTTTTGCACTATGTTTGAATTTCAAGATCATTGTTGAAGGTTTTCTCTAGGACTAAGAAGATGACTTCCACCAGGACTTGGGCTCCAGTATTCTCTGGAAGGAACCAAAAATTTTGTGTCATGGAAAATTCGTATGGAGGTGGTATTAGATGACAATGGGCTATTAAATTACATCAAGATGGATGTAGTAAAACCCCCAGAAGTTGATCCCCAGGATCTCACTCAATGGAAGAAGGATGTAGATAAAGCGAGGAGGATCATATTGGAGGGATTTCAAGATCATACTGTCTCAAATATCCACGGGAAATAAAATCCATTCATGATGTAGAAAACACTATCAGATTTTTTTGAGAACAAAAATGACCATAGGAAGCTAGCACTGAAGGACAAGCTTTGGAACATCAAAATGAAAAAGGTTGAATCAATTTTGTAGTTCCTGAGAAAATTCACACAATTTCACGATGAGCTTGGTGGGGTCGGTATTAATGTTCCAAAAGAAGATTTGGTAACTCTAGATTGTTTGGTTCTTCCCAAGAGATGGCAAAATTATCAGGATTTCGTGAATGGTAGAGTCAAAATACCAAGTTGGGAGCAGTTAAGGTCTGATCTCGTGCAGGAATAGATCAAGCAGAGAAAAAAAGACGAGACTTCATCCAAGGTTGAGGATGAGGAGAATTGTGCCTTGGATATAAAGGAAAACAAAGGGAAAGGGAAGAAATCCCATTGCAAAGAAAAATATGGTTAGGTAGGAAAGAAGAAAGACTTGTCTAAAATCAAGTGCTTCCACTGTCATGAGCTGGGACACTATGCCATGAAGTGTCCACACAAGAAGGCTGGGAAGAATCCATCAAGAGGAGTGGAAGGTGAAGCTCTAGCTTCACAATTTGAGTTGGATTTCACATTCATTACATGTATGGTGACATCAGTGATGGGTAATGTGTGGTATCTAGATAGTGGAGCCTCATTCCATATGATGGGAAATAAATATTTTTTTAGTGAATTTGAGGAGAATGACCTCCAAATGCACATCGATATGGGAGATGATGGAAGATATAGCCTGACTGGTATCAATACAGTTACTTTTCAAAGGGAGTTTGGAGTTCGGGTCTAATTAAGAATTCAATTTCAGTTGCTATGTTCGAAGCTCATGGCTAAAATGTGATATTTAGCAAAGGAAAGGCTTACCTTAGACACATCACCATGATAAAAGTGAAGCGGATCGGGGTTTGGGTGAAGAACCTCTACAAATTGGATGTATAAAACTGTGTTTCTTTAAGCACAAAAGAAGAGAAGGTGTAGATTCGAGATATCAGTGAATTATGGCATAGGATACTTGGCCATTTCCACCATGGAGCTTTGAATATCATGCAACAGATTTCTATAGGAATTCCCAAGGGTGCACTAGAGTAGTGAGATACATGCAAAGGGTGTACACTGGGGAAGCACACCAAATCCACGTTTCATGATAAGGACAATAGAGCACAAGAAATCCTTGAAAGAGTTCACTTGGATGTGTGTGGACCTTTCTTTATAACCTCCACAACCAAGCACATGCATTATGTTATATTTGTATATTATTTCTCACGTAAGTGCTATATTTTCTTCATGTAGAAGAAAGACCATACATTCTCCAAATTGTGTGAATTTAAAGCACTTGTTGAGAAACACACTGACAAGAAATTGAAGTCTCCCAAGAGTGATAATGGTGGAGAATATGTGTCGAATGAGTTTAATAACTTTTGTGCAAAGGAAGGCATTCGACAAGAGTTAATAGCACCCTATAACCCACAACAGAATGGGGTGGTTAAGAGGAAGAACATAAGTATTGCGGTAGTTGCACGTGATATGTTGCATGATGAGGGCCTATGTTACACTTGTGGGACGAAGCATGAAGCATAGTGGTATATGTGTATAACAGGAGTCCTCATCAGATTCTCGAGATGAGTACACCAGAATAATATTTTTCAGGGAAGAAACCAAACGTGTCACACTTCAAGATCTTTGGTTCATCAATTTATTGTCATGTTTCCAAGGATGCAAGGAGAAATATAGAGTCAATAGTAGAGTTTTCATATTTATGGGGTACATTGATACACATCACAACTATCGTGTGTAACTTCCATCTCATAGGATGATAGTTTTACGTAGAGATGTGAAGTTTGATGAGGAGAAGGCCATGAGATGTTCCCTTGAGAGGGAGCTTAAGTTGCATGCAGATGAGGATATTTTGGCTCCAAAGGAAGAAACTTAGGATGTTGTGGAGAAACCAAAAACAAAGGAGTAAAGAGTGGAGGCAACCTCTCATGTAGAGACATCCAGATAAGGAAGGAAGCACATCCACTACAAGGAAAATATCCTCTAGCAGAGGTTATAAAGGAGGTTTTTAGTGTTATAAAATTGGCCAAAATTGTCAAAAAAACATTTTCTACAACATCCGTTTTTGGTAACTGAGGTTTGGGCAGAGATTTTAACGGAATTTCAACACAACTAAAAAACTTGGGCGGCCGGAGGTTATTACAGATGTTTTTTTCTTCGGTGCGCTACTAAGGTGTCAATGCACCAGTGCGTGTCATATAGACAGTCGGCCTAGGGTGGTCGAAGGTGCATGCACCAGGCCATAAATGTATACAACCGCACCAGACACACTGTAGTTGATACAACGCACGAGGCTGTTCTAATTGGTATTAGGATTTGTACGGTGCCCATATGTCATATCAACGCACCAGTACATAGTCTTATAGAAGCACACTGGTGCGTAGTATCAGACAAACACACCGATTGTTCTAATACATATTGAGATTTGTGCGGTGCCCATATGTCGTATCAACGCACCGGTACATAGTCTTATTGAAGTGCACCAGTGTGCAGTATCAGACAAACAAACCAATTTTTCTAATTCGTATTGGTATTTTTGCAGTGTCCATAGGTCGTACAAATGCACCAGTGTGTAGTCTCACATAAACGCACTGGTTTATAATATCGCAAAAATGCACCGAGATTTATAATTTGTATTGGTATTTTTGCAGTGCCCATAGGTTGTAGAAATTCACCTATCATACAAACACACCTGTGTACAGTAACTGACACACACCAATGTTCATTTTGTATTTTTTAGAAACATTGACCCGTGACAGTGCAATTATTGCAATTTTTTAAAATTCATTATTCATCAAAAGTTGACACATCTTATAACAATATTTATATTAATCAAATTTTTATTAATTCATTTGAATGTGATGTTTGGATTAATTTTTTATATCATATCATAATTATTGTGATTTTTTAAAATTCATTATTCATCAAAAGACGACACATATATTATAACAGTATTCATATCAATTAAATTTTTATTAGTGCATTTGAATGTGATGTTTGGATTAATTTGTTATATCATATCATCATATTTCACATCTCTTCATTATAATATTTAATTATCCATAAATTTAATCAGTGGTGTTACATTTCACAACGACAATGTAGAACACAATAGAATAAATTAAAGCATATATATATATATATATATATATATATATATATATATATATATATATATATATATATATATATATAGATATATAAGACAATCTTTGTCATACAAAATGGGACAATTATTGGTATCCCTTTGTCTTTCAATTGGGACACAATGTCTATTACATTAAACAAAATGTACGATTTCTGAGACAAATATTTCAAAAAATACAATGCCTTGCTTTGATATCTAAACATTTTGATCATCATTCTTCGCTTGACCTGTTGTCATTGCTCAAGATACTTCCATGACTTGGTTAATTTTGAGGAATGTTTTGTTCAAGGTGTTGATTGTTTTCTTCTTCTTCACCTTCCATCTACAAACATAAAAATAAACTGTAATGAGTGTATATACATTGGTGAGAATAATGAAAATTGAAATATTAAATAATAGACATCAATGTAAATCGAAAATAAATGACGTGCCATAGCAAGAATTGACTCATGAACTATACACATTCTTTCAAAACCAAGTTTCATGCCATCTTTCAACATTTTATTTGTTGGCGCAGTTCCATACTTTGTTTCCTGCAAGTTTTATACCCCATAACAAATCATATATTTAATATAAAAGATTTTTTTGTTCTATTAATTATAGACAGAGCTAAGTAAAACAAAATCGATAGATGCTTACAAATTCTACAATTAATTTCTAATATGCCAACATATACTAACAACCCATATTTAACCCAATGTCAATCAATTCATCTGATGGTTCTTCTTTGTATTTTAGCACTTGTTTGAAGACGTTCAATGATGTTTGTTGTAAAACAACTTAAAATATACAAAAATGAAATCTAGTTAAGTTGTTATAAGGAAGTAAAAATTACTCACAAACTTAAATATCAACCCTTTTCTTCCTTGTCGTCTTGTTTTTATGTGTTGAATGGGTTCCATTTTCTTTTCTTTTCTACAAACAAATACTTGAAAATTAATACTTAATGCTAATTTGTTTATTTATTGTACCTAATAGAAAAATTCAATGATTACATATTACATTGAAGCACGTTGTTGTTGAGATGGCTCCTCATGCGATGCAATTATTTCCATTTCTTTGACCATCTCCTTATACACCTTTTGGACATTCCCTCTTGTGGCTATTTCTGATAACACCTCGTTCATCTTTTGAGATTTTCATAATCTTCACGAAAATGTAACATGAAAATAAACTATTTAATTTTTATATTGATATATGAAAAGTAAATATAACAAAAGTGATATTTATAAATAATTCTAGAAAAACATTTAAAATAATATTACTCTTTCATTCCTTCATTTTTGTTGTTGTACGTTTTTGCTATTAAAAGTATGACATGTCTCATTGACCAATTCTATGGAAACTCTTCTTGTAGTTTAAATAAAATTTGGTTCTTGGAATCATTGGATTGATTTTTGTATTGTAAGTGGAAAGAATGTCTATACATTCGTTCCACTAGATCCCTCAAAGTTTTGTAAAATTTTTTCCCTCTTTCGTTAACCTCTAGCACCACTCTAGATGAGCTAAGGAGTAATTCATTTTCATTTGCATGTTCTATTTGTTTTATTTTCTTAGAACAAATTTCATTTTCTAAGTTGTTGGTCCCTATAGAACATTAAAGAGATGTGAATTAATAGATTGTTTGACACATGTTATCTAATAATTTTAAGTATATTATTAATGAAAATTAAAAAAAATAAACTCATATTGGATCGATAGTATTTTTCATTCACCTGATTCATCGTTTTGCAATTTTTCCATCAAGCGTTTACGCTCTTCTGGTCTTAGATCAGAAATAAGCTTATCGAGCTTCGTCATTTTGTGGCTCTGCATGATACACAATAAATAATACATATTAGTTAAATTTACATATAGTTCAAAAATAATACTTTTTGTAAATCATTTACAAAGAACTTGCTTTTTTTGCTTTTCTTAATGTGTTATCAGTATTTTTGTTACTTGATCTCTTGTTAGCCATTTATTTATCAATATGAAACCTGTACCATATCATTCATTAATATATTTTATAAGTAAATTGTCAACTTTTCATGTAAAAAAATTATCAGAAAGCTGGAGTGCTTTTCTTGATTGTACATGTTAAAAGCGTCGGTGTGTGGTGGTCTTATAAACACCTTGCCCAAACGAGTATAAAACATCGTATGGTGCTCTATGTCAAAAAGGAGCACCTTGTATTTATGTTATCCATACCTTTGATAACAATTGCAAAATAATAAAATCGTCTAGTATTAGTTTTTGTAGCATATGGGGGCAGTGCGACCTATTATTATAAATGCTCCACACAAACAAGGGACCACCGTATGGTGCTCTCTGTCAACTAGGAGACCCGGTGCGTTATATGTTACATGGTGCATTTGTTGGGTGTGGAGCCTGATTATCTTGTTTATTTTGTATCACAGCCTTGGACCCCTGTACCTTAATGGGGCGGCAACGCCGCCCGTAATTAAACGCTGCCCAAGGGGTCCAGGGGGGGGGCGCGGCTGTGACTTTATGGAACCCCCCCCCTAGCAGGGGGTTTCAAGGATAACGCCCTCAAAGCTAAAAACAGATGTAAAATTGCCTTGTAAAAGTGTAGTAATTTCTAGTCAGTCTGGGTCGTTCATTACGCGGATGATCTGATGGTAGAAGTTATGTTTAGTTTAGGGCTTTTTTCCCTAGAAGGAAACCCCTCGCTTGTATGAGGGTATTGTATTGCGGTTGTGTATTGTATGTGTATTCTCAAAGCGAGAAACAAATAGGGAGACTGTGAGAGAAACATAGGATATTATAGTGGATCTGTTGTAGGTTGTGTCTCTTCATTTTATTGGATAATAGAAAGGAAGCACTAGTTGTTTGGGGTGGAAATAGCCCAAACTGGGTGATCCACGTATATCTATGTCTCTCTGGTTTTATGTGTTTTGTGTGCCTGTGTATTCTGCATATTTTATGTGTTTCATTGCTTTGTAATATTTAATTTTCTAATAACTGGTATTAGAGCCGAAGGTCTATTTGGCTGATAAACTCGCAGGAAAGAAGGGTTCCTGGTTCGAGTGGGAGCAATGGCAAAAGATGGTAAATTTATGGTCGAGAAATTTAACAGCCAAAACTTCACGCTATGGAAGATGCAAATGGAAGATTATCTATATCAGAAAGATCTGTACCTACCATTGAGCGGAAAAACAAAGAAGTCGACGACTATGATAGACGCAGAATGGGATATTCTTGGTAGAAAGGCACTCGGAACAGTACGTTGTACCTCGTGGCGTCAGTAGCCTTCAATATTTCGAAGGAAACAACAACAGAGGGTTTGATTAAGGCGTTGGTGAAAATATATGAAAAACCCTCGGCCTCAAAAAAAGTATTTCTTATGAAACATTTATTTAATATGAAGATGTTGGAAGGTGGATCTGTTGCAGACCATTTAAATGATTTTAATATAGTTACTAGTCAGTTAAGTTCTGTAGGGGTAAAATTTGATGATGAAGTTAGAGCTCTGCTATTTTTGTGCTCATTGCCAGAAAGTTGGAATGGTTTAGTTATGGCCATTAGTAAGTCAATATTTGGATCTAGTACTTTAAAGTTTGATGATGTTGTTGGTGCTATCCTTGGCGAGGAAATGCGACGGAAAAGCTTCGGTGAGACATCGGGTAATGCTTTGAGTGCAGATTTTAGGGGAAGAAGAATGGAAAGAAGAAAGAGCTCAGGATATCGCAGTAAATCAAGGAAAGGCAGATCCAAGTCTAGATCAAAGATAGTGTGCTGGAAATACGGAAAGAAAGGACACCTAAAGAAAGACTGTAGATCTTGGAAGGGAAAAGAAGGAGATGCACAAAAATAAAGCAATCATGAAGCAAATGTGACAGGTGATGTGTTACAAGATTCTTTGATTCTTTATTTCGAAAATGTTACTTATTCCTGGGTGGTAGATTTAGGGGCCTCATTCCATGCCACACCTGATAAGAAATATTTTCATGACTATGTTCAAGGAGATTTTGGACAAGTCCATTTGGGTGATGATAAACCCTGTAAAATTGTTGGAATGGGTAAGGTTCTTGTAAAACAGCAGAACGGAAACCAATGGCTATTAAAGGAGGTAAGGCATGTTCCAGATCTGAAGAAAAATCTGATTTTAACAGGGCATTTAGGCGGTGAAGGTTGTGTGACAAATTTCACAGATAAAACCTGGAAGCTCACCAAAGGAGCCCTGGTAATACAAAAAGGCGAAAAGGTTGGTACATTGTATTTATGCAATGGTATTTCTAACTCTATTAATACTTTAACTTCCAAAGGAGCAGATGCAGCATTATGGCATCATAGGCTCGGACACATGAGTGAGAAGGGGATGAAGGTTATTCACTCAAGAAATTTGTTGCCGGGTTTGAAGAATGTTGATTTGGATTTTTGTGAGAATTTCATTTATGGAAAATAGAAGAGAGTCAGATTTCTTAGAGTTGGGAAAGAAAAGAAGAGCGAAAAATTAGAGATTGTGCATACAGAAGTATGGGGACCTGCTTAGGTATCATCTCTCAGTGGCTCTCACTAGTATGTTACTTTTATTGATGATGCAACTAGAAAAACTTGGATTTATTGTATTTAGAATAGATATGATGTATTTGATACTTTCAAGAAATGGAAAGCTTTGGTTGAGATTGAGACAGGAAAGAAGTTGAAGTGTATCATATCAGACAATGGAAGTGAATATTTCAGCAAAGAGTTTGATAGGTACTGTTCAGAGCATGGAATTCACAGAGAGAAGACAATTCCAAGAACACCACAAGAAAATGGTGTGTCAGAAAGGATGAACACAATAATCATGGAGTGTGCAAGGTGCATGAGATTGCATGCAAGATTTCCTTTACAATTTTGGGTAGATGTTGTAGATACTGTTGTTTGTCTAATAAATAGAGGGCCTTCAAGTTCCTTGGATGGTGGTATTCCAGAGGAAGCATGGATAGGTAAAAAGGTAAAATACTCTTTTTTAAATCTTTTTAGCTGTGAGGCCTTTGTCCATATTAGTAAAGAAAATAGAACAAAGCTTGAGGTAAAATCAGAGAAATGTACCTTTATTGCATACGGTGTTAAATATTTTGGTTATCGCTTATATGATTATGAAAATCACAAAATAATTAGAAGTAGAGATGTAATATTCAATGAAAAGGTATTGTATAAGAATCAGTTGTAGGAAAAGAAACAAGAAAAAGAAAACAAAGAATACACAGTTCTTGATGAGATCACAGAAAAGGTAAAGGTGCCTAAAAATAATAATAATCAAGAACCACAACAACAAAAACCACCACAACAGCAACATGCACCTCAAACACTTGAAAGTGGTGTTAGAAGATCTACCAGGATAAGTAAACCCCTTGAACGATACTCTCCTTCATTATATTATTTATTGTTGATTGATTCTGGTGAACCTGAATGTTATGAAGAAGCAATGCAGGTTGAAAGCAGGAAGAAGTGGGAGCTAGCCATGGAAGAAGAGATGGACTTCTTAATGCATAACTAGATTTTGGACTTAGTCAGGTTGCTTGCAGGTAAAACTACATTGCAAAATAAATGGGTTTACAGGTTGAAGGAAGAAGATGGAGGAAAACAGAGGTACAAAGCTAGAATTGTGGTGAAGGGGTTTGCACAAAAGAAAGGTATTGATTTTGATGAAATATTTTCTCCTATTGTTAATATGACTTCAATCAGAACTATTTTAAGTCTTTTAGCAGCGGAAGATTTACATCTTGAACAGTTATATGTAAAGACAACATTTCTCCATGGAGATTTGGAGGAAGAGATCTATATGCAACAACCATAAGGATATGAGGTCAAAGGGAAATATAAATTAGTGTGCAAGTTAAAGAAGAGTTTGTATGGCTTAAAACAAGCTCCAAGGCAGTGGTATCTAAAATTTGAAAAGTTTATGTCTGAACAAGGTTATACTAGATGTCACTCTGATCATTGTGTTTATCTGAAAAAGAAAAATGATGGCAGGTATATTATATTGTTATTGTATGTAGATGACATGCTTGTTGCAGGGTCTAACATGCAGGAAATAAATGTTCTCAAAAGAAAATTGGCAAATTCCTTTTCAATGAAGGATTTGGGAGTTGCAAAACAAATCCTTGGTATGAGAATAATTAGAGACAGGAAAATTCGCAAATTAACACTGTCTCAGAATGAGTACATACAAAAGGTGTTGAAAATATTTAATAGCAGAATGCAAAACCAGTTAGTACACCTTTTGCTAGCCATTTCAAACTTAGTAAGGAGATGTGCCCCAAGACCCAAGAAGAAATGGACTACATGTCTAAAGTTCCATATGCATCAGTAGTTGGAAGTTTAATGTATGCAATGGTTTGCACAAGGCTTGATATTGCACATGCAATGGGAGTTGTAAGCAGGTACATGAAAAATCCAAGAAAAGAAAATTGGATGGCAGTGAAATGGATTCTTAGATATTTGAGAGGTACCACAAATCAAGCATTATGCTTTGGTGGTTCAAAAATTGCTCTATAGGGATATGTTGATGCAGATATGGCAGGTGACAGAGACAACAGGAGGAGCACTACAGGATATGTATTTACTGTAGGTGGAACAACTATCAGTTGGGTTTCAAAAATCCAAAGTGTTGTTGCACTTTCAACAACAGAAGCAGAGTATGTTGCTGCTACAAAGGCTAGTAAGTAAATGATTTGGTTACAAATGTTTATGGATGAATTGGGTAAGAAGCATGATATGGGCATGTTATACAGTGATAGCCAAAGTGCCATTCATCTTGCAAAGAACTCATAATTTCATTCTAGGACTAAACACATACAACTCAAGTACCATTTCATACGGTCGGTATTGGAAGATGAACAGTTGAAGCTGGAAAAGATACACACTAGCCAGAATCCTGCAGATATGCTAACAAAAGTTGTAACCAGGGAGAAACTGAGAACATGCTCAGTTTCAATTGGTGTTCAAGGATGACAATGAAGATGAGAAATAGCCAGATCCAAAGAGGAGTCATTGTCCAGCAAATGAAGCAGTGGTGGAGTTGCTACAATCAGTGTCCAAGTGGGATATTGTTGGGTGTGGAGCCTGATTATCTTGTTTATTCTGTATCACGACGTTGGACCCCTGTACCTTAATGGGGCGGAAATGCCACTCGAAATTAAACGCTGTCTGGGGGGTCAAGGGGGGGGGGGGTTGCGACTTTATGGAGCCCCCCCTTGGTGGGGGGTTTCGAGGGCAGCGCCCCCGAAGCTAAAAAAAAATGTAAAATTGCCTTGTAAAAGTATAGTAATTTCTAGTCAATTTGGGCCATTCATTAGGCGAATGATCTGACAGTAGAAGTTATGTTTAGTTTAGGGTTTTTTTCCCTAGAAGGCAACCCCTCGCTTGTATGAGGGTATTGTATTGTGGCTGTGTATTGTAGGTGTATTCTTGGAGCAAGAAATAGATAGGGAGACTGTGAGAAACAACAGAGGATATTACAACGGATTTGTTGTAGGTTGTGTCTCTTCATTTTGCTGGATAATAGAAAGGAAGGACTAGCTGTTCGGGGTGGACGTAGCCCAAACTGGGTGAACCACATTAAATATCTGTGTCTCTATAGTTTTATGTGTTTTTTGTGCTTGTGTTTTCTGCATATTTTATGTGTTTCATTACTCTATAATATTTAATTTTCTAACATCATCGATTAACACAAAATAATTTTTTTTTTCCAAACAGTATGTGAGTAGTGCGCTATAATGAAATAGCGCACTGGTGCCCTATTTTACACATGGCACAGAGATTAATTTTTTTTTTTTTTTTTTTAATTTTTTTCAAACAGTATGTGCGCGATGCACTGAGATAAGCCAACGCACCGGTGCACTAGGTTACGCAGGGCGCACCGATTAATTTTTTTTTGTTTTTTAAAAATTCACGAAAGGATCGACATGGATTGGGATCTGACTATGAAAGTCGTCCCATGGGTTGGATGTCATAGGCATATATATATATCAATACAAACCTAAAAATATAAAATGAAAAGCCCTAATTCTGAAATCACAGAAATAGGAAGAAGCAAGGGAAGAAACAAAAAGAATGAAGGGTTTAGAGAAAAAATGGATTTTTTGTTTTTTTTTTTGTTTCTGAAAATGAACAACAAATTGAAATTATTTCCTTACTGCGTAAAAAATACTGCAAAAAATGTAAGAAAAAAAAACAATAAATTTTAATCACAGTATCATTTGAGATTCTATGTTATAGGGTTTGAATCACCAGAGGTTTGGAATTATGATTGTCTGAATACTTATGTTCGAAAGTATTTTACTGCTCCATAGTGCTCTCGTGCTCCAGGTATGTCTCTTGAAAATCTCTGGCTGAAGTTTTTTGCAAAAATAGTGAACTAATGAAAAGTGTTTAGTATTTAAAGAATTGTTTTATGAAAATAGATTTTCAAAAATATTTTGCCACCCATTTTTCAGTTAACCGTTTTTTTTTCACTTTAAAAAAATAAAGTGTTTTTTTTTTTCTATTTTTCGTCCCCAGTGTGTCAATTAATAACACCGCACCAGTGCGTTAGTTAGTGACACAACACCAGTGCTTAATAACTAAAACAACACCGGTGCGGTTGTATGTACATAAACACCGATAACAATAACTCCATTTTTAAGGCACCGAAATTACTTTTAGGTGTGTGCACTAAACTTTATTGTTGATTTTGCTCAAATGCAAGGAGAAAATATTATAATTATATCGAATGGAAAATTCTTCAAAATCTAACTTGTTTCATAATATTTCTCAAAGTCCATCGTGGAGTTCTCCCTATCCATCTCGAGACGTAATATTTACTTCATATTTTATTTATATTTTCATTATCTAATTGAATTTATGTTTTTTATCCATGTAAATCAAATTAATAAAATTTATAATGTATACAAATTTGGAGGTTCATGCAGATTCAAAATCTAGTTTAGATGCACAAAATAATCAAACAACTCCAAAATGTCGGAAGCTCTTATCAGGAGTAGCATACCGCAAGGTGCATTTGGTAGATGAAAATGGACAACTGCTTCATCCTACCAATTGTAACAATATTGCATATTCTAGCCACAATCCCAAGACAATGATGGTAATAATAATTGTTTGGTATATTAATGTAATTATTAATTTCAATGTCAAACAAATTAATCATGCATTGCCAACGTTCTTACTAATTTATATCATAGATTTTGTACTAATCATGTTCAAATATATTTTTTGAAATTATTAGGATTCTAGTGATGATGAGCGACCTATCTATTGTATTCCATTGCACCCCACGACAATGTCAAATCAAGAGAAGGCTGAATTAAAGGAAAAAATCAGAGAGGAACGATACCAAGAATGGTTGAATCAACCACCGATTCAATTCCTGCTACGTCCAACTTCACCAATTAGGAATGACTACATCAATAGTAGTTCTACACAAGATGGAAATGGAGGTAATCAAATAGAGGTTGGTATGTATGATTACTTAAGGGATATGACTGCCATGGAGACAATGTTGTTAGATGTATTCCAAAACGATTATCAGCTAGGGGATGATGCTCATATCATTGACACCTTTTTCGAAAGCCTTAAATTTGCTTCCACCATCCCTCTCTTTGGACCTGGTGGTTAGTCAAAGTCTACCCAGTTGGGGACAATGATGTTACTATAAAATTTGAAAGGAAAGTTTGGCTTGTCGAATGCATGTTTCTCGGAAATTTTGAGGTAAGTTACCATAAAGTCCTCCCTTATATAAATTTGAGAAATATAATCACACAAAGAACATTACAAATGATCAATTTTATTAACGTTAATAATTATATCAGCATTAATATACATTTAATATTTTCGATGATGATCACCAACTATAGGTTATTCAAAGATAAGATTCTTCCAAGTGATAATTTCTTGCTCAGTAGCTGCGAAGAGGCAAAGAAATTGTTGAAAATGTTGGGTGTTGAGTACATATCATATCATGCATGTCCAAATGATTGTATTCTATATAGATGAGAATATGCAGATAAAGAGATATGTCTGAAATGTCGGCATGAAAGGTATGATAAATAAAAAAATAAGGGTAAATCATATGGTCCTCCTTTTAAGATATTGAGGCACATGCCTATAATCCCAAGGATTCAAAGTCTCTTTCATTGCAAATAATTAGCTATGTTGCAAGGATGGCATGCCTCACACAAAAGTGAGTTGGGAGTTATGTGAATCTCAAGTAATTCAATAGCCATGAAGCATGTAGAGGATACATGGCCCGAAAAATTCAAGGATGAAGGACGAAGTTTACGACTCAGCATAGCCATGGATGGCGTCAACCCATATTCCCTCCAGAACACCAACAATTCTGTTTGGCCTGCAGTAGTGATCAATAAAAATATCCCCCCATGGTTGTCCATGAAGAATGAACATATTATGTTGGCTATCATAGTACCTGGTAGAAGACAAGTGAATAATATGGATGTCTACTTACAACCACTGGTAGATGAATTGAAGGAATTATGAGATGGGATAAATGTATACGATGTATCAAGACCCATCATTGCAGAGAGGAGTTTTACTTTGTATGGCATATGTGCTTACACAACACATGATTATCCAGTGTTAGGAGTTTTCTTTGGAAAATTACATGTTTATTGATTTGTTTATATACGTAATAGTATTCTTTCGCATATTAGTTATTTAATTCGTTGTAATTGTTCTGACTTTCATGATATTCTTTAACGCATTTTTAGGGTCCTATAATAATAGGGTTCATAAAATTTTGAATTGACTTTGATAAGTCTTGTAAATATGTACATACCTTGCTTTCTGCAAGTTCTTTTCCCATATTTTGAAAAAATTGAAAAATAATAAAAAATCAAAGAGGGTAAAAAGTCCTAAAAGAAGGATCAAAGGACTTAGAAAAATATAAACCCCAAAAGAAAAAGAGAAATAAAACCTGAAAGTGAGTAAATCCAAATGCCACTACTTTTACTTTTTACTGCAATAATAATGATTATGTGCAGAGTGTCAATAAATTCCATAATCCATGATCAGTTAAACAACTCAATCTTAACTGTTCATGTTTCAATTTCATGTTTTAGATAGTGAATAAATATTTGTCAAACAATTTAAACTTGAAAAATCAGTAGATAGGTAGAGAATAATGAGGAGCTCAACAGTTTAATTTGAGCCCTTGGATGAAATAAGGTAGATTTAGATAGTTTTATGCTTTAAAAGAAAATGTTTTAATGTTGCAAGCCTAAATGCACCTGTAAAATGAAGAAAAAATGTTAGAAATACAAAGTTGGGTAGGTAGAAAGTAGTGGAGAAATCATGTAAATAATACATCATCGGGCAAAATCACTAATTTCCCCTCCCCTATGAGTATTCAGTATTCTAAGCTATCAGTCAAACAGGCTCAGAGCATTTCTCTGACTTTTGTTGGGATTGGACCCAAGGCTCTATGACTGGTTAGTTTAAAAATATTGAGTTCTTATGCTAAATCCTCATTTACCCTTCATCCATACATTAAAACCCCTTTTTCCTAAGTAAAAACGCATTCTTTCTTAGTAAAATTGTAACCCTAGAGATAATTAACTTCATCCCTTCATAAGCATTCATAAAAACCCACAAAATCACATTTATCCTAAGTATTATTGAAAGAAATATAAAGATGAGCAAATGCTTGATTATTTTATTCTAGAGATAATGTGTATTTTGTGTTTCACTCCCCTCTCATATTAACTTTTAACATATTCTATTAAATCTCTAAATAATACCCTTTCCTACTTATTAATTTCATTATATCTAAATATCCCAAAAAAACCACTATTATAAACTTTTGACCAAAGTATATTATCCCATGTGCATAAATGTAAAACCCAAAATAAAAAGCCCTTTGGTCTAAAAGATTATCCATATTCAAATATCCCGCCCTATAGTTTTTAAACTATTGAAAAAAGGTTAAAAAAACTATATAAATATATGTATTAAGCCTGCACCTTTGTATATTAATTAAAACATTATCATGTGTTTTAAAAACCATTTATCTCGCTGCTGTATATAAATAAACCATTGCATACATTTTTTAAACCTTTAACCCTCAACCATATTCTAAAGGTTTAAACCTATCCCAACCCTTCCTCTTATGAAATTAAAGCCCAGTCCCACCATTACTTTACAATGCACCTCTCGAACAAATCCTCACCATTCGCATACACTTCATAGATCCGATGGTCAACGTTTAATATCACATGGATTAGATTCCCAACCACTCCAAGGTGAAAGCCATGCGAAATGGCTAGTTTTTTGCTGACCCCTCCCCTCCACATGGCCTCTTATGATTGGATCGCATGAGTTTGGCTTAAAAATTCTTACCACTTAAAAGCCACACAATAAACTGCCGGTTTTCTACTCCTTTGAAATTCCAAAACCACTTCTCACCATGATGCGACCTGCATTTAATAACAAAGGTTTAATGCGATCAAATGTTTATTAAAACTTTTGTATATGCATTTTTTTGCCTATATGTCGCGTTTAACCTTTGTTTTGCCCTCTCGACTGTGTAAACCTGCAAAGAGCCCCTGATAGCAATTTTCTTCCATCTTTACACCTAAAGCTTGCAAGCCTTTGCCCAAGATACCTATAAAAGACTGTTGAGGAACTATATCACTCCAGTTCAACCATTGAAGCTATCAATTCGACTAGAAGACTACAAAAACCCTTTAAAAAAGTCGATACCTGTATTCAAACATGTATTATTCTAAGATTTAAACTTGCAACTCAATTCAAAAATCCTTTTTCAAAGAAAAGAACCATTTCAAAATCAATAAAACAAGAAATTTAATTGCCCAAAAGTCCTAGAAACAGGAAAAACCCTGGCAAAATTTTCCCACCATTTTCAAAGAAAATTTATCATTTCTTCACAGATTAATGATCAATTTCAAGATTTAAAGACCAGAAATATTTTGCAGGTGCCTTATATCTTCTGAAAAACCTTTTTTATCAGAATTTTAGCCCAATTTGCAGTCAAAAGACTTAGAAAACCCCTGTTTTCTATTTTGGACTAGTTTTTAGCCTCAGAACTTCATTTGAGAGACCTAATTGAGCATAAAATCCAAACAGACATTCTATTTTGATGAATTTTCCTAATCAAGTATCTGTTATAATAAAATTGCCTCCGCAAATAGTTTAAACTTGCAGAAGCCAATAAATATGCCTAAAAAATGGATTGGAAACAAATATGAAGGATCCAAGAATCCTAAAGCTACTCCTGCCATGACTCCAAAAACTACAATTGTAGTCAACACATTGCAACCCCCAGTTGTTGATATTGAGCATATTCCCTTAGTTGATATTGACTACAAAATAGCCGATCCTATAGTTGAGTTCAATCTATTAGATATCCACAACTGGTGTTTTGAAAAATCCCTAGATGATCAAGAAGATGTTCATATTTGGGAATCTAATTTTCCCAAATATATAGTCCCCCTTACTCACCCTTGTCAAGAAATTACCAGACTATGTCATCAGTACTACATTCCTGAACAAAGAGCTATTGTGAATGCAAACAAAGAGGTCCTATTTACCATTACTACAGAGTCAATAAACCAAATGTTGCAGCTTCAACTAGATCCCCAAGCAGTCCCATTGTCTATTGAAGCCCTCACTAAGTTATACATTAACTTAGAATTTCCTAAAAGGTTTATGATTTTCCAAACTTTCATGCCCCTGCATGTTGAAATTCCAAAATTAAACCCTCCATATTCAACTGCCAAGTTCCCTGAAGGTTTAAGGCATGTAATCTCCATGCTTTCCTTCATTCTTGGGTATTTCACTGATGAGCATACTGATGAGTCTATCCTAGGATTTTTGTCCACCTTTTCTCCAGGGTAACCACCTTCAATTTTATTTGATTATGTTGGTTTTATAGCTGATAGCATTCACTATCAATTGACTAATTTTCAGCTGGAAGGAGTATTTAGATATACCTCCTATCTTTTCCACTTGTTTCTATTCTTCCAATCAAAAATCTTTCCAATTTCACTTCAAAAGTTGGATATAGAAGGAAAAACTCTATCAGTTGTATTCTGGACGTCCATACTCAGAAAAGAAGGCACAAAATTTAGTTATTCAGAGTTCACAGAGTTGTTTGTACATCCATTGACCACCATTTTGACAAAAACAGAGCAGCCTAGAATCAATGAGGAAATGAAGAGAATATTGCATCTATAAGAGCAAAGAAAAGTAGGTGATTGGTATTTGTATGAGAAATTCACTGAAATCAGAGTTTTTCGTTCTAACTTGTTAGCTTACAAGTTACCTAAGAATCCATCTATGAGGATCTTTGCCTTAGAGTACATTAGGTGGATCCTGAATTCAGATTGAATTAATTTTATGGTAGCCAAGAAAAATACCCAATTTAAACTCAAAAATCAAATTGGGCATTTCATATGTAATCAAAGAGATGCAAAAAAGGAAGCAAAAAGTCAATTACTGGAATATAAACTAGAAGAAAGCTTCCCATGGAATTATGATCCACAAGGGATCTTAAGTAAACTAACGGTAAAATGTAAATTGACACCCTTTATCCATGAGTCAAAGCTAGACATAGAGAAATTTTCTAATCAAATTGAGTGGGTTGAAAATAATTTAACAGAGGCAGTAAACCAAAGGAATACTAGTCACCCTTTGGAATTTGATAAACAAACAGAGACATCCACTAAAAGAATTAGAGAAGAAGGAGCTTATACTGCAGAGACGACAACAGAGACAACGTTTAAAATCATTTACAATAAGAGGCCAAAATTGGATATAACAGCTAAAGGTAAAGTAACAATAGATGTTGAGGAAACACAGCCCTTGAATACCAACACTACATAGACAGAGACCAATGTAGCCACTGTTTTCATCAGTGAGGCAAATCATAATCAAGAAAAGATGAATAATGATGAGACACAGATGATGGAGAGGAAACAAAGTATGGAGGCTTCTTCCTCACATTCAGCTGAGGAGAAGGATTTAGATATTAAGGAAAAATACAAGCAAATCAAGTTGAAGAATGAGGAAATAAAAACTAAAATATATTCTCAGTTTTTGAAGAAAAATCCAGGTAACCAAAACAGATTCCTATCAGCATTTGATTATTCAACTCAAAAATTGATTATTTTAGTTTTACAGCCCATTGCACCAGTGCCAAAGATAGTGGTTGACTATAAAAAAGTTGATATGGAAGTAGCCACAGATAAAATCCATAAGTTTGATCAAATTGAATTTCACAGGCAAAAATCGGAGATGCTCTATTCCACAGTGACCACAAAAGCTTTGAGTGTCCATAGGCTTCAAAATACCATTTCTAATATGCAATACCAAATGAAGATGGATAAGGCTTCATTATATGCAAAGGATTTAAGTATAAAGGCCTTAGAAGAGTTAGTATTACAGGTAGGATATGATCCTACAAACATCAAAGCAGCAGAAGCATTGGTTAAAAAGAAAAATGAGGACATAATTGCCTTGAGGAAACAACTCAACCTTCATCAAAGTGAACATCCTCAAACAAAGGAAGTTTTACAGGATCAAAAGGAGAAAGATGAAATGATGAGTTTGATACTTCAACTCATGGCGCAAATCAAAGAAATGGAAGTACAAATGGACCAAATTGTCCAAGAAAAGGAGACAGTTGAAGAACCAGTCATTCCCACTATTATCCCAGTCATCACAACAAAAGTTCCTTCTACTTTAGGAGAGAAATTGGCACCCAAAAAGCCATTGGCCACTGCAGTGCTAGTGACATCTTCAACAAGTTCAGTAACTGAATCTTCTACAAAAGTGTTGCCACCTACAGACGAGAGCAATCAACTAGTAAAAGAAATGGAGGAGATGTCCTTGAAGACCAATGAAATCAATAGATTGACTAAGATAATTGAAAATCTTGAGAAGACAAGCAAATCAGCTCAGATAGATGCTTAAATACATGAGAAAAATGCTCACAGATTGAGTGAAGAGGTGAAGAGGTAAAGAAACTCCAAAAAGAATTAACTCTCGAGGATAAAATATCATATTTTAAAAACTATGTATGGAATAATGTAATTGAAGCCATTCATTATGTTTGGCCTTCAATTCAAGTAATTTTTTAGCAGAGAGAGTTACTATTGGCAGAACAAGTAGAGATCCAAAAGACACAAGAAGAATTGGTAGATAAACCAGAACAGGCTGTTACGTTAATAAATCTCCTCAACAGCAAGAATAGATAGGAACTTGAAGAATTAAAGATAAATGATAGGACATCCACAATCCTAGAAATTAGGAAAGTAACCACCAAAAGAAATTTGATGAGGCAACTTGAAGAGAAATGTGAAGGAATGAACTCTGCAGTCACTAGATTCATGGTTAAACTCACCAATTTGAGGCAAAAGGGATTTCCTAATATCATGGTGATCAATGAGAAGTTAATGCGTCAGAATGATTATGACAAAAAGATAAGAGAACTTTTCAAAGAGCAGGTGAACAAGCCAATAGGCCAAGGTATTCCCACAAGGAAAGTATTGCTGAAAAGTTTTGAAGATTTGTTTTATTTGCAGTATGAAATCAAACATTTGTTTGTCATCAAACCCACATTTTCCAGGTACACTGAGGCTGATGAGAATTTTAGGAAACTCAAGAATATTAGAATTCCTAAAAATGAGGAGTGGCAAGCATTTTACTGATTTGCTATGAAGAATGAAAGGAAAACACATGAAGAAGAAAAAATATGTTTTCTTATTTCATAGTCAAAACAGATTTGTAAAACAAAAGGAAATTTTACTGAAGGTAAAGAGTATCTGAAGTGAAAGAGTATAAGTGAGAAAGAGTATCAGCAAGAAAGAGTATCAGTGAAAACAGTTAAATTCTGAAAAATATCTAAAAGGCTAGTAGAAAGGACACATAAGCAACCAACTGCTTCTTATCTTAAAATAATTTCTATTCATTTTGAATAAAATAGGACAGCTTGTTGATTTGTTAAGCAAGCTATCACTATTGATGTTGTAAGATATTTAATTTTCCTAAGTTAATTCCTAGAATTCATTTAGGATATTTTGTAAAACATTTTATATAAATACTTCACTATTTGAAGTATTTTTGTGTGGAATAAAATTGCTGGAGATTACTATAGATATTTTTGTTGACTTGAAGGCTTTGGATTTCGAATTTGAGTAGTAGATTGGATCACCTTTTTGGCATCATACTTCAGGATCCCTGTGATAAGCTATCTGGAGTGAAGTAATCTCTTAAACTTGTCATTGTTATCTCTTTTTTTTTCATGCATACATTTGTGTTTTAATTCTAAATCTGAATGTATAACTCGGAGTATTACTACAGGACATGTTAATAGCACCCTGTTTTTAACTAGTTATCATTTCTTTGTTTTCTTTTGATTTCAGGTGTAGGGAACCCTTAATTTCTCCCTCCTATTTGACCTCTATCTTCTACTTCCCTTTTCTGGATTTAAGGATTCTTAAGTGCCCTTTATCCCGATTATACCATCTCAAAAACCAATTTTCCCAAGATCTCCAAAGGTTATCTACCTTTCCTTGCATACATTTGACATTTTAGGCCTTGATTTCAGTTTTTTTTGCTTGAATTAGACTCCATAGCCCAATGGACAAGTAGATTTCCATCTATCTACCCTCCAAGTGAAATTTTCCCACCAAATCCAACAAAACAAAACCAAATCTGCACTTTAATAACTAGCCTAATATTCAAAACTAAAACAAAGTTAAACTTTAAAGAGAGAGCCCTATCTAAACCTTAGGAAGGCTAGATCCTAGAGTTTGAAGTAGGTTTGTGGTTACCTCTAGTATTCTTTGACTAAAAACCAAAATCCCACAAATTAAGATTTTACAGAAGTGATAACATTACTGGCGACCATACTGGGGAAATAACCAGCCCTCAGTCATAAAATTAGTCTTAAAGGAATCATTTAAATCATCCTTTTACTTTAATATTGCTTTTATAGGTTGTGGGTGTTGAAAAATTGTAATTCTGGCTTCTAGGAAAGTATATTATACCAGGTCTAACCCGGATCCTAAGTCTGCTATTATAGTATATGACCCAGACTGAATTAGTAAAAAGAAAAAACAAACTGAAAATTTAGAGGCTGAAATCTCATTGATAAGAGTCAATTCATTACCAGGTAAATTAGTAAGTCTGCAAGACATTGATTTTGATCTGAAATTTGAGCATTCCTTATTTAAAAGTAAATTTGAAAATGATTTAAAAACTGTTGTTTTAGACCCTGCTTTTCTTTCATTTTTGAATGCAAAACAGAAATTTGTTGCAGTAAATTCTAGATCTAAGAAAGCTGAATATCAGTCCAAAGTTGAGGAAATTAATGTTACTATTCTAAAGGATATTGATGAAACTATTGAATTAACTCATTTATTGACTTATGCAAATATACCTTCAGCGTCCCAATTACACACCACAATAATTCCAGCTAGAGATTCATCTCTTTATGCTGTTACATCATTCATAAATTCTACTACCAACTTATCTACGGGTCCATTCATCCCTAAATTACCTCTACAACCTATAGTATTATTTCCACCAATCAATTCATCCACTAAATCCATTAGTTCACCTTTTGATTTCTTAAAAACATCATCCTCATTTCCCAGCACTTTAAATACCATCTATAGTTCTTCCACCATCATTTCCAGCATAGCTCCAAGAAGTTCAACCTTCCCTCCTAGTCAAGCTAGGCTTTAAGCTATGGCTGCTAGATATGCCCCCCTTGTCCTACCACAACAACTTCATGATATGCCACAAGACTATCAAAACAAAATACCATTGTTTGATGGAACTACCCAATACACTTCTCAGCAACATATTACTAAAATGCAGACTTATTTGAAATTTATGAAATTGATGATTCAGATGTTCAAATGAGACTGTTTGCTCAAATTTTAACAGGAGCAGTTAAGAAATGGTCTAAAGATTTAGCTGCTGGTAGTGTAACTGATTTGGCTGTATTTTTTACTTTGTTTTTAAATAAATGGGAAAAGAAAAAAGAACCCCCTCCAAATTTTGTCTGAATTTGATAATTCGAAAAGAGCTCCAAATGAATCAGTTCAAGATTACTGCACCAGGTATAATAGTGTCTATAATTCTATCCCTGCAAATCTGAAACCTACTCCTTATTTAGTTCTTCTCAAATTCCCTGATGGATTTGATACAGATATGGCTTACCAATTAAAGGAAAGAGATGCAGACACTTTAGAAAAAATGCAAACTGATGCAGTAAGCGTAGAAGTGAACATTCTAGCCAGAGAAGCTAGACTTAGAAATGAAAGAAGAGTGAATATTAAAGAGGAAAATGCTAATTCATATACAAAAATGGATGTTATAGCTAAAAATTTATAAAGAGTGATTGATAGATTAGATAATATGGATAGAAGACCTCAGTGTGATAACCAACAATAGATTAGAAATCCCAACTTTAGAAAAAATATAAATTATGGAAAAGTAAAAGAAACATCCCCAGAACAAACCATTAGGCCACCATTCCAAGAGAACTATGCTAAAAGTTATCATAATAATAATGATGAGGAGGAGGATACTGTTAATCTAATGGGAATTGATGACAACAATACCAATTTCCTTACTAAGGAAGATCAGGAATTGTTTGAACTTCAACAACTTAAATTAGATTCTAGTGAATCCTTTGATTATAAGCAAGGTTATGACTATGCAATAAATGAAATACACAGCCAGTATAACCTTAGAAACAAGAAAAAAAATGAGTCTTATACTAAGAAACCTTCCCAAAATCAGAATCAGAAAACAGTAGAAGCCCCTAAAACAAAATTTCTGCAAATTCTCCCAAGGGAAAATAAGCAAAACGCAAATTCCTCCCAAAACATTTCTAGTCCTAAGAAAGCATCAGACCCTAAAATTTTTGATATTACTGATGAAGTTGCTCAAGCTGCAAAATATCCTAAAAAATATACTGCTGCTAAAGCCTCTAATTCTGTAAAAATAACAAATTTAGATCCAAAAAATCCTTCTGCTGATCCTAAAACAGTAGACCCAAAAACTGTTGCCTCAAAAGCATTTGTTGAAAATTCTAAATCAGAAAGAACATCTACTGCTTCACAAAAAATCCCTGAAAAGAAAGTTAGAAGTAGTAAAACACAAGAAACACAAACATAGAATCCTAAAACAATTGAAAATGAAAAAACAACTGTAGAAAAGCAAGACAAACCAACACAAACTACAGTTACCAAAGAAGAACTGATTCAAATCAGTAAAGCTCAACCTGCATTCAACATACAATCAGAAATTGCAAAACTTAAAATACCAATTCCTTTGACTGAATTGGTAAAGAATGACTTGTATAAATCAACCATAACTAAAACATTAAATATGAATGATGGAGAAGACTCCATAAATCTAAATGATGATCATCCAGAGTTGATTTTTGACCCAGATGTAAATGGAAAACATGCAGATGGTGCATTTCCTCCATTCTATATCAATTTAACCATTCATGATCAAATTCTACATAACACAATGGTAAATTTAGGAGCTTCCCATAACTTAATTCCAAAAGCCATCATGGAAACTTTGAATCTAGATATTACAAGGCCATACAAAGATTTGTTTTCTTTTGATTCCAGTAAAGTTAAATGCTTAG
The DNA here is from genome assembly GCA_034641835.2 of Pinus albicaulis. NCBI lineage: Eukaryota > Viridiplantae > Streptophyta > Pinopsida > Pinales > Pinaceae > Pinus > Pinus albicaulis. Next base: position 170,036,589 of record CM076569.1, read on the forward strand.
TTTTAATTAAGGATTTGTGTGTAACACTAGTTCAATACCCTAGTAAGAGTATATTAATGGACATTGTAGTAGCTGATATCCCACCAAAATATGGTATGCTTCTTTCTTTCTCATGGGGAGAAAAGTTGCAGGGATATCTACAATTGGACATGTCTTATGCTACTATCTTGGTGTTTGGCCAACCTAAAAAGTTATATAGGGAAACATTAATGAAGTACATGGTCAGTAGTGCTGAAATATCTATAAATTACCCCATTTCCTCTACACTAACTGACCATGATTCCTTTATCCTTTGTAACTTTGTAACAAATGAAATCCAAAATGAAATAGTAGATAAAAATAGAGAACCAAACAATGATAACATTTTTCATGAATCTCAATGGAATTTAAACTTTCATGGCTCAGTGAATAAGTTAGGAGCAGGAGTAGGAGTCTGGATAAAAAATATGGAGACCAATCATTCTAAAGGTCATGCTTTCAGGCTAAATTTCAAATGTACAAATAATATGGCCGAGTATGAAGCCCTTATCCTAGGACCCCAAATCATCATAAACTCACGAGGAAAAAGAATTGTAATCATGGGAGATTCATATTTGATCATAAAACAAGTAAATGAGGTTTATTATATTTACAATCCTAGACTGAAAAGATATAGAGACACTGTCATAGCTTTAACTGATGATTTGTTGGAATGTAAGTTTGTTGTTATACCCAGAAAAAAAAATATACAAGCTCATTGTCTTGAAAATTTTGCTAGTACATGCAATTTACCATTCCAACCTAATCACAGATATACTGCCGAAGTCAAACATAGGCCAATGATTCTAGATAATCTTAATTATTGACATATTTTTTCTCAGGATGAACAAGTTTACAAGTTTATGAACAATGAAGGAGAATTTTAGAATTGTATTATAGATACAGATTGTACATAAATCATGATTTGGATTGTGAAATAGATTTAGATGACTTAGATGTAAATAAAATTTAGTTTGATAAACCCACTAGATTTAGTCAAGCTGACATAGATAGCTTAGAGAAAGTAGAGATTAAAGAAATTGTTGAAGATGAATAAGATATAGTGAATCTTCAGGATAATTTTTTACCTAAAGGTTTAACTCCATTAGAGGATCTTTTTGAATCTAATTATGTAGCTAGAAAACCAAAAAAGGAGCCAGTAAGATATGACATAGAAGAGTGTAACATTGGTACAGAATCAAAACCAAAGATAATCAAACTATCCAAAATTTTACCTCAACAAGAAAAGGATAAATATACTGATATTTTAAAGGAATATCAAGATGTGTTTTCTTGGAGTTATGAAGATTTAAAATCTTATGATACAAACATAATCCAACACAAAATTCCAATAAAAGAAGATCAAAAGCCCTTCAAACAAAAGTTGAGAAGTATTAACCCTATGTTATTACCTTTGATTGAAAAAGAAGTTAAAAGAATGTATGATGCCCAGATCATTGCACCAATCAGATATTCTAATTGGGTTTCAAACCTAGTTCCTAGAAGAAAGAAAACATGAGAAATTAGATTGTGTGTAGACTTTAGAAATCTTAACAAAGTATTATTATGGATAATTACCCTTTACCCAAAATAGACCACATATTACAAAGGATAGTAGAGTCTTCAAGGATTTCATTGTTAGATGGATTTTCAGGATACAACCAAATCCTAGTTCAAGAAGAAGACAAAGCTAAAATAGCATTTACTACTCCTTGGGGCACTTTTATGTATGTAAAAATGCCTTTTTGACTAATGAATGAAGAAGAAACCTTTCAAAGGGCTATGGACATAGCCTTTTCGAAGGAAATACATGAGTTCTTAGTAATTTTCTTAGATAACATTACTTTGTTTTTCAAAACAGATAATGAACACTTGGATCATTTGAGACAAGTTTTTATTAAGTGTAGGAAATATGGCATCTCTTTAAATCCTAAGAAAAGTATATTTGGATTAGAGGAAGGTAAGTTACTTGGACATATAATCTCAAACGAAGGAATTCGGATAGACCCTGCTAGGATAGAAGCAATTTTAAACATCAACCCACCAAGAAACATCAAATAATTACAAGCTTTTTTAGGTAAGATAATTTTTTTAAGAAGATTCATATCTAATCTAGCTGAGATAATTAGAGAATTGAATAACATGCTCAAAAAAGATTCAGTTCTTAGATGGAATGTTGAGGCTAAAGAATCATTTGACTCTATCAAGCAATACTTAACTAAAACTCCAGTCCTAATAAGTCCTGATTTTGAGAAAGATTTCATGATTTTTTCATTTGCTTCAGAACACACCATTGCTGAAGTTTTACTGCAGAAAAATAATCAAGGATTTGAAAAACCCATAGCTTTTTTCAGTAAAGCCCTTAGAGATGCCCCTTTGAAGTATAACATTATGGAAAAACAAGCCCTAGCCCTGGTTAAGGCCATTAAAGACTTCATATTTTATATTCTCTACTCACACATTATTGCCTATGTCCCAAATTCTATAGTTAAAGAAATTCTTACTTAGGATGTCCCTGATGGAAGAAGAGGTAAGTGGATTGCCACTATCTTAGAATATGACATAGAGATAAAACCAACCAAGCTCATTAAAGGCCAAGTATTAGCTAGACTTATGGCTGAATCCAATTGTAATGCCTTAGATATAAATTTTATTGCTCAAGTAGATGATCAGGAAGAGATGGTGACTCCATTGATCAGTGAATCCTTTTCACACTCACCTTGGTATACAGATATCATATTTGTACTCCAAAACTTACAAGCTCCTCCTGGATTGTCAAGAACCAAAGCTAGATTTAGAAAACTTAAAGCAGTAAGATTTTGTATCTTAGATAATGTACTTTTTTGGAGAGATCATAGTGGGAATTTATTAAATTGTTTACTAAAGGAAGAAGCTGACAAAATACTTGAAGAATTTCATGTAGGTGATTGTGGAGGACATTTATACTGGAAAAATACTGCAGACAAGATTTTGAGAGCTGGTTTTTACTGGCCTACCTTGTTTGCTGATGTCAAAAAATATGTTACTTCATTTCATAAGTGCCAAATTTTTTAGGGTAAGAATAAATTATTACCCCTCCCTTTAAAGCCAATTTCAACTGAAATGCCATTTCAACAATGGGGTTTAGATTGATTATTTCACCAAGTGGATTGAAGCCATACCTTCCAAACAATCCACTGATACTGTCATTATTTCCTTCCTGGAAAACAACATCCTTTCAAGATTTGGGTGCCCTCAAAAGATAATTACTGACAATGCAGCAGCATTAAAATCCAAGAAAATGATTGACTTTTTTCCACAAATACCATATTACCCTAGGCCACTCTATTGCATATTACCCCCAAGGTAATGGCCTAGCTGAATCCTCAAACAAAAGCCTACTAAATATCATCAAAAAATTACTTGAAGACAATAAAAATACTTGGTGTTGGGGTTCTCATGTGTTGGCAAGGTTGGAAATACCAAAAGATGAGACAACATCAAAACCACTTTCAGACCTCAGGATCTAGCCCTCCTGGGTCCAGAGAGGGATCTCTCTATATGAGCAAAGGTTTTATGTCTATGAGGCTCAAACGTATGATTTTAGGCTAGTTATAGGCACGAGGTTTGTTTAATTGAATGTTTGTTTGGTTGTTGGTTATCAGGAAAGAAGGCTTCAGTTTAGGACCAGAATGAGCAAAGAGGAAAAAGGCAGAGGTGAAATGTTCCAGGAAATATTCAAACCATTGGGCAATGGAGTCAGGAAAGGATTTTCTTGCTAATCAATAGGCAGGCTTTCAATTGGGCTAGTCATCTAAAACATAGGATCTTGAAGATGATAGTATGATGTGGAAAGGGGGAAGGGGAGGAGATAACACAGATTTAAAGCACAAAGTTACATATCAGCTGGTCGCACAAGGATCCTAGTGGACAAGGCTAACTCTAATCCCCAGTGTTCCCAAATGTTCCTATTATAAGGTCGGAAAGTGGGTTTTTTACCCCATTTTAATGCATTTCAAGGCCTAAGGAGGGTAACGGTAGGGGAAAGAGGGGGATTTAGGCCTAATCAAAGGGAGTAGGGATGTTTTAGAGGGGATTTCTGGGATGAAGGGGGAATTAGGGGGAATAAAGGGGACTTCGAGGAAAGGAACAAAGGGGTGAAAATGAAGAAATTTGCAAGGGTAAAAAGGGCAGAATAAAGCCTTTAGGAGCCTGATTTTTTGTCAGCAAGGCATATTGATTCAGAACAGCAGAAGGAAATAGTCACATGGCAGGGAACTTGAAAAGGCTGCAAGGATGATGTGTTTACAAAGGAAATGCATTCCTTGAAGGCTTATGAAACAAATTAGCCCCTTGCTTGCTTGTCAAGAAATTTATAAGGGGCTAACAATGGCTCCACATGGGGATGGCTTCTTCTTGAAGGAGTCAAGAATTCAGAGAATAGATCTTTCGAGTAGGCCAGTTGCCTGCTGCTTGGCACATCCCTTTCTTTCTTTGATTAGCTGCCACAATATGAGAGCATTACATCAGCAGAAATTTTTTTTCTAACAAACTACCTACCCACACTACAGTCCTAGCGTTTTTTCTTCTTCTAGGGTGCATTTGAGCTAACATACCCTTTACATCATTTATTTTTTCAAACATAAAATAAACCTATTCTAAATCTACACTTATTACTCCATGAGACCAGATTAGACTGTTGGTCTCATATGTTTCTCTACCTAATCTAATATATGTTGGGATTAGACTGTCTAGCATATTTTTTCTCTACATTCTAAGACAGGAAATTGAAAAATAGTCAAGCTAGGATTAGACTGTCTGACTTGCTGTGGATCCAAGGCATAAAGACAGTTGCACATGGACAAAATTTTGCAAAAAACTGAAAACAAAACTGTGAAGGCTTGAAATCTAAAGCTTGAAACATCCTTCTTTCCTTTTGTGACTCAATATTTGAGCATGTTAGAGTCACTCGCCTTCATTTCAGCTCTGGTTTTGGGCATATTAGAGCTAATTATTCTTTCTTCTTTGCTGGTCCAAATTTTGAGTGTGTTAGGACCAGCTATTTCGCCTTCTTTGGCTTAGGTTTTGAGCTTATTAGAGCCAATATTTTGCACATCAGAGGTTCATGTTTTAAGCATGTATGAACCTGTCCTTTTCCTCTGTTTTTTGAGACATTTTTCTCTTTTTATTGAAAATAAAAGTTGCAATGGTATGTACAATGAAAATGGAAACTGGAAATGGAAAATCAACAGAATTAGTGTTTGAGCATCCTGCCATTGACGGGACCCCCAAACAGTTCTGTAGCATCTAATTCTTGTAGGAAGAATGCATTTGGACCCACTGTGGCTTGGACGACGTATGGACCTTGCCACAAACTGTCAAACTTGTTGTGCTTTCCTTTATCCTCTCTTCTCGAATCCCACTTCAGAACCTTATCTCCAACTTTTAAATCAGCAGCTTTGGTTCTTTTGTCAAACAATTTCTTTATATTCTCCTGAACTTTCACTGCTCTGTTGTAAACCTCTTCCCTTGTTTGCTGAAGATTGATTGTTTGGTTTATTCTCCTCACCATACTATCTTCTTCTGTTTGGATCTCCTGGACCAGCTTGATCACTGGTATCCCAAGGCTAGTAGGAAACACTACTTCTATTCCATAGACAAGCTGAAATGGTGACATGCCAATGGAATTTTTTGTTGTAAGCCTGTCAGCCCACAAAGCATGTACTAACTTGTTATGCCATGATTTTTTGTTCTCTTCCAACAACTTTTTGATGATGATCACCACGCTCTTATTTGATGATTCAGCTAATCCATTACCTTGTTGGTAATAGGCAGTCGAATGACCAAGTGACATTTGATACCTGTGACAAAAATCAACCATCTTTTTGGATCCGAAAGTGGTAGCATTATCAGTGATTATTTTCCTTGGGCAGCCAAACCGAGAGAGGATGTGACCTTCTAGGAAACTAATGATGACTGAATCTGTGGAATTCCTAGTGGGTATGGCCTCTATCCACTTAGTGAAATAGTCTGTGGTTGTTAGGATCCATTTGTGTTGTGCAGAAGAAGTAGGGTGAATCTCCCCTATGAAATCTAGGCCCCATTGCAGAAAGGGACCTTCAACAGTGATGGTTTGTAGGGGTAAAGGGAGGAGTTTTCTTTTGCCTTCAAAGATTTGACATTTGTAGTAGGAAACTATCTTTTTATGGACATCACTGAAGAGTGTGGGCCAATAGTAGACAGCTCTGAGTATTTTTTTTACAGTGGCTTTCCAACTCAGTTGGCCTCCACATTATCTAGCATGGAATTCTTGTTTAACCCTCTCTGCCTCATTTTCAGGCAAACATTTAAGCAATAGCCCATTAGGATTCTTCCAGTATAAGTTTTCATTCAAAATGCAGTAGTTTCTGGCATTTAGTTTTAAGAATCTAGCCTTGGTCTTTGATACTTCGGGTGGGGCATTGAGGTGTGTAAGCACATACAGAATGTCGGAATACCAAGGATAGCTCTAAAATTTTTCCTCAACAGTGAGATAAGGCAATTCTTGTTGCTCATCCAAGGTAGTTATCATGTTAATGTCTAGGGCTTGTAGGTTTGATTCAACCATTAATTTAGCTAAGCCCTGAACTTTAATTAGTTTGGTGGGTTTTATCTCAAGGTCGTACTCTAAGATCACAGCTATCCATTTGCCTCTTTTCCCATCTGGGTCTTGGGACAGTATATCTTTGACTATGATGTTGGGCACATAAGCTATGGTGTGGGAATGCAGTATGTACACCCTGAAGTCCTTCAAGGCCTTAATCAGAGCATAGGCATGTTTCTCCATTATGTTGTATTTCAAGGGTGCATCTCTGAGTGCTTTGCTAAAGAAGGCAATTGGCTGTTCCATTCCCTCTGTGTTTTTGTGCAGCAAGACTGCAGCCACTGTGTGCTCAGAGGAAATGAAAATATTAGGAAATATTTGGAGAAATCTGGGTTGATTAGAATGTGAGCTTGGGTAAGTGCAAGTTTCACTAATTCGAAGGATTGTTTAGCTCCAACAATCCATTTGAATCCTACACCTTTCTTCAGCATGTTCGTCATGTTCCTAAGGTGATCAACTAGATTTGGAATAAACCTCCTAAGGAAGTTAATCTTCCCAATGAAGGACTGTAATTCCTTGATGTTTCTTGGGTGTGTGATCTGTAGTATTCCCTCAACTCGTTGTGGGTCTATCCTAATCCCCTTCTCAGATATAATGTGGCCAAGGAGTTTACCCTCCTGTAGCTCAAAGACAGTATTTTTAGGATTTAGGGACAGACCAAACCTTCTACATTTTTCAAAAACCTTTCTCAGATGTTTCAGATGTTCTTCTTCAGTCTTGGAATAGACTGTTATGTCATCTAAGTAAATAACAATGAAGTTCCCTATCTCATCTGAGAAAGCTATGTCCATCGCTCTTTGGAAGGTGGCTCCAACGTTCATCAATCCAAAAGGCATCTTCACAATCATGAAGGTACCCGATGGAGTGGTAAAATCTGTTTTGATTTGGTCTTCTGGGATTACTAAGACTTGGTTATAACCGGAGAAACCATCTAGCAGGGAGATCCTTTTAGAGCCTACTACCCTCTGAAGAATATGTTCCATTTTAGGCAAAGGGTAATTGTCTTTGAGTGAGGCTCTATTAAGATTCCTGAAGTCTATACACAGCATGATTTCCCCTGTTTTCTTCCTCATAGCCACTAAGTTTGATACCCAATCAGAGAACCTTACAGGCACTATTATGCCTGCCTCATACATCTTTTTAATCTCTTTCTCTACTGCAGGCAATTATTTAGGATTGATTCTGTGAAGTTTTGGTCTGAAGGGCTTCTGATTTTCTTTCAAGGGTATTTTATGCTGTATGATGTTTGTGTCATCGGCTTTTAATTCTTCATAACTCCAGGAAAACACATCAATGAATTCCTTGAAAAGGTCAATGTATCTCTTCTTCATGTCTGCTGGTAAAGACTTAGCCAATTTAATCATTTTGGGCTTATCTTCAGTGCCTATGTTTCATTCTTCCAGATCAGAGTCTACATGTTCTATAGTGGGATTTTTTGCTACATCGTCAAAGTCAAAGAGGTCCTCTAAGGGTGCCAGGGCTTTGGGTATATTACTATATTTGGCCTGCAGCACCTCTACTTCTTCACTATCTGCGTTTTCCCAATTTCCATTTGAATTTCCAGTCTTTTCATCTAAAGTGTTTATTTCTATGTTACAGGGTGTTTCTTCCTTGTCTGAGGATTCTTCACTTAGGTAGCTACTGTCAGATTTAGAGTCTGGATCGGAAAATTAAAACTCATTTCTGCCTACTAGGAAATCTTCGATCTGTTTATCACCTTCAAAAACCTGCCAATATTTTTCGTTGTCTGGCACAACAGGTCTGAATGATGATTTTCTGATCGCTGGGAGTCTTAGGATATGAAATAGCTAAGCAAGCTAATCCGTTTGCAATGACATTTTGACCCCTAGGAATGAATGCTAATTCGTATTCAACAAAATTTTTCAACAGATCCATAGTGTCGTTCCTATATGCTCTCAGCCTAGGATGTTTCGCTGTGTATTCACCATTCACCTGTTTAATAATTAGCTCAGAATCTCCACGCACAGTTATCCTACGGGCTCCTAATTTTTTCAGCAGAGTTAAGCCTAGGATCAGAGCCTCATATTCTGCAATATTGTTCATACATTTGAAGTGCAGGTTGCAGGCGTGGCTCTCTATGTGATCACTCTCTGTGTTATGTACCCACACTCCTGCCCCAGCAGTTCTTCTTGTGCATGACCCATCGAAATTCATTTCCTAAAGGGATTCATCCTCGTTTTTGTTATCATCTCTTTCCCTATAGCTGGGTTTGCCATTACGTTGCATTATAGGGTCTATACTGGGCTGTCGATCGCTTTGTTCCTCGTGAAATGTATGAGTTTTAGGGATCTGACCAGATGGTTGTTTACGCTCTGTTTCTTGTTCACTCGGAGTTAGGTCTCCACCGCATATCCTACAGGTTTCATTGTGGTTTTCTTCTTCATTTTCCTCTAAATCTAGAGCAGCCATTATGTTAAATTCCATGGCCTCTGCTTCTCCGCTTGTATCTCTGTTCTGGGACTTTGACCCTTCTAAGGATTCATCATTACATAGGATGAAGGAGTCTAGGTCTGTGTGTACAGAATAAACAGGTGAATTTTTTGGTTTTTCGGGGCTACTGACTAGAAATTTCATCTATGCCTCCCTATACAGTTTCCTAAGTTGGCCAAAGATGGGAATTGTGGCATACGAGCCATCCATCTGCATTGTACCCTGCAGTTTGGCTCCCCATGATCTTGATAATAACATGCCATACTTGGGTGGCACATCTGCCACCACAACATCCATGACCATACATTTAGCTGGGATTTGAGTTAAGCTCACACATAAGTCTTTGATCAGGCCCAGGCATTTTACTTTTCTAGAGTCGAAAGAGTATAAATATTTGTAGGGTCTGGTTATCTCTAGACCTAGTATTTCCATAACTACCTTAGGAATTAGGTTGTGAGATGCTCCAGAATCATGCATTGCATTATGCAGGATCTTGTCATAAATGTTGAGACTGATATAGAAAGGTGGAACTACCCCTTCCTAAAACTTCCCCTCTATCTTAGGTCCAAACAGGAGGGCAGGCTGATCATCATTCAGATTTACAGTGTCGCTATTCTCACCTAAGTTTAACGCTTTCAAAATTTGGCCTTTATATACATCCTGAGTGGCCAGCTCAAAAAGTGGGACAGATATTTTAATTTTCGCAATCTCACTTTCAAAATTGAAAGTAGACTGACTCTTTGTGATACTCATCTCTATTCTATTTGCCACTGCCTTAGTGGCTGCATCAGTGGGCTGATTCTCACTATGTACCAGTTTTGAGGTTGTTTTATCAGGAGCACTAACTGCAGTGCTAGTGCTACTAGTTGGTTGGTTTTGTTTATCACTCTTTTGGTTGTCTTTTTATTTGTTTTTCCAGAAATTTCAGCTGATGGTTTGCTACTTTCAGCAGTTTCTTTAGAAGATTTCTCAGGTCTCTTCTTGATGGTTACCTCAGAAGCCTTTGGTTTAGCCGTTTCCTGGCTCTTTTTTCTTCTAAATTCATATTGTTCTCTGACCTGCAACATGGCATTTTCAAACCCTAACCTGTAATATTCAGAGTCCAACCATTCCTCGTCCCAACCAGAGGGTGAGGGTTGATCTTCTTCTGAGTAATAGTTATGGATTGAATCTTCTATTTCAAACATGTTTATTGTGTTTCCCTCAGACTCTTCTATGATCCCCTCATCTTCATCAAGAAAGTTCTCTTGGAAAGGGGGAATAACTTGTTGATCTAATTCTCTTTGTCTGTTGGGAGTGTTATTGTTTCTTCTAAAGTTCTGGTTCTGGTTATGGTTTTTGTTCTGATTGCTAACTGTGACAACCATTTTTTCCACCATCTGTTGTATTCTTTCCACGTTTTTAGACAATTTATCGTAATTTTGGTCAGATGTGGAAGTTGCATTGTCATCACTGTATGTTACCCTTCTCTCAGATTTCAGTCTTGCTCTTTTTTCAATTAGATTTTCCTCTATGTTCACTGCTCCTTTCTGCATGTCCTCCAATGTGTTGTATTCCTTATCCCTAAGCTCATAGGCCATGTCGGCATCAAAGCCTTCAGGGTATTTTGCTAGGGCCATGCCTTGTGGAGGTTTCATATGTGGAGGGAGGGAATTATAAATGCTGTTAAACTTGCTTGTGTAGTCATGGACACTCTCTCCTACGTTTATTTTAAGGGTCATGTATTCTGCTAGGAGCTGGTGAGGATTCACCCTAGTTTCCCATTTATTTATGAAAGTCTGATATAAAGCTGGGAGATCATTAATGCTACCTGGGGGTAGGCCTTTAAACAATTTCTTCACATCACCCCCTAAGCTTTGGGCAAAGATCCTCATTTTGACTGTATCATCATCTATTTCCATGTAGTCAAAAGAATCTTCCATCTTATCTACATGTTGCTAGGTTGTGATGGACTCTTTTGCAGTGAAGTGTGGGATCTTTGACTGATAATCATTGGGTAAGGGTACTAGAGGCTGAGGTAAAACCAGGGGTGCATACCAAGCTGCCATGATGATGTTTTGATGAGGTAAAGGGTTAACTTGGGCAGCTTGTATATGGATGACAGGGATATTATGACCAGCAGAAAACTGATGAGCAGACCTGGGGTGACTGAGCCCTAAGTTTTGTATGAAATGTGTATCAGGAGGTGTAGATGGGGGGGTCTGTCGATTCCCAAGGTGTATACCACTTTGCTGTGGTGAATCAGGAGGCTCAGGGTCTGGCTGGTCTAAGCTACTAAATGACCTAGTTCTAGGTAAGCTGTTAGGTAGGCCTAGGTCAAGGTGAAAGTGCGATAGAGCTGTAAGATCTTCTGGTGCAGAATTAGCCCTATAGATGTGACTGGAAACAATTGATCTTTTAGGTGTAGAAGCTCCCTTGAGGATGCTCTCAAGGTTGTCAACTATTTCAGGTGGGTCTGGGTTAGGGTAAGCTCTCGTATGAATGGTTCTAGAAGCCAGAATGTTGTTTTCTGACCAAGCAACTTAACCCTACTCGTTACTTCTACTGTGGTTGATGTTTTTATGGAGGCTGGTCTCCCAGTGGATTCTATTATGAACCAAGATAATCAGTAGGCCTACTGATCACCAGTGGAGTCTTTAAAACGTTCGGGAATATGGAGTCACCAGGTGGAAGGTTTAGGATGTTTTTGGAGGGTACACTGTCCACCACAGTGCTTATGAGGTGTCCTCTTTCGAGGATATCTTTCAAACACATCAAAATATACCAGAGATTGACTGGGAGGGAATTTACCAGATATGTCACCTCTGAAAGAGTGTGAGACCTGGAGGCTACCTGGCCTTTTCCAGACTCTGTCCAAGAGTATGGGAAAACACAACAAATGGTGTAGAGGTTGATGTGAGAATAGGAGTGTTTAACTGCCAACCTAACCAGAGATTGTGGGTCTTCTGAGGCTTATGATATAGTAAGGTGGGGAAAACTCAGAACCTCCCCAGTGGAGTCACCATTATGTTGGAGTTCTCATGTGTTGGCAAGGTTGGAAATACCAAAATATGAGACAACATCAAAACCACTTTAAGACCTTAGGATCTAGCCCTCCTGGGTCCAGAGAGGGATCTCTCTATATGAGCAAAGGTTTTATGTCTATGAGGCTCAAACGTTATGATTTTAGGCTAGTTAAAGGCACGAGGTTTGTTTATTTGAATGTTTGTTTGGTTGCTGGTTATCAGGAAAGAAGGCTTCAGTGCAGGACCAGAATGAGCAAAGAGGAAAAAGGCAGAGGTGAAATGTTCCAGGAAATATTCAAACCATTGGGCAATGGAGTTAGGAAAGGATTTGCTTGCTAATCAATAGGCAGGCTTTCAATTGGGCTAGTCATATGAAACATAGGATCTTGAAGATGATAATATGATGTGGAAAGGGGGAAGGGGAGGAGATAACACATATTTAGAGCACAAAGTTACAGATCAGCTGGTCGCACAAGGATCCTAGTGGACAGGGCTAACTCTAATCCCCAGTGTTCCCAAATCTTCCAACAAAATCTATAACAAGAAGCATCTAAGAACTGAATTCATTAAATTCATACATCAAAGAGCAGGCAATAACATCCACTACACTGGTTAAACCAACTGAAATCATCTCTTAGATAATACATTTAGAAGAGAAACATAAATGGCAAGGAGAGCAGAAACATAGGGTACCTAACAAGGGTAAATCCTATGCCAATATTCTAATGCAAGCCAATAGAAACGAAATGAAATGAATGTAAACAAAAAGATAGGAGAAAATCACCGCTGCTTCAGATCAGGATCCAAAGAAATGTGCTTGTCATATTAAATAGCAATACCAATCAAGTATAACATTGCCAATAGCTGAATACTCAGTCTGAAAACATCTCTTTCGACCTATCTTACAATATTTACACAGAGACTGCGTCTCAAAAGAAACTACTTGCAGTTTTCTGATAACTGATCAACAACCATTACAATGAGTTCTTCATGAATTTATAGCTCCTGAGGAGCAGAGGAGGTAGGTGAAGAACTAAATGCAGCATTAAACTTCTGAAAATAAAGAGGGCCGAAGCCCATTCTGTATAAATCTTGTGCATTAATCTCTGGCGTTCTTTGGATGAACGAATGGTCTTCTTCAGACTGGGGATTACTCTGATATGACTCTGATGTGTTCTGACTACTGTACTGTGTGGTGCTATTAGTGAATAAAAAAAATATAGAGAAATGATAAAGAAATTTTCCATACTGATGAAGTAAATTCTCTGATAGTACTGGGGCTGTTTTAGGGTAGAAAATCTCTCACGAACACGGCATGGATTGAACGCTGCATGGGTGCTCTGTACTTCATGGAGGGAAAAACATTTTGCTGCTATATAAACCTCTGATATGCATTGATTTTTGCGTGCTGTACCTTTTTCATGATCTATGGGATCATTGATCTGGTGCTTAGCCTCTAAACTGCTGTATTAAAGCTCAAAACCTTCAATTCTGAATGCTGAAATCCTTGATCATAAGCCGATCTTTCTCCACGACTTCATAAATGTCTTGATATGAAAAATCTGGGCTTTAATGGCTCCGGATAGATTTATTTTGAAGATCAAACTGTCCTTGGGTAATATTCATGACGCCGCTACAGTTTCCGGGCATTTCTATTGTGGTACCAGCTCCTAGATTTAATTCTGTCTGCGCAGCATGTCGTTGAAGTGGTACATGAGAAACATGGCGTTTTTTTTTTCCTCTGATAACCCTGCAAAAACACGAAACCTATTATAAAATCCATGGATGGGGCAGATGATGTGGATGATAGTGAGACTGCGGAGAAATGGCAGAGAGTGTCGTGGAATGGTGGAGAACAGAGATGGCGCAAGTTGGCGGCACGCGGAGGAGATTTAAATGAAAACCTTAGTAAACCCGACCTATGAACAAATATATGAAACAGGAGGGTGAATGCACGGCGGGACACATGGAGGTGATGTGGCGGGGCCGGGTGGTGATGGAAGAGTCAACAGTGGGAAGACGATTCTGGACCGTTGGATCTGAGAGGAGATCGATGGTGGGAAATAGGGCGGAGGGCAATGAACGGTGGGCCAGGAGTACGGAGACCATGGGTTAAACCCTGCACAGTTTCTTCAAGCGGTGACTGTTGGATGATCAAGGGCAAATCTGATGACTGACGTGAATATCGCTGCGCATCCTGGACCGAAAGATAATGCGCGATGGGAGGGCGGTTTTGCTGTCGTACAGGAGATAGGTGTCGAGCACTGTATGGAATCGTTGGGCAAAGGGAAAATACCGCTCGACCCCATTAGCGGTGCGATGAAAACCGGGCTGTTTTATGGTATGGCGCGCAGCGGGGACCATAGTGGCCGACACACTTAAAACTATTGATCTGGCGGTGAATGGACGGCGATGGCGCGATCGGTGGGTTGAATGGGTTGGGCCATGGGCACTGCAGAGCCTGTGATAGTCGTTCGATCAATACAAATCAACGGTTCAACCTTCGCCTGATACATCTCTGCGTTAAGCACTCCTGTGGGCTTGCGGGTGGTTCTAGCACCCAGGTCACACGAGGGGAAAAGGTTTAGGGGCTAGCGTTAAAGGGGCTCAGGCATATTATAAGGTCGGAAAGTGGGTTTTATACCCCATTTTAATGCATTTCAAGGCCTAAGGAGGGTAAAATTAGGGGAAAGAGGGGGATTTAGGCCTAATCAAAGGGAGTAGGGATGTTTTAGAGGGGATTTCTGGGATGAAGGGGGAATTAGGGGGAAGAAAGGGTACTTCAAGGAAAGGAACAAAGGGGTGAAAATGAAGAAATTTGCAAGGGTATAAAGGGCAGAATAAAGCCTTTAGGAGCCTGATTTTTGGTCAGCAAGGCATATTGATTCAGAACAGCAGAAGGAAACAGTCACACGGTAGGGAACTTGAAAAGGCTACAAGGATGATGAGTTTACAAAGGAAATGCATTCCTTGCAGGCTTATGAAACAAATCAGCCCCTTGCTTGCTTGTTAAGAAATTTATAAGGGGCTAACACTTGGCATAAGAATTTATTCAATGTCTTATGGGTAGATAGACTTACTACTAAGAAATCCATTGGTACTTCACCTTACCAACTAGTTTATGGAATGGATGTTGTTTTTCCTTCCTCTCTAGGTGTACCAGTGAAGAAAATTATCCAAGAATTACAGGTTGAAACTAATGACATCCAAAGAAGGATAAATCAAACTATTCACTTGAAACAAACAAGGGAATAAGTTTATATCAAATCCCAAGTCATTCAGGATAAGATCAAGAAAATATATGATAAAAATACTAAAGAAGATGATTTTTACATAGGAGATAAAGTGTTAAAAATAGGATTCTAGAAGAAAGACAAAGGAAAATATGGAAAATTTGATTTTCTATGGAAAGGGCCTTATGTAATTTATGGATAGAGAGGTAATAATGCTTTCTTTCTCAAAGAATTGGATGGAACAGATCTGCAAGAAAGACTAGTTAATGGCAGAGTGTTGAAGCACTACTACTCACCTGAGTTAACCAATAGTTAGATTTTATTCACTTTGATCATTGTACATATACATTGCAAAGTTTAGATTGGATTGGATTTTTCCTTAGAAAAGTTGAAGCTCGAAGAGAAGGCCCTAAGCTTTGAAAAGTAAATATCATAAATATGAAAAAGTTGCAGATATTAGAAGACATTTACAAGATCATTACAATCAAATTTCAAAGGCTACTAGTCTTAGAGTTCTTGATATTTCACCAGGAAATGTCATCCCCATGTGGAGCCACTATTAGGGTCCTATAATAATAGGGTTAATAAAATTTTGAATTGACTTTGATAAGTCTTGTAAATATGTACATACCTTGATTTCTAAAAATTGTTTTCCCATATTTTGAAAAAATTGAAAAATAATAAAAAATCAAAAAGAGGGTAAAAAGTCCTAAAAGAAAGATCAAAGGACTTAGAAAAATATAAACCCCAAAAGAAAAAGAGAAATAAAATGATCTAGGTGGATATTGGTGGTCACCTACCTATTCCACTTGGGGCCCCACCATTGTCTCTGAAAGCTGGGCTGCACAACCTACTTATTTTGAAGTGCTTTTCGGGTCCTAAACTTCCGGAGCCGTTTTGAGGCCCTAAACGACGTTTTTTGGGAAAACGGAGAGCAACACGGGTCCATGGATTGATGTTGCTCGTTCCAAATTTGTAGTCCTCGGATAGATCTTTCTAACGAGGTATGGTACGTGTCAAACGGAGATCGTATGCCAAAGTTACACCCCTGGGAAGTTGAAACACCAATTTACCCAAACGGGGCCCATAGTTTTGGCGCTTCATCTCCTAGGGTTAGGGTTTTGGCTGTTTAGGATTTCCCATTGTTTCTAAATGATAAATAGGCCCTGGAGCCTCATTGTAACTCAGTTCAGAGGCCTGTAGCCGCCACATCTCTTCTCAGAGATAGCTACCAGCGCCCTAGCTAGTTTTATTTCCATTCTGTCTGTAAGCAAGTTTCAGTTCTTTGATATTAATGAAATGAAGTGTTATTTCCGCTGCATCTCTGTATTTATGTTTATATGTTTATTCTGTTGCGTTCCTGCATAAATCCGGATCAATGGTATCAGAGCGGTCTGCTTTTTCTCGATCCTTCTTTGCATGTCCCCAACGAGGTCGGGGTATAAGGAGCTAGGGCTTGATCTGGTGGAACCTTTGCAAGATCAACCTCGCAAACCTCGACGGATGCCCATGGGGGATGAAAAGAAAGACGAGGGAGCAGGAGATCCTATCAAAATATTGCTCGAGGAGGCCCTCGAAAAAAAAAGGAACGCGATGATGGATAACTTTGCTCAGATCCTTCAACAGCTGCCCACCGGCGGCGCGCAGGCAGATTGCATCCAAATGTTCCACTCGAGGTGCAACCTCTTTAAGGTACAAGTAAATTTTGACATTCCCATATTTGAGGGTCAAATAGATGTGGATGCCGTAGATAGATGGTTGAATCTATTAGAAGGATATTTCTCAGTTCATGACTTTTTCGACAGGGAGAAGATTATTTTTGCACTCCAAAAAGCTGCCCCCCATGTCAAGGACTGGTGGGAAACCCACTGTGAGAAAACGAACGACATAGAACCCTCTATGTTCTCAACCGTACCCACTTGGAATTCTTTCCGAGATGCCATCAAGGAACAATACTATCTCGTGGGGAGCTATGTGGACAAGTACATACAGTGGACCACGTTGCGACAACAAAGGGATCAAGATGTGTTACACTGAAAATGAAAATTGTCATCCTGACATGCTGCTATGTGTATGAGCTCATTATTACTCATACTTCTCCCTTTGCAAGTCTAACATATCAGTTCCTCATGTCAAGCCTTGAAAATCAAAGAAATGTTCCTGAAAGTCTCCTAAACTTTCGTATCGCATCTTCGCTTATCTTGTTCACAAGGGCCCGCACCCAATGTTCAAATTTATCATAGACTGAACGTAATTTGTCTGTGTTAAAAGTGCGGACCCCTGTAAGATCAAAAAGGCGCAAGTAATTTCCAAAAATCTCAATAAAAGTGAATTCTAGAAGCTTCCAGAAAATATCTTGCGGTGATAGAACCGCTCTTATGAGGTGCATGTATCCCTTACCTGATGGAGCTAACCCCTTGATGTGAGGAGCTTATCCCTTTGAAGGAGGATTCTATCGCTTCATAGTTGGAATAGAAAACCTCCTCTATTCTACTATAAAAAGAGGCATTGGGTAGCCTCAAAGGGGAGTTGAAGCTTTAGAATATTTGAAGTTAAGTGCTATTGAGATTCAGACTCAGTTAATTAAGACTATTGTGAGGAAAGATTACATACCTCTATTCATCTTGATTGGAGGAGTGCAGAGCTTATCAAAGTAAAGGATATTCCTGCTTTGGACCCCGGAAAGTCCTGTGCAACATCAAGGCTCAGGTTGTAAGGATTTTCTTCTTTTGAAATTAATACAAATATACTCATTTTTCTCAATAAGCTTTCAATCAATGGTTTATTTCATAGATTCCTTGATCACTATGATGAGCATGGTTTATGATGATTTCTATACAGGTGCTATGTAATATTTTGCTTGTTTGTGACTGCAGGTTTACGAGGAAAACTCCTTCAAGCGCGCGAGGGACAACAACGACTTCAAACAAGCACTGGACAAATGGTAAGTCCTTAACACCTCTATAGAGCTTTTCATAGATCGTATATGCTTAGAGAAAGATTAGTCTATTTGGCTGTTTGTTGCTAGATACTTTTAGTACTAGGGAGATCGGTCTTGTCTGCAAGACGGATTAATCCTCCAACAAATTGGCGACCATACTGGGGAAATAACTTGTTGTTTTTGGTTCTCTTTTATTTTAATTTGAGGAAACGTTTTCCTAGTTTTTGATTGATAGACATCTGCCTGGGTAGCTTAGGTTTTCTCTGTTTTTGAAAATTTTGAGATCTTTTGTGTTTTTCTCTAATTTTTCCTGGGACCGCACTTTGCCTTCTTTGCACAGTGCGGGCAGTTTCGCATTTTTGCTTTAGTAAACAGTGCGGTACCGCACTTGTTACTTCTGCAAGCCTGCGGACCTTGTTAAAATTTTGAAAAACCTTTGGATTTCTTCCTTTAGTTTATCTTTATTTTGATTTAGAGTTTTTGGTTTCTGCCCAGATTGATTGTTTCTGTCAAAAGCTTTCTGTGACTGAATCTTAGCAGTATGATGTTTTGATGATTTTCTAGAAGTTTTGCGTGTTGGCTTGTTTTTTGCTTGGTATTTGTAGCGATTCGAAGCATTGATTGTTGGAAGTACCTAAGATTACATTGGTCTTTTGTCTTTTGCTGAATCTGGCCTGATTGTGAAATCATCCTTTATTAAGAAATAGAGTTACCTGTTTCTTTGCAAATCTTCGACAAGAAACTTTGTTATTGGTTTTTGAATTTCATTTTTTATAAAAACATAATTGAGTGTTTTTGATCTGTTTGTTATTCTGAACAAATAGATCCTTAGTTTGTTGAATCACTAAGTAAAACATTCTTCAAAAAAATTGTAAAGCTTTTATTCAAATAGGTTATTAAAATTTGTAGGTCTCAGAATTAGTTTGATAGTTTTGAGTGTTTTTCATAGAATTTTGTAGATCTCTTTTGAAGAAAACTTGTTTTGTAGCTTCAAGTTTCTGAAAGTGAAAGGATTTTTCTTATGAGCTTTGATAGTTTGTTTCATTTGGAGTTATTGCTGAAAAGACAAAAATATTTTCTTTCAATTGCTCTTAATGTTTAAAGAAGGAATTGTTCATTAAAAGAATTGCATTCTCCAAATTTTCCTTAATTAGAATTTCATTGAAAGGAAACGATCTGATTATCATTTTTAGGTGCATTTTTAGTGTTTTTGGAAGTCGAGTCTTCACACCATCAGAGTTTCATTTCCGCACCCATTGACTTAAGAAACAACTCTTAAAAGTAACGCTTAATTAAAATTCATCTAGCAATCTTTTTATTTTCTAGGGCTCTTATCACCAACATAGCTTAGGCTAGTATCTTGGAGTAGGGAGTAATTAACTCTCCAAGGTAGTAAAGAAAACAAGTAGACAAATCTTGCGGTAGGAAATAAACCCAATCGTAATTTGTATAATTTGGGAAGCTTCTCTTAAAAAATTCAATCACGAGATCATGTCTGAACCTTTGAGACAATCAATTTTATTTCATTGGGGAAGATAGAAGATTTTTCGCGTATTACAAACGGTAAACCTCGGATTAACCATTGTCGAGGAGCCTGGGGTCACTTGTCGGTAAACCTCAGATTAGCCATGTTGAGGAACCTTCAAGGGGATTGAGCTTTGTTACTCTGCCCTTGCGCATGGGATCGGATCGTAGACTGTTCCCCCAGTTATATTTGTTACTATTGGTAAACTTAGTGTCCACAAACTTAAGATTATTTCCTAAGGTGACGGTGAAGGAAAGATCTCACTGTACCTGGAGCAAATGTCGACTAGACTCACTTGGACTCTCTGGGGGGTTCTCTTCACACGAGATGGTTTTGTGAGGAAACTTGTGCCATTCTGTTTCATTAAGCAGGTTGTCGGGGTAACTGTTCCAATCGCCCTTTCTGTATTAAATTTCTACTAAATTGGATTTCATCACCAACTAGTGTTTTTAGTATGGGAAGTTACTATTTGTGTGTGGTTTGAACTCCTAGATTTTTAAGCGTGTGATTCAGCTGTTTGTTTTTTAGAGACCTTAGGTGTTTTCATTGAAATTTTCTTTGTTTGTGTGTGATTAGTTAAATATTTAATCGTGGCAGAATTTCCAAGACAATCTCGGAGACTACAAGGGAAACCCCCTAAATATACACCAAGTCAGCTTGAAGGGCTTCGTGCTCTGGTATCGTCTAGTAGCGGTAGGATTAAATCAACAGAAGTTGGAACTTCATCCATAGTGGTTCATCCTGATTATGAAAAACCCATAATAGAACACATTCAAGAGCCGATTTCAGTTTCTGAAGTTACTGGTAGTATTTCTCCTACTAGTGAACTGGCTAATGAACCTAAAATCTCTGAACCTGAAACTGAACCTTCTGTTTTGGAAACATCTTTGGGATTTGTTTCACCAACTTCTAGCGATCTTGGTTCACCTAGGGTAAGGAATATTGTCACTGAAGATCTTCCATCTGGACTAATTTCTATTGAAGAACTTACTAATCCAGACGAATAATTATATCTTCCCAATTCCCTTCAGTCGTTAAATCTTAGGGAGCGTGAATAAATTTTCTACAGCCCTATTCGAACTACTTCTTGGTACTTATCCTTAACGAATTTTTTAGAGAATCCGGGTCTTGCTTTTTCTCCACCTTGAGTTCCATTTCATCCAACACCCAGAGGTTATTATCCGTCATCCATTATGGCAGGAGAGTCATCCATGTTTTCCCAGACACCGGAAACATTTTTACACAATGGTCCTTCTGTTCCTTCAGGATATTAGGCTCTGTCTGGTACTTTCTCGGGGGCAGATCCTCAACTGATTGAAAGTGAATTATCATCTGGTTTAAGTGGAATCAAAACTGAAACGTCGAACGCAGAGAAAATTTTTATGATTTCTAGTAATATTCCGAATCTGCAACCTCAAGGCAGTCAGGTACCGCCTGGAGGTAAATCTCAGGGAAATCAGTTACCGCCTGGGGGGCAACCTCAAGGTAGTCAGTTACCACCTGGGGGGAAACCTTCAGGAAGTCAGTTACCACCTGGGGGTCAACCTCAAGGTAGCTTTTTCCCAGGACAAACTATGGAATCATATTATTTTTGGGGATAACCCCAAGGACAATACATACCTCAGGGATATCAACCTTCAAGATAGTACACACCCCAGGGTCAACCCCAAGCTCAATATGCTCCTCAGGGTCCTTATCAACCCTAGCTTTAGTACACGCCTCAGGGTTATCAACCTCAAGGTTAGTGCCCAATTCAAGGTTACCAACAGCCTTCTGGTCAGTCATCTCTTCAAGGAACCAAAAATTTACCACTTAATTATCAACCCCACGTTCAACCAGGTTATGGTCCTTATGTTCAACCTTTTGCGGGACAATACCCCGGAATGAATATGGTGTGGGATCCGTCCCAATATCAACAAAATATGCAGCCAAATGTGCAGTTTCCTTTTCAACCTGGACAGCCTTTGGTTTCTGGTCCAACCCAGCAACCTGTCCAGCCTACTATTAAAAATCCTGCACTTAGTTCTGTTCAGTAGTCTGTGCCTAGTACACCTCAGACTCCGCCTCAAACTGCTGTAACTACTGCTACGTCTGTCCAACCTGTAACACCTATTTCTGGAGTATCTGTAACGACGAGTTCATCTATCCCTGCATCCATGCAAATCCCTCAAGTCTTTGTACCACAGTCAGGGCATTTCGTTCATACTTCGGTTCAGATGCCTGCAGGACAAGCCGGTACGAGTACATTTTTCACAAGTCAACCATAATTCACGTATCAACCGTACCAGGGATATCCTCAATTCATTCCTGGTTCACAAAATCCAAATTATCAGTATCAACCGTACCCTGGCTACACTTATCAGCAGCCTCAACAACCCCAGTTTGGTCCGGTTAATCCTGCTTTTCCAAGAGGTTATACAATTCCTAACGCAACTCCAATTCCCATTTATCCTGGGTATCCACCTCCTGGAACTGCTTTGGCTACTCAAGGTTTTCGTGACCCTAACTGTCAGTTACCATTTATTGCAACTTTGGATTTATCTGATTTGATGCGCCTTACGAATGATCCGATTTTCTATTATCTGTGATGGTTGCCAATGCCACATAAGTTTCCCAGTGATATACCGAAATTCGAAGGTAATTCAGGAGAGGATCCATCAAATCACGTCATGACTTATCACCTCTGGTGTGCGTCTAATTCAATTATTGATGATTCTATTCGCTTACGTCTTTTCTAGAGAAATCTTATTGGTCTTGTAGCCAAATGGTACATTGAGTTACCACGAGGCTCGTTTCATAATTTCAGTCAGTTAGCGACTGCCTTCTTGACTCATTTTCAGTTTCTTGTCAGATACGACAATGGCACAGAATTATTAACTTCACCAAAGAAATCTACGTCTAGGTATATTTCTGATCATATTCATGAATGGCAACGTAGAAGGCGTTTGGTGAAAGTTTATATTCCAGATCAAATTTTGGCAGAATGGTTTGTTAAATCATTGTTACCCAAGATCACTGAATATGTAGCCAAGGACAGTGTTGTTACTGAAGATCAAGTGATTACTCAAGCTCAGTACCTTGACCTCGTTTACACGAAGTCAGGTACTTTACACTAAAAAATCCTCGACCTTCCAAAACAAGGTTAGATAGCTGCTGCTCCTTCAGGGTCTCATGCTGCTGATGGCATGATTGGTACAATCAATACTAAAAGTAATAATAATTCTTCAAAGAATTCTTCTCCTATTATAACTTTACCAAATTCCCCAAAAGGAGAATCTTCCCCTGAAATTTTTGTCGACATTCATGTCGTAGAGACATCTACGACTAAATCTAAATCCGATGGTAAAAACAAAGGGAGAAGTAAAAACAAGAAAAATTCGAAAGAGAAAAATGATAAAAATGAATCCAATGAATAAAATCACAAACCTCGTTACCCTTGTTACATTTGTGACGAGGATCACTTCACTAAGGAATGCCCACATCGAGCAGAGGTTGCAAAATTCGTTAAAGGTTCAAAACAACCTGCTGTCTTGAAGGATCCTTTTCCGACTGAAGATAGCAAGATGGTTGGTTCCACTTCGACTACTTCAGAAGAACCTATTTTGATGATGTCTCATGTAAGGATTGCAATGCGATCGCAAGATTATGGTACTAAGAATCCTGTTGATGGGAAAGAAGCAGAATCTTCTAATGCAAATGCATCAACTACACCTCCTCCTATTTCTGGTCCACTACAGATCGAGAAAAAAAATCCAGACTTAATAATCAAACCACCTGCTAAAGGTGTTCTTCGTAAATCAGCTTTCAATCCACATGCGAGAGCTGCTCAGAATTACAACATTGTTGAAGACTTAGCTATTTCCCCTTCAGCAATGTCAGCTTTGGAAGTGCTGCAATCATGCCCAACACAGCGTAAATTGTTTTTGTCTGCTATAGGAGCTGTAGATGTTCAGGATTCTAATCTTATAATCTTCAATTTAGAAAATAGTACACCTCGTCTACCTCATCAAATGGCTTTCCAGATACTAGTGTTAGTCAAAAACAGACTGATCTATCAGACTGTGATTGATGAGGGAGCTTCAACATATATTATGTCGATTCAGTGTTGGAAATCACTTGGTTCTCCTACACTCAACCAATCTCCAACGATTCTTAAGGATTTTGATGGTCGAGGTTTCCACCCTTTTGGTATTTTGCAGGATTTACCCATAGGGGTCGAAGGTAAAACCGTAAATCTAGATGTGGAAGTGGTTGATGCCCCTCTAGATTACAACCTTCTTCTAGGTCGCAGTTGGTCTTATGCGATGACTGCTGTTGTTTCTTCGGTCTTTCGACTCATAAAATTTCCATATCAAGGAAAGATCATCACAATAGATCAGTTAACTTATTTCTCTTCCGACCCAGCCTCTACAGAAACAATCCAGCATGTTGGTAAAGCGACTATCCCTTATAAGGATGTTGGAGTAGGATTAGTTAAAGATTCTGGTTTACTAGGAAATTTTTCCTTTCCTCCTCCTAATGTATCGCCTGTTGTTGCAACTATTCACATGATTTCGTCAAATACTATTATGTTTGATGATCCTTGGATCGTACCTTCCGACTCCGAGTTAGATTCAATTGATGGCATGATGCCTTTGAGTCCATTTGAAATTGCATACCAGGCCGTACAGTCACTTTCTGACACCTCTTCAACCGGAATTGATCCAATGAATGGGATCCATGAGGAATCACTTTCTATATCCAGTTCAGCCACAATGACATTTCCGGATATTGTTCATACTGATGAGCATATTCGTGAATTTTTTTCTGTTGATGATTTACCATGGGAAGATCTGCATCACCGATCTTCATTTTTACCTGAACCAGATCATTTTGAAGATGATTTTGCTTCAATTTTTACTGCTGAATATGTCAAAGAACCCCAGAATCCATTGCAAAATCCTGATTCTGAGTTAAATTTGGAAAATATTTCTCGAACGGTTCCAATTGACATTTCAGTAAAACTAGGAATAATTGAAAACATTCATATAGGTGCTTGCTGTACTGAAGATGAAATTCAAACTTATAAAGCCCTATTTCAAGAATTCTGTGATGTGTTTGCCTGGTCCTATGAAGAAATGCCAGGAATTGATCCGTCAATTGTCGTACATGAAATTAAGACTTACCCGGATGTCAAACTTGTTCGTCAACGTCTACGTCAAATGCATCCTAGAAAAGCTGCTGCTATCAAAGTAGAAGTTGAAAAATTACTTCATGCAGGTTTCATTTATCCAATCCCCTTAACGGATTGGGTATCGAATATTGTTCCTGTGACTAAAAAACAAGGAACGATACGAGTATGTATCGATTATAGGGATATTAATCGAGCTTGTCCCAAAGACAATTATCCAACTCCCTATATCGATCAAATAATCAATGATTGTGCCGGCAATGAAATGTTTTCCTTTATGGATGGCTTCTCCGGGTATAATCAAATAAACATAGTCCTTGCTGATCAGCCAAAAACAACTTTGATTTGTCCGTGGGGGACGTTTGCTTATTGCAAGCTACATTTTGGATTGAAGAACGCTAGAGCAACTTTTCAAAGGGCAATGTCTTACGTGTTTCATGACATTAAGCACATTGTGCAGCCGTATCTCGATGATTTACCCGCTCATTCATCTCGCAGGGCTGACCATCTCACTCACTTACGAGCTATCTTTATGAGATTTCGGCATTATCGAATTAGGCTGAATCCACACAAATGTGTTTTTTGTGTAGAGTCGGGTCATTCACTGGGATTTGTTGTTTCAAAGGCAGGTATTCGCGTCGATCCGTCGAAGGTTGAAGCTATTGTTAAATTACCTCCTCCTTCAAATTTATGCCAACTCCAAAGTTTGCAGGGGAAAGAAAATTTTTTACGTC
This sequence comes from Pinus albicaulis, assembly GCA_034641835.2. Lineage (NCBI taxonomy): Eukaryota > Viridiplantae > Streptophyta > Pinopsida > Pinales > Pinaceae > Pinus > Pinus albicaulis. The sequence goes on from CM076569.1 coordinate 170,062,288, forward strand.
GGTTCATTCCTAACTATGCCGAGCTTACAAAGGGTTTTACCCGGTTGCTAAAACAGAACATTCCGTTCTTTTGGGATGAGATCGTTGATCGATCTTTTGATGCACTTAAACACACGTTGACCCATGCACTGTTATTGCATCCTCCCAACTACAACCAGGATTACATTTTGTACCTCGCTGCTTCTCATTCCACCATTGGGATGGTTTTAGTTCAGGAAGACGAATCTAAAATTGAACATGTGATTTACTATCTTAGTCGGAATCTGCATCCGACTGAGATCAAATACACACATGTGGAGAAATTGGCCTTGGTAGCTGTTCAAGCTGTCCAAAGATTTAGACACTACATCTTGTTACGTAAAACCACAGCAATTTCTGATTGCAACCCTATGATGTACATTTTAACCAAACAACTGCTAGGGGGAAAATATTCGAAATGGATAGTTATCTTGCAGGAATTTGACTTGGAATTTGAAAAATCCAAGGCAAAGAAATCTTTGGTATTTGCGGAACTGATGTGTGATTTCCCCTCTACTGATATTGAAACTGTGGCAGAAGAACCCATTGCGGACGAATCTCTGTTTCTTATCAGTACTCTAGATCCATGGGATGGAGATATTATTGTTTATCTCCAAACCCAATCTTTTCGGCCTGAAATCTCATGGTCTTAGCGACGGAAAATACGCTTCCAATCCCAACTGTACAATATTATTGGTGATACACTTTACCATAGAGGAGCGGATTCTGTTTTCCGACACTGTCTTGTTCATGAAGAAGCTGAAAAGGTTTTAAATGACTGTCATTTTAGAGAATGTGGTGATCATATGTCTGGGTATGCCACATCCCAAAAGATATTGCGCGCTGGCTATTTCTGGCCGTCGTTATTCAAAGATTGTATTTATGCAGTCCGAAAGTGCCACAATTGTCAAATTTTTTATTGTAAGATGCGTGCGCCACCCACTCCTCTTCATCCCATAATTGCTGTTGGTCCTTTCACGAAATGGGGTATTGATTTTATTACATGTGACCCTCACTTGGCCAGGGGGCATACATATATTATCTTAGCAGTAGATTATTTTACTAAATGGGTCGAGGTGATGCCTACATTTTCGGCTGACGGCAAGACTGCTGCGAATTTTGTATTTAATCACATAATTGCTAGGTTTGGTGTTCCTCAAGCCATTATTACAGATCATGGAAGTAATTTTCATAATGTCATGATGACTGAACAGACAGATCAACTTAGCCTGCGCCACGATAGTTCCACTCCGTATTATCCGCAAGCCAATGGTCTGGTTGAAGCCATAAATAAAGTTTTAGTCACCATGATTAGACGAATTATTGGTATTCACAAAACGAATTGGCATTCCATGTTATTTTCAGCACTTTGGGCATATTGAACCTCAGTAAAAACATCAACTGGTTTCACTCCCTTTCAAATCGTTTACGGTTTGGAAGCTGTGTTTCCGATTGAATGCGAAATTCCGTCACTGAAATTAGCCGTAGAATTACTCCCAGCTATGTCTGAAGAGGAGAAATGTTTCTTGTACTTGGCTCAGCTGGATGAGAATCGACGAAATGTTGCAATAGAAAACGAGGCTCATGTTAAACGAATAAAAGCCCAGTATGATAGAAGTGTTACCCCTCGAAATTTTTCAGAAGGAGACCTAGTCTTAGTTTATGATCAAGCCAATGATAAGCTAGGAGCTGGGAAATTCGTGCCCATGTGGCATGGCCCTTTCATTGTCAAGTGAAAGCTAGCAAAAGGGGCCTATGAGCTGATAGATTTTGACGGTGTCCCTTTAGATAAACCTAGAAATGGACTTTATCTGATGCGATACTATGCTTAACTTGGTATTCAGATTTTTTATTATATTAGATTTCTTTACTGCTGGTGTGTTTTAGATTACAAAAGCGTGCTTAGTTTAGAAGTGTGTTTTTATCACTATTCCTGCTTATCTGAGTTTTACTCTTGATATTGCAGATGTCGACGTCTCTTCAAACCTACACTGGTTTTGCTGATGGTGCTTGTCGTAGTACACGGAACATTTCTTCCGCAGCTTGGGTTATTTATTCACCCTCTGATGAGTTAGTATCCATGCATGGGGTAAGCCTTGGTCAAACAACGAATAACATTGCCGAGTATAGTGCAGTGATTGAGTTATTATCCGAATCCATATCATTTGGAATTTGGAGTTTGATTGTTAGGTTGGATTCTGAACTTGTTGTATTACAATTAAACCGAATTTATGCCATTAGAAATCCAGTGTTATTACGGTTATTTTTAAGAGTTCGTCTCTTGGAACGTGAATTCGATTATATTGAATATCAACATATTCCAAGACATTTAAATACATTAGCAGATGCAGTTGCTTCTAGTATGATAAATCGACATTTGCAATGATCAAAGTAGTAAAACAAACAACATCCATAATATGTATACAGATAGCCAGTAAATAGTGATATATCATAGCATAGAATGTTTTCAAAAAATATACATCGTCTTCGATCATAGGTTGGAAACACCTTATGATCGAAAAAATGGTAACACAAAAAGTCAAAAATATGAGTCTACAACACGATCATCCCATCACCGATGGTGATCATGATAAGAAACCACTACCCGAGCCACCCTACACAAGAACCTTCTAAAAGGTCCTAGAACACCAATCACGTATCTCTGCAATCTGAGTGGGATCTCATCTATGTCCGTCTCTGGAATATCTAGAGTCAGACGCTCTAGATGATGCTCTAAATCAGACAAAATTTTCGCTAATTGGCCTACTGGGGCTGGTGCGGCTACAACTGGTTGTCTTCTGTCATAAGGCTGGAGATGGGCTGGTCGCCGTGGACCCACATCTGCATTCATAAAAAAAAATTTGGTTATTAATTAATAAGACGATTAAAAAATAAAAAATTAGAATTTAGAATTCGTTGAAAATGTTTTTACCTGATTCATCCCACTGTTCCCCGGCTAGGAGAGTCATCTCCCGGTCGCCGCGGAAGTCTATCCTGGCATACGGAAAGTCCTCAATGAAAAAAAGTTGGCGGTCCAGCCAACGAAAATACGAAGAAGGAAATCGAATAATCTCAGCGCCCTCAATACCATGACGGGCCATCAATGCAACCCAACGAACCATCCTAGGTTCTCGGGGTCGACCAGCATCAACAGGAATACTTTGCGGAGCTAGCATGGGTACCCGCTCTAGAGAAAAAGTGACCACGATGGATCCATATCCAAAGTTATTTAGCTTTCCATTTTTCTCTCTAGTCAGTTGGCCTTTTACATTGGTCAACACAGCTTCGCACCAGTTGAAAATGGTGCCTCAAAAACAGTCTACAGCAATACGCATCTGGGAACCGGTAGCCACATGCAGTGCGACACTCCCACACAGTCTGGTAACAGTAAATGAAATCACTTTCAGCTCAGGACGAATGATATTTTTTATATCAATCCGTTTGTCCCTGGGGTCTACTTCATCATTACAGAACTCTTGTCGAAGTCTAGCGACAGTTTAGCCACCTGGCCTAGTCCCAAACAAGGAAATTTGTTCACCCCTCTTGGACAAACTAGTCAGAATATAAATATCCTCCAGCTCAATTTCGAGCCGGTGGCCGTCAATAATGAAACACTAGTCCTGCACATTCCACCTGTTTACCAGCCATGTCAGGAGGTCTACCTGTGCCCTCATGCCCGGAATGGCCCAAAATTTATACAAACCGCATGCTCTTAAAGCCTGCATTGGCGTCATCCACATCCTCATGCTCACGTTCTCTCCAAATCAACATCTTGATAATCCTAGAATGCATAAAAAGATAAGTTAGAACAATCTAATTTGAAAATTTTTGGGCGGGAAATGGAAAATTTGATTTTGAAATTCAATTGCGCGGGGACTGCACTTTTCCTTCATACACAATGCGTAGGAACGCACATGTTCTATATTAAAAGTGCAGACCCACGACTTTTTTCTATATAGAAAAAGGTCGGGGTCCGCAGGTCATGTGTGTTGTGCCTGCGGACCCTCGCGGGTAATTTCTTAAACATATTTTTCCCTTAAAAAATGAAAAATAAAACCTAAAAAGAATTGTAAACAGATGAAAAGCAAGATTAAGAGGTCGTGGATTACCTGGGACTGATGGTTCTCGATTTCATCGGACGGATCTTCTGGAATATTCACAGGAACTTTTTACCCAAAAGCTTCTACTTTTCACTCTGAACTTGAACGGTAAAAATGAAGTTGAAAAAGTCCTTTTTATAAGTTTTTTCGAATAGATGAATTTTTAATTTATTTATTTTTCACTTTAAAAAGGGTATTTTTGAAACATTTTTACTCATCTTAAACAGGTATGTGTAATGTTTCAAGTTTTTGTGCAAAAATTGGATTTTTTCAGGAGAATTGATCATTTTTCAACAAAGAGTACACTTTTATCACTTTTTTCGGACTCTTTCAAAAATTCACGAAAAAGCAAAACATTGGAGTCCTCTTTTAAGCCCTTTTCAGAATCTCTAAACATGAAAAGATTACCGAGTACTTGATTGTTCGAACTCGTTAAAGTAAATGAATAATCGTCCCTTCAGTATAAGTTTACCCCTTTTACGGACTGAAATGGACTATTTACGAAAAAGGTATACGTTGACTAATTACGGTCAATAGAGTTCTCTCCCGCATTATTTTATCCTTTTTCGGGCTCGAGAGAATAAATTTACGAAAAAGTACACCCATGGAGTTTTCTTAAGTTTTTCTTCTGACTCCCTAAAACTGAAAAACACCGAGTTTCTCCTATACTGGACTCGTTAAAACTTAACAGTAAAGGACCTGTTTAATTTTCAACATGAACGAACCACTCCTTCTTAGGGTTCGATTTTTAAACTAAGTTGGACTCATCCGAAGGATGAGCTTATAACCAAGAAAATGTTATCCTCCTCAAGCTTGTCAAAAATAAAGAGGTACTTGCCAGAAATGGTGGGGGAAAAAGAGAGAAAAATGGGCGTGTTTGTTGTATTTTAAATTTTTCGAAAATTCAGTCAACCACTCTTGAACACGACACTTTCATTCACCTGGGTTGGGAAATCCTTTTCCTAACAGTTAATCAAACCACATTGAAAGTCTTCAGCCGGTTTCTGGGTATTAGCTTTGGGTCAATTGTCACCAAGCCATTTGCAGTGTCGTTATGTGTTCAAGAGGACAGTTCAAATAAACCATTCATCTGCAAAATATCTGTCATCCATTTTGACCATCCTTGAGTCAGTCCTTGCCAATATATTTCTTCAAAACTTGATCTATGATTTCGTGTTGTGGGCTTTGCTACGACGGATCACTTTCTATCGACGACAACTCATTATCTAGGAAGTTGATCCAGAAATCGTTAGTACCTTGAAATCTCGCATGCCTACTACTGCTTCGCTCGACCATGTTATATCATTGACCTTCAGTGAATGATTCGTACATGTTCGACTTCAAATTATCTATTCCACATTTCATGGATTGTAATGAGTACTTGAGACCTACAAAATGATGGTGGTTACTCTACATTTGTTAACAATTTACATCATTGACTGGGTAATCAAGTGGTTTTGCCGTGCTCACTTCAACACATTTATTCACATGGATAGAATCGTACTAGTCTGAAAGATGCAAAATCTAAGTGACTCTAGATCCAAGCTTAGCTACTTCATCCAAAATATGAGAATTTTGTTTACATCATTCTTACAGTAGACTATTTACAAACAGATGGCTGCGTCCATACTGTGTCTACACATGTCCATACTGTGATGTACTCAAAATCATTCCTGTATCAGAACAGTTTGAATTAGTCTCGAGTTATTTTTGATCTCAGTATGGGAATGCCTACCTCAGCGATGATATATATATATAATTTTGCATTGAATTTTTTTACAAGTTCTGACTGGGGTGACCACAAGATGATCCTTGAAATGATAAAGTACTGCACTCTTCATATATGACAGACTTCAAAGATCTTGTATTCCGCATTTTGCGCTTACCAACTTTTAGCTGTTGCTTATACCTAAAACTGTCATCCTGACATTTTACTATGAGTATGAGCTCATTATTACTCATACTTCTTCCTTTTGCAAGTCTAACATATCAGCTCCTCATGTCAAGCTTTCAAAATCAGAGAAAAGTTCCTAAAAATCCCCTAAACATTGGTATCGCACTTTCTCGCTATCTATCATGTCCAAGACCCATTTCTACTGTATATTCAAATGCACTTTATCTCGTGTTAAGAGTGCTGACCAGAAGATAAAAATAGTACAAGTAATTTCCAAAAAGTCAATAAAGAATTTAAGTTTCCAGAATATCTTGCGTTGATAAAACCGATTTTATGAGGTGCATGGCCCCTTTACCTTATGACTAACCCTTGATGGAGGGAGTTTATCCTCAAGGAGGACTTATCCTATATTTGGAACAAAACCTCCTATTCTGTAAGAATAAAAGAGGTCAGTAGCCTCAAAGGGAGTTCAAGCTTTTAGAATATTTGAAGTTAAGTGCTGTTGAGATTTAGACTCAGTTAACTAAGGCTTTTGTGAGGAGAGATTACATACCTCTATTTGCCTTGGTTGGAGGAGTGCAGAACTTGTCAAAGTAAAGGAGACTCCTGCTTCGGACCCCGGAAAGTCCTGTGCAACATCAAGGCTCAGGTTGTAAGGATTTTCTTCTTTTGAAATTAATACAAATATACTCATTTTTCTCAATAAGCTTTCAATCAATGGTTTATTTCATAGATTCATTGATCACTATGATAAGCATGGTTTATGATGAATTCTATACAGGTGCTGTGTAATATTTTTCTTGTTTGTGACTGCAGGTCTACGAGGAAAACTCCTTCAAGTGCGCGAGGGACAACAATAAATTCAAACAAGCACTGGACAAACGGTAAGTCCCTAACACCTCAATAGAGCTTTTCATGGATCACATATGCTTAGAGAAAGATTATTTTATTTGGTTGTTTGTTGCTAGATACTTTTAGTACTAGGGAGATTGGTCTTGTCCGCAAGACGGATTAATCCTCCAACAAGATGTGCATGAGCTGACGAATCTATTCCATACCCTGCACACCAAGTTGGGTATCAAAGATTCAGAGAAACATCTGGTGCTAAAGTATCACAATTGTCTACACAGATACATTCAGGAGGAAATGGAGTTCCTCAACATCTCCTTGCTTGGTACGGCATACCAGTATGCTGCCAAGATTGAGTAGAAATTCAAGCAGAAGAAGCGAGAATTTGGATCTGCGAATCAAAAGCAAGGGAAGGGTGCTCCAAAACCGCAGAACAAAGGACAGAGCCAAGGCATGGTGACTCAAGACAACTTGTCGAAGCCACAAGAAAAGAACAACACTGCAAAGCCAAAGAAGGACACAGTGCAGTATTCCATAAGAGCTCCTAGTTCCATAAGAGCTCCTACTCACAACACAAGTGAGTGTAGGGTCAAGGCCAGCTGTGGCCGAGATGAGGCTTCTGAGTCGATGTATTCGACTAAATTATAACTTGAAAAGGGGAATGAAAAAGGGAAACAAATTATTGATGAGGAGCCCACTGCCACTGTTGCCACTACAAAGATCCAGAAGGAGGAACCAGAAGATCCAGAGGAGGAGGAACGGCTCTTCCACTCCCATATGTGGGTAAAGGTCTCCCTGGTATAGTTCATTGTCGACAATGGAAGCCAAAAGAACCTCATTTCAGTAGACGCCATGAAGCAGTTGGGCTTGCCGACCATATCTCACCCACATCCATACAAGATCTCATCGTCAGCCAACAGTGCCGCCTTCCATATAGCATCAAGCCCTTCACGGATGAGGTATTATGCGACGCTATTCCTATTGATTTTTCTGATGTATTATTAGGACAACCATAATTGTGGAAGCGTCATGTGGTGTATGAGTCTCAGCCTTGTGCTGTTATTGTTACTTTGGGAAATAAGTTGTACAGGATACCAGAGGTACCACCTCCTACTACTATCTCTTTGGTTACTGCAAAACAATGCAATAAGCTCATTTCCCAAACCAGGAAATTCATTTTCCTGATGATCCGTCCCCAGAGCAAGAAGAACACTATGGCCACGATCTCCAGAAAAGGCTCCTATGCATGGCAACAACAAATGGATAAGGTTTTCGAGGAGTACGGGGACATTTTCACCTCACCCATAAAATCTTCCACATCTAGGGTCAAGCATTCAATTATATAGCACTGTGTAAGCACACCAATGGACCGATCTATCGACGCTCTGTTCTGGAGAATGATGAAATCAAGAGGCAGATTCAGGAGCTGTTGCAGAAAGGTCACATCAGACCAAGTTCATCGCCCCGTGGGAGCCCGATCGTCTTGGTACAGAAGAAGGATGGGACGTGGAGACTCTGTATTGACTATTGGGCGCTGAACAAGATCACTGTCCGGAATAGGTACCCAATCCCATGGATTGATGACCTTCTGGACCAACTCAAAGGTGCAAACTATTTCAGCAAGATCGACCTGAAGTCTGGGTATCACCAGGTACCAATTGAACCCTCCGATGTGTGGAAGACTGCCTTCAAAGCCAAGGAAGGCCTTTTCAAATGGATGGTCATGCCTTTCGGGTTGATGAATGCTTTCACAACCTTCATGAGGCTAATGGAAGACATATTACGGCCATTCACCAACTCATTTGTAGCAATGTACTTGGATGACATCCTGATCTTCAGCCAGACTTGGGAAGAGCACTTTCACCACATTTGGCAGGTCCTCTAAACACTGCAGAAACACAAGTTGTGTGCCAATTTGGAGAAATGAACTTTTCGCATGACCCAGGTTCATTATCTCAGATACATTTTTAATGAGAAGAGGGTGCATGTGGATCCAACCAAGATCCAAGTCATTCGGGATTGGCCAGCCCCAACCACTATAACAGAGCTTTGCAGCTTTTTGGGTCTTGCTAATTTCTACCATAGGTTCGTATTGGGATTCTCTCATATCACTTGGCCCTTGAGTCAATTCACAAAGGGAGGAGCGAGAGAAAAATTCTTTTGGTCGGAACCTCAACAGAAGGCATTCACAAAATTGAAAAATCGCCTCTGTTCTGCCCCAGTGCTCACATTACCAGACTTGCAACAACCATTTGAGATCGAGACAGATGTCTCTGACTATGCTATTGGGGTAGTTCTTACTCAACAAGGACATCCAGTGGCATATCACAGTGAGACATTGTCTGACACAGTTCGCAAGTATCTCATTTATGACAAAGAAATGTATTCCATTGTGCAAGTTTTTCGACAATGGAAGCATTACATTTTGGGGAAGGAAACAGTCATCCACATAGACCACCGGCCCCTACAGTTCATATAGACACAAGGGAAGTTGCTGAATGATTACCATCAGAAGTGGTCCACATATCTGCAACAATTTCATTTGAACATCAAGTACAAGAAGGGTAGCACCAATAATGTTGCAGACTGCCTCAGCCAACCACCGATCGTGGCACTCACCACTGTTCTCAACTCTTGTGGGCACGAGACTTCTGATTGGCCGCTTCTCTATGAGAGTGACCCAGAATTCAGCCACACTTAAAAGGCACTCATGGGGGGTACGCAAGTTCCAAAATTTCACCTCCAAGATGCACTTTTATGTCACCTAGGACACCTTTGTGTTCCTTCAAGCGAGCATTGCAAGGTGATATGGGAAGCACACTACAGTCGAGTCGCTGGGCATTTTGGGGTCGAGAAAATAGTAGTTGTACTGCAGAAGTATTTCTATTGGCCGAACCTTCGAAAGGATGTCGAGAAGCACATCAGATCCTGCACTGCCTATGCCATTGCCAAACCGACCATCAAGAAGCAAGGCCTATATACTCTGCTACCTACCCCTAGTCGACCTTGGGAATCCATCTCCATGGATTACATGTCAGGTCTGCCTTCTACTAAGCATGGAAATGACTGTGTTTTTGTGGTCGTCGATAGATTCTCGAAGATGGCCATTATGGCGGCCTGCAAGAAGAATATCACAACAGAAGCCACTGCTAAACTCTTCTTTGAATGAGTGTGGATGCACTTTGGGATCCCACAATCTATCATATCAGATTGGGATAGCAGGTTCCTCAACACATTTTGGTCCAGCCTCTGGTCAATGCTGGACACCAAGCTCACCAAGTCCACAGCTTTCCATCCCCAAACAGATGGCTAGATAGAGGTCGTCAATAGAATGATTGTACACATTCTGCGCATGTACAATTCAAAGCATCCACGCACATGGGACGAGAGCCTCCCCTATGTACAAAATAGTTATAATCGGGCTCTCCATAGTTCAATTGGCCATATCCCCTTTCAGGTGGGCTTGGGATTCCAACCACTATGTCCCATTGACGTAACCATGCCATTTGTGGCTACTCAGGCCGATTTGGCTCATGTCCAGTTTGAAGTCGACAAAGCAAATAGCTTCATCGAGCACATTCAACACATCTGCCAACAAGTTCATGACATATTGGACAGAGCCAATGCTAAGTACAAGAAACGCCATGATCAACACCGGGTGCCACACAACTTCTAGGTGGGCGACAAAGTATGGCTACATTTGTAGAAGGAGCGCCTCACTGGACCCCACCGCAAGCTTCGCTCACTCCGATATGGGCCATACACCATCACCAAGGCTGTAGGGAACAATGCCTTCGAGCTCAGTATTCCACAATTCCTTGGTCTGCACCCAGTATTCAATGTGGACCGCCTTCGTCCTTACTTCCCACCTCTACTAGACACCTTTGACATTGCAGAACAACTCACACCAACAGAGTTAAACCCAGACTGCATGGAACATGCCACCACAGATTGTATCATGGACATGCAAATCAAGAACACTCACCAACAGAGGATCCAACTGTATCGGGTTGTCAAAGCTGGCCAACTCCTGCACCAAGGAAAGTGGTTCACCAGGGACCAAGTTCAGCAGAAATTTCCTCATCTCATGGAGGAACTTAACGAAATGGGGACCATTGCTTCCTAAGGGGGGAGGAATGATCCAGGTGGATATTGGTGGTCACCTGCCTATTCCACTTGGGGCTCCACCATTGTCTATTTCAGTTTTTCAGTTTCGGCACAGTTTACTATTTTTAGCATTTTTTCGGGTCCTAAACTTCCGGAGCCGTTTTGAGGCCCTAAACGACGTTTTTTGGGAAAACGAAGAGCAACATGGGTCCATGGACCGATGTTGCTCGTTCCAAATTTGTATTCCTCGGATAGATCTTTCTAACGAGGTATGGTACGCGTCAAACGGAGATCGTATGCCAAAGTTACGCCCCTGGGAAGTTGAAACTCCAATTTACCCAAACGGGGCCCATAGTTTTGGCGCTTCATCTCCTAGGGTTAGGGTTTTGGTTGTTTAGGATTTCCCATTGTTTCTAAATAATAAATAGGCCCTCAAGCCTCATTGTAACTTAGTTCAGAGGCCTGTAGCCGCCACATCTCTTCTCAGAGATAGCTACCAGTGCCCTAGCTAGTTTTATTTCCATTCTGTCTGTAAGCAAATTTCAGTTCTTTGATATTAATGAAATGAAGTGTTATTTCCACTGCATATTTGTATTTATGGCTATATGTTTATTCTGTTGCGTTCCTACATAAATCCATATCATAAAACCTGAAAGTGAGCAAATCCAAATGCCACTACTTTTACTTTTTACTGCAAGAATAATGATTATGTGCAGAGTGTCAATAAATGCCATAATCCATGATCAGTTAAACAATTCAATATTAACTTTTCATGTTTCAATTTCATGTTTTAGATAGTGAATAAAGATATGTCAAACAATTTAAATTTGATAAATCAGTAGGTAGGTAGAGAATAAAGAGGAGATCAACAGTTTAATCTGAGCCCTTGGATGAAATAAGGTAGATTTAGATAGTTTTATGCTTTAAAAGAAAATGTTTTAAGGTTCAAGCCTAAATGCACCTGCAAAATGAAGAAAAAATGTTAGAAATACAAATTTGGGTAGGTAGAAAGCAGTGGAGCAATCATGTAAATAATACATCATCGGGAAAAATCACTAATTTCCCCTCCCCTATGAGTATTCAATATTCTAAGCTATCAGTGAAATAGGCTCAGAGCATTTCTTTGACTTTTGTTGGGACCGGACCCAAGGCTCTATGATTGGTTAGTTTAAAAATATTGAGTTCTTATGCTAAATCCTCATTTACCCTTCATCCATACATTAAAACCCCCTTTTCCTAATAAAAACGCATTCTTTCTTAGTAAAATTGTAACCCTAGAGATAATTAACTTCATCCCTTCATAAGCATTCATAAAAACCCACAAAATCATATTTATCCTAAGTATTATTGAAAGAAATATAAATATGAGCAAATTCTTGATTATTTTATACTAGAGATAATGTGTATTTTGTTTTTCACTCCCCTCTCATATTAACTTTTAACATATTCTATTAAATCCCTAAAAAATACCCCTCTCATATTAACTTTTAACATATTCTATTAAATCCCTAAAAAATAGCCTTTCCTACTTATTAATTTCATTATATCTAAATATCCCAAAAAACTCACTATTATAAACTTTTGACCAAAGTATATTATCCCATGTGCATAAATGAAAAACCCAAAATAAAAATCCCTTTGGTCTAAAAGATTATCCATATTCAAATATCTCTCCCTACAGTTTTTAAACTATTGAAAAAAGGTTAAAAAAACTATATAATTATATGTATTGCACCCGCACCTTTGTATATTAATTAAACATTATCATATGTTTTAAAAACCATTTATCCCACCACTGTATATAAATAAACCATTGCATACATTTTTTAAACCTTTAACACTCAACCATATTCTAAAGTTTTAAGCCTATCCCAACCCTTCTGCTTATGAAATTAAAGCTCGGTCCCACCATTACTTTACAATGCACCTCTCAAACAAATCCTCACCGTTCGCATACACTTTGCAGATCCAATGGTCAACGTTTAATATCACATGGATTAGATGCCCGACCGCTCCAAGGAGAAAGCCATGTGAAATGGCCAGTTTTCCGCTGACCCCTCCCCTCCACACGGCCTCTTATGATTGGATCACGTGAGTTTGGCTTAAAGCTGCTTACCACTTAAAAGCCACACGATAAACCACCGATTTTCTACTCCTTTGAAGTTCCAAAACCACTTCTCGCCATGATGCGACCAGCATTTAATAAAAAAGGGTTAATGCGATCAAATGTTTATTAAAACCTTTGTATATGAATTTTTTCGCCTATATGTCGCATTTAACCTTTGTTTTTCCCTCACGAATCTATAAACCTGCAAAGAGCCCCCGAGAGCCATTTTCTACCATCTTTACACCTAAAGCTTGCAAACCTTTGCCCAAGAGACCTGTAAAAGACTGTTGAGGAACTATATCACTCCAGTTCAACCACTGAAGCTATCAATTCGACCAGAAGACTGCAGAAACCCTTTAAAAAAGTCGATACCTACATTCAAATAGGTATTCTTCGGAGATTTAAACCTGCAACTCAATTCAAAAAGCTTTTTTCAAAGAAAAGAACCATTTCAAAATCAATAAATCAAGAAATTAAACTGCCCAAAAGTCCCAGAAATAGGCAAAACCCTAGCAAAATTTTCCCAGGAACCCTAGTTGTCTGCTTCACACCATTTTCAAAGCAAATTTATCATTTCTTCACATATTAATGATCAATTTCAAGATCTAAATGCCAGAAATCCTCTACAGGTGCCCTATATCTTCTGAAAAACCTTTTTTATCAGATTTTTAGCCCAATTTGCATTCAAAGACTTAGAAAACCCATGTTTTCTGTTTTAGACCAGTTTTTAGCCTTAGAACTTCATTTGAGAGACCTAATTGAGCATAAAATCCAAACAGAAATTTTATTTTGCTGAATTTTCCTAATCAAGCCTCTGTTATAGTAAAATTCCCTCTGAAAATAGTTAAACTTGCAGAAGACAATAAAGATGCCTAAAAAACAGAGTGGAAACAAATCTGAAGGTTCTAAGATTCTTAAAGCTACTCCTGCCATGACTCAAAATAATGCAATTGTAGTCAACCCATTGCAACCCACAGTTGTTGATATTGAGCATATTCCCTTAGCTGATATTGACTACAAAATAGCTAATCCTATAGTTGAGTTCAATCTATTAGATATCCACAACTGGTGTTTTGAAAAATCCCTAGATGATCAATAAGATGTTCATATTTTGCAATCCAATTTTCCCAAATATATAGTCCCCCTGACTCACCCTTGTCAAGAAATTATCAGACTATGTCATAAGTACTACATTCCTGAACAAAGAGCTATTGTGAATGCAAACAAATAGGTCCTATTTACCATTACTGCAGAGTCAATAAACCAAATGTTCCAGCTTCAACTAGACCCCCAAGAAGTCCCATTGTCTATTGAAGCCCTCACTAAGTTATACATTAACTTAGAATTTCCTAAAAGGTTTATGATTTTCCAAAATTTCATGCCCTTGCATGTTGAAATTCCAAAATTAAACCCTCCATATTCAACTGCCAAGTTCCCTGAAGGTTCAAGGCATGTAATCTCCATGCTTTCCTTCATACTTGGGTATTTCACTGATGAGCATACTGATGAGTCTATCCTAGGATTTTTTTTTCCACCTTTTCTCTAGGGAAGCCACCTTCAGTTGTATTTGATTATGCTGGTTTTATAGTTGATAGCATTCACTATCAATTGACTAATTTGCAGTTGGAAGGAGTATTTAGATATACCTCCTATCTTTTCCACTTGTTTCTATTCTTCCAATCAGAAAGATTTCCAATTTCACTTCAAAAGTTGGATATAGAAGGAAAACCTCTATCAGTTGTATTCTGGACATCCATACTCAGAAAAGAAGGCACAAAATTCAGTTATTCAGAGTTTGCAGAGTTGTTTGTACATCCATTGACCACCATTTTTGACAAAAACAGAGCAGCCTAGAATCAGTGAGGAAATGAAGAGAATATTGTAGCTATTAGAGAAAAGAAAAGTAGGTGATTGCTATTTGTATGAGAAATTCAATGAAATCAGAGTTTTTGGTTCTAACTTGTTACCTTACAAGTTACCTAAGCATCCATCTATGAGGATATTTTCCTCAGAGTACATTAGGTAGATCTTGAATTCAGATTCAATTAATTTTATGGCAGCCAATAAAAAGACCCAATTTAAACTCAAAAATCAAATTGGGCATTTCATATGTAATCAAAGAGATGCATAAAAGGAAGCAGCAAGTCAATTACTGGAATATAAACTAGAAGAAAGCTTCCCATGGAATTATGATCCACAAGGGATCTTAAGTAAACTAAGGGTAAAATGTAAATTGACACCCTTTATCCATGAGTCAAAGCCAGATATAAGGAAATTTTCTAATCAAATTGAGTGGGTTGAATATATTTTAACAGAGGCAGTAAACCAAAGGAATACTAGTCATCCTTTGGAAGTTGCCAAACAGCCAGAGAAATCCACTAAAAGAATTAGAGAAGAAGGAGCTTATACTGCGGAGACTACAATTGAGACAAAGTTTAAAATCATTTACAATAAGAGGCCAAAACTAGATGCAAAAGCTAAAGGTAAAGTAACAATAGATGTTGAGGAAACACAACCCTTGAATACCAACACTGCACAGACAGAGACCAATGCAGCCATTGTTATCATCAGTGAGCCAAATTAGAATCAAGAACAACTGAATAATGAAGAGACACAGATTATGGAGAGGAAACAAAGTATGGAGGCTTCTTCCTCACATTCAGCTGAGGAGAAGGATTTAGATATTAAGGAAAAATACAAGTAAATCAAGTTGAAGAATGAGGAAATCAAAACTGAAATATATTCTCAGTTTTTGAAGCAAAAGCCAAGTAGCCAAAACAGGTTCCTATCAGCATTTGATTATTCAACTCAAAAATTGATTATGTCATTTTTACAGCCCATTGTACCAATGCCAAAGACAGTGGCTGACTATAAAAATTTTGATATGGAAGTAGCCACAGTTAAAATCCATGAGTTGGATCAGATTGAATTTCACAGGCAAAAATCAGAGATGCTCTATTCCACAGTGATCACAAAATATATGAGTGCTCATAGGCTTCAAAATACCATTTCTAATATGCAGGAAAAAATTAATATGGATAAAGCTTCATTATATGCAAAGGATCTAAGGATAAAGGCCTTAGAAGAGTTAGTATTACAGTTAGGATATGATCCTACAAACATCAAAGAAGCTGAAGCATTGGTTAAAAAGAAAAATGAGGACATAGCTGCCTTGAGGAAACAGCTCAAGCTTCCTCAAGGTGAGCATTCTCAAACAAAGGAAGTTTTACAGGATCAAAAGGATAAAGATGAAATGATGAGTTTGATACTTCAACTCACAGCTCAAATCAAAGAAATTGAATTAAAAATGGACCAAGTTGTCCAAGAAAAGGAGATAGTTGAAGAACCAGTCATTCCCACTGTTATCCCAGGAATCACAGCAGTAGTGCCTTCTACTTTAGGAGAAAAATTGGCACCCAAAGAGCCACTGGCCACTGCAGTGCTAGCGACATATTCAACAACTTCAGTAACTGAATCTTCTACAACAGTGTGCCACGTACAGATGAGAGCAGTCAAATAGTAAAAGCAATGGAGGGGATGTCCTTGAAGGCCAATGAAATCAACAGATTTACTAAGATAATTGAAAATCTTGAGAAGACAAGAAAATCAGCTCAGATAGATGCTAAAATACATGAGAAAAATGCTCACAGATTGAGTGAAGAGGTAAATAAACTCTAGAAAGAATTAAATCTCAAGGATCAAATATCATATATTAAAAATTATGTTAGGTCCATATATCACTAGTATAGCCCCTTATTATTGTTAGTGTAAACCCCTTATTGTTATTATTGTACCCTTGTAACCCCCATTTTGTTATTATTGTGCCCTTAAATTATTATTGTTAGGTCGGCTAGGATTACATTGTGGCCCACTAGGATTACATTATGGCCCCATGGACTCCTATATATAGAAAGGAGGTTTTGTGAATTGTATCATCAAAGAATTGTTCATTCATGTAATGTATTGGAGGTTTCCCCCTCGAAGTGGCTTATTTCTAAGGCGTTGATATCTCATTTCTTCTATTTTTGGAGCTGGTTACTCAACATTTGGTATCAGAGCTTTGGATTCTAGGGTTTCGCTGCTCCAAACAGGTCATCGTGGCATTTTCGCTATAACTTTTTTTCTACGAAGTTTCAGAAGCTGAAATTTTTAGGGTACGAAGAAAAAATCCTGAGGAAGCTCGTATAAAAATTTCAGAGTTTGGTTCGCAATAATTTCGGAGATATGATCTGTGGAAGTCAGGTATTTTTTCAGGATCCTAAACAGGTCATCGTGGAATTTGCGCTATAACATTTTTTCTACAAAGGTTCAGAATCCGAAATTCATATGGTGTGAAGCTAAACTCCTGAGGACATTCCTCAAAAAATTTCAGAGCTTGGTTCGCAATATTTTTGGAGATATGATCTGTGGAATGTAGTGCTTTTTCAGGCTCCTGAATTTCATCTCAAAGAGGTGATCGTGGGAAAATTTCAATAACTCTCTCTCTAAAGATTGGATTGGAGTGCCGTCAAAATTGGTCCCAAGTACACGGCCTGTAGTTTATTTTCTATCAATTTCAGAGACAAAGGACAAAACAGTGACACGTGGCAAGTCGTACAAGTTCGCTCTACTGAACCAGTCCAGAATTAGGTCATTGTGGGAGATTGGACACAACTTTGTCTTGGAGAATCAAAATCAGGTCAGACCTGTGGCATTTGAAAGAAGCTTCAGAGGGCTACATCAGGGCTGAATTTCAGATATTGAAGATTTTCAATCACAGAGATAATACAATTTCAATATCGAGCTCTTCAAAGCTAGTAAAAGGTGTGTATTTTTTTTCCGAATTGCATAAGTCTTGTTTGAAGAATCAAGTTGAATTGATTGCAAGGGCCTATTGTAGAATAGATATCAATATTGGAGTCTGAAATGGCCCCTAAAAAGAATTCAACACCCATTAAGCCTTTAGAAGGCTCTACTATTACTCATGAAGATGAAGAATGGCAACAAGACATGTCAAAATTACAAGAGCAAATGCAACAAATTTCGCTCTCGCAAAGAACAACAAAAAATGAAATGGAAGTTTTGAAGAAAGGCGTGGAAACTAAGATGGATGGTTTGAAGAAAGGCGTGGAAGCTAAGATGAATGGCTTGGAAGCTAAGATGGATGGCATGGAAGTCGGCATGGAAGCTAAGATGGATGACATGAAGAATGATCTAAAAGCATACATGGAAGGCTTGATGACAAGCTTAAAACCAGAAATGATTCCTAATGGTGGAAATATAGGAGAAGAACTTCCTGATGAGAACAAAATAAATGTTAATCATGATTCCATAAACTCGAATGTTGGCGGGAAGAACCACCATATTCCAAAAATGGATATGAGGAAGTTTGATGGAAAGGATCCTGTAACATGGATACTACAGATGGAGCAATATTTTGATCTCCATAACGTGCAAAACACGCAAAAGGTATGCATTGCAACTTTACATTTAGAACAAAATACATTTGTATGGTATCAATGGCTTTGCTCCCGTAAAAAAATTGTCACTTGGTCATTTTTTACGGAGGAAATGATAGCACATTATGAGGATACAAAGAGCAACACCTTCTTTACCCAATTGATAAATCTCAAACAAAAGGGTTTAGTGGGGCAGCACATTGAGGACTTCCAAAAAATTGAATATAAGGGTAACTGATCTTACAGAGGAACACAGGATTGATCTCTTCCTAGGCACTTTAAAGGATAACATCCAACATGAAGTTCGCGTTTTGGAACCCGATTCATTGGAGAAGGCATTCAGGTTGGCAAGAAACGTTGAATGTAAAATTATGGCGACAAGGAAGCCTACCACTCAATTCTATAAAGAAGGAAGTGTTGCTACGCCTAGATTTCCACAACCTACAAGGTTGACACCACAACAATTGGAAGAAAAAGAGCAAAAGGGCTTTGCTACAGTTGTGATAGAAAATACACTAAAGGTCATAAGTGTGCTGAGAAGAAATTATTTTACATAGATTGTGAAGAAGAAGAAGAAAATGAACAAGAAGAGGATATACACCAGGAACCAGCCCTAGAAAAGGAAGAAATGAATCCGACCATATCGTGTAATGCACTGGCAGGAATTACCACTCCTCAAACTCTCAAGATAGAAGGACAAATCAAGAAGAAAAAGGTAATAGTGTTGATTGATTCAAGTAGCATCCATAATTTTATTCATTGTAAGGTAGCCAAGGAATTAAATTGTTTCCTATACCCAGCACCAGAATGTCAAGTGATGGTTGCAAATGGAGGAACTATAAATTACTCTGAAAAATGCCATAATATCAAGCTAACCATGGGGAAATATGTATTGACTAGTCCAATGCTTTCCATTCCTATGGGAGGTGCTGATGTTGTACTAGGAGTACAATGGTTACAATCTTTGGGGACGGTAGCTTTTAATTTTCAAGAACTTTTCTTGAAATTTTTTTCAGAAGGAAAGGAAGTCGAATTACTGGGTATTGCGGGGAAGCCAGGAAGGATAATAAGCTCTAATGTCATGACAAAGCTTCTAAAGAAAGAACAGCGAGGCGTAATTGCACAATTATGCTCACTAGAAGTTCCAACATCAAAATCATCTATTTCTGCAGATCTCCAACAAGTCTTGGACAATCATTCCAAGGTGTTTGAAACTCCCAAAGGACTCCACCTATTCGTGATCATGATCACGCTATTCATTTGATTCCAGGAAGTGTTCCTCCAAACATCAGGCCTTATAGATATCCTTACTTCCAAAAAAGCGAAATTGAACGTATGATTGCAGAAATGTTAGAGGCGGGTATAATTCAACCCAGTCAAAGTTCTTTCTCTGCTCCTGTAGTATTAGTACACAAGAAGGATGGATCATGGCGAATGTGTCTGGATTATAGGGAGCTCAATAAGCTCACCATTAAAGACAAATTTCCCATTCCCGTGATTGATGAATTATTGGATGAATTACATGGAGCAATTTATTTTACCAAGTTGGATCTTCGTTCAGGATATCATCAAATTAGAATGAAGACTGAAGATATTCCAAAAATAGCATTTCGAATTCATGAGGGTCATTATGAATTTTTGGTCATGCCTTTTGGCCTTACCATGCACCTTCTACATTTCAAGGGTTGATGAATTCCATTTTCAAACCCTTCCTTAGAAAATTTGTGCTAGTATTTTTTGATGATATACTAATCTATAGCAGGTCTTGGAAGGATCATGTTGAACATGTTGACTGGGTGCTCAAACTATTGCAGGAGAAACAATTATATGCAAAAACATCCAAATGTTTCTTTGGAGTACAAGAGGTGGAATATCTGGGTCATATTGTATCTCACGAGGGTGTTAAAGTAGACCCTAACAAAATTAAAGCCATTAAGAATGGAAAGTCCCCACAACCATAAAGCAGTTGCGAGGATTTCTCGGGTTAACAGGGTATTATCGCAAGTTTGTTAAGAATTATGGGAGAATAGCAGCACCTCTAACAACATTATTGAAGAAAGATGCATTTTCATGGACTCCTGAAGCAACTAAGGCCTTTGAACGTCTTAAAGAGGCAATGTGCCTAGCACCGGTCTTAGCTACACCAGACTACACAAAAACCTTTATTGTGGAATGTGATGCCTCAGGAAATGGAATTGGTGCAGTTTTAATGCAGGAAGGAAGACCCATTGCTTTTGAAAGTCGTCCAATCAAAGGAAAATATTTACAGAAACCTATTTATGAGAAGGAAATGTTAGCAATAATACATGCACTAAAGAAATGGCGAACTTACCTAATGGGAAGACACTTCAAGGTAAAAACTGATCATGATAGTCTTAAACACTTTTTGGAACAAAGACTATCGTCAGAAGAACAGCAAAAATGGGTCACAAAGATGTTGGGTTACGACTTGGAAATAATCTACAAAAAAGGAAAGCTGAATGTTGTTGCAGATGCACTCTCAAGAAAGAATGAAGAGGTGGAAGCATTGCTTTGTGCCATTTCTATTATCCAACCAGATTGGATAACTGAAGCAAGAGATGAATGGAAGAAGGACAAAGATGTGTGGACACTCATTCAAAAGTTGCAGCAAGATCCTAGTACATCTGATACATTTAGTTGGAAAAATGATTCCTTATGGTACAAAGATCGCTTATATCTTTGTAAGAATTCCCAACTAAAACAAAAGATTCTTCTGGAATTGCACACTTCTCCTTTAGGAGGACACTCAGGATTTTTAAAAAATTACCACAGGGTGAAGAAAGATTTTTTTTGGGATGGCCTTAAATCTCATATTCAAAAGTTTGTGGCGGAATGTTTGGTTTGCCAGCAGAATAAAGTGGAGACAATTAAGACCCCGGGACTTCTACAACCTTTATCCATTCCAAGTCAACGTTGGGAGGAGATTTCAATGGATTTTATCACAGGTTTACCTAAGTCCGAAGGAAAGAGTATCATCATGGTGGTAGTTGATAGACTTACCAAGTATGCACACTTTTGTGCATTATCTCATCCATTTAAAGCAAGTACAGTTGCTACTACATTTATGGACAGAATTCAAAAGCTACATGGAAGCCCAAGGGTTATTGTGAGCCACAGAGATCCCATTTTTACTGGAAATTTTTGGACGGAGTTATTTTCTTGTTTGGGTACTCAATTAGCTCATAGCTCATCTTATCATCCTCAATCTGATGGTCAAACCGAGATAGTAAATAAATGTTTGGAAGGATATCTTCGTTGTTTTGTATCTGATAAACAAACACAATGGGTCAAGTGGTTACCTCTCGCTGAATGGTGGTATAACACTTCCTTCTATACTGCAGCAAAAATGACCCCATTTATGGCACTTATGGATATCATCCACCATCGATCACATCATCTTTAAGGGAAAATTTGAAGGTTCAAGCAGTGGAAGATCACATCGAGCATCAGCAAGAAGTTCTCCAACTCTTAAAGGATAACCCGAATTTGGCACAAAATCGAATGAAACAACAGGCAGATCAACATCGCAGCGAGAGAAGTTTTGATGTAGGAGATTGGGTATTTTTACGGCTACCACCATACAAACAAATGTCCCTCAAGCAAGCAAAGAAGGATAATAAATTATCGCCAAAGTACTATGGTCCTTACAAGGTGTTGCAAAAGATTGGTACTATGGCATACAAATTGGAGCTTCCTGCTTCTTCGCGAGTACATCCAGTTTTCCATGTTTCATGCTTAAAGAAGGTTATAGGTGAAAATCTTCCAGCTCAAACAGTATTGCCAGAACTTGATGGGGAAGGGAAAATCATATTGGAACCTGAAGCAGTCATGGAAAAAAGAACTCGACAACTACGGAATCGATCAATTTCAGAGTATCTCATCAAGTGGAAGAACTTACCCACCGAAGATTCTACATGGGAGGATGAGAATTTTATACAGAAGCACCCAGAGCTACTCAAGTGTTGAGGACAACACTTTTTTTGAAGGAGAGGGGCATGTTAGGTCCCTATATCACTAGTATATCCCCTTATTATTGTTAGTGTAAACCCCTTATTGTTATTATTGTACCCTTGTAACCCGCATTTTGTTATTATTGTGCCCTTAAATTATTATTGTTAGGTCGGCTAGGATTACATTGTGGCCCACTAGGATTACATTATGGCCCCATGGACTCCTATATATAGAAAGGAGGTTTTGTGAATTTTATCATCCAAGAATTGTTCATTTATGTAATGTATTGGAGGTTTCCCCCTCGAAGTGGCTCATTTCTAAGGCGTTTATATCTCTTTTATTCTCTTTTTGGAGCTGGTTACTCAACAAATTATGTATGGAATAATGTAATTGAAGCCATTCATGATGTTTGGCATTCAATTCAAGTAATTTTTTAGCAGAGAGAGTTACTGTTGGCAACACAAGCAGAGATCCAAAAGACACAAGAATAGTTGGCAGATAAACCAGAACAGGTTGTTAGGTTAATACATTTCCTCAATGGCAAGAATATAAAGGAACTTGAATAATTAAAGATCAATGACAGGACAGCCACAATCCTAGAAATTAGGAATGTAACCACCAAAATAAATTTGATGAGGCAGCTTGAAGAGAAATGTGGAGGAATGAACACTGTTGTCACTAGATTCATGGTTAAATTAACCAATTTGAGGCAAAAGGGACTTCCTGATATCATGGTGATCAATGAGAAGTTAATGCCTCAGAATGATTATGACAAAAATATAAGAGAACATGCCAAAGAGCAGGTGAACAAGCCAACAGGCCAAGGTATTCCCACAGGGAAAGTATTGCTAAAAAGTTTTGAAGATTTGTTTTATTTGCAGTATGAAATCAAAAATTTGTTTTTCATCAAACCCACATTAAATTCCAAGTACACTGAGGCTGATGAGAATTTTAGGAAACTCAGGAATATTGGAATTCCTAAAAATGAGGAGTGGCAAGAATTGACTAATTTGCTATGAAGAATGAAAGGCAAACACATGAAGAAGAAAAAATTGTTTGCTGATTTCACAGTCAAAACATATTTTTACAGCAAAAGGCCGTTTTACTAAAGGTAAAGAGTATCCAAAGTGAAAGATTATAAGTGAGAAAGAGTATCAGCAAGAAAAAGTATCAGTGAAGGCAGTTAAATTATGAAAAATATCTAAAAGGCCAACAGAAAGGATACATAAGTAGCCAGCTGCTTCTTATCTTAAACAGTTTCTATTTATTTTGAATAAAATAGGACAACTTGTTGATTTGTTAAGCAAGCTGTCACTATTATTGTTGTAAGGTATTTAATTTTCCTAAGTTAATTCCTAGAAGTCCTCTAGGATATTTTGTAAAACATTTTATATAAATACTTCACTCTTTGAAGTATTTTTGTGTGAAATAAAATTGTTGGAGATTACTATAGATATTTTTGTTGACTTGAAGGCTTTGGATTTCGAATTTGAGTAGTAGACTGGATCAAATTTTTGGCATCATACTTCAAGATCCCTGTGATAAGCTATCTGGAGTGAAGTACTCTCTTAAACTTGTCATTTTTATCTTCTTTTATTGTTGAACCCTTGGTTAAACTGAGAGGGGGGTGAATCAATTTAATACAGTCATAGTCTTGTAAAAATTTATTTTACACTTATTAACATATTCATTTCATGATCAACTTGATATACAATGGAACAACAATCTTAATAAGTGAGCAGCAGGTATAAAGAAGATTAAATATAGAATATCAACACATAATCATCATGCACATAGACATCAGATATAAGTGGAAACCCATAAGGGGGAAAACCACATATTATTATTATTGTGATGCAAAGGAAAGCTCCAACTCCCTCTCACCACTAAGTTTCTATAGGCTCCAACCTATAGGAGGCTACTAACTCAATTCTACAAGATACAACTTGCAAGGAAGCTCCAAATCCCATCTATTTTCTACAGGCTACAACCTACAGGAGGCTCCTACCTCAGCCAGCTACAATTGGACATATACCAAGCTACAATTTGATATGGAAGAACCAACTTCCTCACACTGCTATGAAAACACATGCTGATTTACCTGGACATCAGCTCTGTTATATTCCTTCTTCACTGTTGTCCTCCATCCTTCATATCTGCCTTATATTATCTCTGGATCTTCACAGCTTCTCTGTCTGCTCCTTCTTCTTCTTACACTCTCTCACTTATTTCTCCATTCTCTAACCCCTTATGCATATGCTGGTAACATTATTTATAGAGATCACCTCATAAATGTTTGCATTCCACAGGGAATTTGAAATGAACAGGTATGACTCTTTGCCTTCCCCCTTCTCATTTTCTTGTCGAACACATTTAGAATAATATAACAGAATACATACATTTTTGTATTACAGTGGATTTTTTCTTTACCTATGGAGACTTGCCTTTGCATCACAAACAATATAAATTCAATAATACATTTACAGTTACAATCAACCACTTACTTAGCAATTTCAGTTTATTAGCTTTGCTAAGAATTCATCCTCTTCTTCTTGTTGTCCCTTTGTTTTTTCTATTATGCTCTTATATTCCAGCTCTGCTGCATAGCTGCCTTGTTTCTTCCGTTACCTATGTCTTTTGTGTTGTTTTCACCCTTTTTATCTGCCCATGCTGCCACACCACTATCTTGCACGAGTTCCTGTTATGCGTTCATTCCATTCCTTTATGACCTGTAGAGTATGGCCCACATACTATTTCCTTTATGCCCGCGACAGATTACAACTCCAGGATTTAGTCATCATACATACGTTTAAAATAATCAACAGTGTAAACATTATACTATGGCACATTTAACATATACGAAACAAGAGCTTACAGGGTCCCACACCAGACTTCAATTCCTTTAGATTTTAGCTTTGAACTATATCGCGTCCGATTTCTATGGCATTTCAGTATTTTAATCGTTCTTTGATATATGGCTCTTTTTCTTTTCGATGCAATTTACAAAGGGAAAATCCATATTCTCGGACTTGAAAACTTTTAGGCTTCAGCTTCGATCTGCATCGTGTCTGCTCTTTTTATCGCACTTCGGCGATTCTAGTTATCCCATGTTCCTTCGTCCATCTGATCTCCTGATATGCGATATGCGATCGGTCCCACTTGACTTTATCGCCACTTTGCATCGCAACTTCTATAACTTGCGAATTATTATCACATAAGCATCACCGATTGTGATATGAGATATCTCTCCTGCCCTGATTGCGATATGCGATCGCATTACATCACATCCATCTCATCGCATCTATCCATCGCATCACAACTTTGCTCATCCACTTCACGGTATGCGATGAACTTCGCATCGCCGATGTGCGGTATTGCGCTGTGCCTCCACGTGTTCCTTCGCATCGCCACATTGCATCGTAATATCGCATTGCATTGCTCTTGCTTTCGATTTATGATCTGATTTCCGCCGACGCGATCATCACCGTTGATCTGTCCAGATCTACAGTCCTCATTGTTGCTGGAACTTCCGATTAATACTCAAGCGTTAGCATAATATCATCTCTGCTTATGGTTCTCAACTCTAAGGTTTAAACACAAGATATCAACATTACAAAATATATCCGAGCCCACAGATTTCTTGATGGTCTGTTAGTCATCAGTATTTTTCACCTGTTGATGATGACTAGTTGTTACAACCAAGTTTTCTAGCAGTTGATCTCCAATATGTCAAATTTGTCAGCTAGAAAACACCCATAAACATTTTTTCCCTCCTAACCTTTTAAATCATCCCATGACGAGATAAAACCTCATTTTAAAGCCCTATCTAGCCTCAGCCATACTAGCTTTTCCATCAGCTCCAAAGAGAATAATCCAAATCTGCCCAAGAAGTATCCCCTAAGTTAGGTAGTGGTGCTTTAGGAATTTATCCCTTGTCAAACTATCCTAAAGCCAAAGAACCTCTATCTATTATCAACCAATCCTAAGAGACCTTCCTATTCTGCAAGTAAATTTTGGTTACACCCTTAAGTCGCACCACTAACAAGCCTTGAAGTCTCATGATACATATGCCACAGGTCAAGCTAATATTAGGTAAATGTACAATGTCTCAATGTCTCTTTCAAAGAGTAGAAGTGTACTAGTGTTCCAAAAGACATTATTGAACTCAACATTAGAAGACAACTGCTTCTCATGTGCTTTTGAGCCTGGAATGCAGCTATAGGACTGAGAGTTATTTCAATAAGCCCCTACAAACACAGTCAATGGTTAGTCACTTATGAACAACAATAAATGCTCTATAGTTACTGGCCAGGCTACCTCTGATTGTCTAAATATGCACAAAGGTATTTGAAAAGCAGAATTACATGTCTCAGAGAGATTCCCTTCATGGCATATTGTCATTTTGTCATTTTCATTTGCTTAAGTATGAATAGGTAGTGAAAGGAAAGATAACATTGTTTGAAAACTGATGAAATGACATCACTAAGAAAACCTCCTCCATACATGATCAGAGGGTTGAAAGACTGAGAAAACCTCCTTCATTTTACAAGAAGAGGGTTGAAAGACTGAGAAAACCTCCTTAATTTTACAAGCAGAGGGTTTGGCACTATGATAAAGGCCTCCTTCATCTAATAGGTAGAGGGCCAGGGACAGAGATTGATTTTAGGGTTTTCACTGACTGAAAGGCAAATTTTAAGAGCAGTGGGAGACAATTGAAGGCTTCTGACTAGAAAATGGTGTTAAAAGCAGAGGCAAAGTAGTGGTGCTTTAAAAATGTGTTTACATGAGTTTCACTGTTAAAACACAGAATTGAAATACAGTGTGAAGCTAATTGGGTGATTATGAATGAAGAAATATTGTTAAGCAAATGACCAAGTAAGTTAAACAATCTTGGTTTTAAGCTGACTTCTGCTATCCAATACAAAGAAAACCACTAACAGTGTGTTCATCAACATTCTTCATTTGGTTGAGACAGAGGTTGAAAAGAACCCAGGCATTTGTCAAAAATAGGCCTCCTTCATAAACAAGGAGAAGGCTCACCATTATTTCAGGATGAAAAGCATTTATTTCATGTGGCAAATATTTCAAAAGGGGTTGCTCTCAAAAATGGTGAAATAAATGAAAATTCACTGTTCTTATAGTTTTCCTTCACAGAGGAACAAAGGGACAACCTTCCCATGTTTACATTTCAAACTTCAGCTCATCATCCCCTGCTATATCTCCGTAAGAGTTGAAGAATGGATTACTTTGTCAATCTAAGGTTAGTCATTTTCCTTGATGGTGGAGACTATTTGTAGTAGAGTTTTTCACTTACAGTTTCAAATGAGGTTCTTCACCCACAGTCAAAAGAAAGGCTCAAAGAGCAGCTAACAATGCAATCAACTTCACAGTGGGCATGATCATCATCAAAACACCAGGAGAAAAAAATGTCAAAATAAGTTTTAAAGTTGTTCACCTCCTTGAAAAAATGGCAAAGAATGCCTCATAGAATATTGATATGTCTTTAAGCAGAGTTTTTCACTTCAAGGGACAGAAATGGGAAAACAGTGAAAAGAGTATTGCCTTAATGAGAAGAATACTGAGAAAGATTTTAGTTTTCAAAATGACTTTTTCACTTTGAAGAGGGGTCATATGTATGAGGATCCTCAAAAAATATCATCCACAGCACTTTAAAGAGTCCTGGTCGAAATATTGGATTTTGTAAGGTTTTAAAAATGATAAAATGACGAAGCAGTGCTTCATGTTTTGTTTTACAACCAATAGCTCTTTCAAAAAGCTTCAAAACCCTCATAAGGTAGTTTCAAAGGTAATTGGCCTTTTCGTCTTCAAAAGGGAATAAGAGACCATTGCAAGCCCATTTGCAAGTTTAAAAAGCATAAGAAAACGCTCACAATCCCTCTCCTAGCTATCCACTAAAGAAACGAGAGAAGTTCAAGCAATTGGTAGAGTTTTTAAAGGTTTGAAACCTGAACGGCGTGCCTGGAAAAGCGTGCGGCACATTTGGCAGAGAATTTATAAAGGCGTATAACGTTGGCGCGGTGCGCCTGTAGTGGCGCGCAGCGCGCCTGTGCGTGTGGTCATCACTGCCCGAAGGCCGACCCGACACTTTCTCCACCGCGCGGCGTTCTTTCTAACAAACATGCCGCTCACTCCTTGTGCTTTCAACAAGCTCCAAACCTACTCAACTCATCAAACGAGGGCCCTTAAACATTTTTTAGGTATTTTCCTTACTCTAATACAAATTTTGAGTTTAAGAGGTGATATGCTTTGCTGTGTTTCCAGAAGACAAATGATGTTATAAAGTGGGATGTTTTGGTCAAAAATCAAAGGTTATGGTTAACTGTGAGTGTAAAATATCCACACTGTAATAGGCTAAGGTGTGCTTAGTTAGTTCTGAAGAACCCTAACTGCCTTCAAAACAGAGTAATGAACCATATGATAATGACTAGACAGAAAGCGCAGTGTTAGAGGTTTTCAAATTGTTGAATGTGTCCTAACAGTGATAAGACAAAACTAACCTCTGTCAGCAAAGTCTAAGGTGAAAACACAGTGTTTGTAAGGTGAAAACAGTGAGCCTAATTTGAAAATAGTGGTCATAGTCTAAAAGCCTTGTCACTTCAAAAGTGTCCCTTTGAATGGTGAAAGAGAAAACTCTGTCCAGCCACCAGATTTCCATAAAACAGAGTATGCTATGAATATCCTTTGACTCAATTTGAGGGTGTTTTTGTATACGTGTGTATAAGAAATAGTGAATAGCAGAAGAGTGTTGTTGGGGAGGGTGATTTTGTTTTTGTATAAATACAAGGTTGTTTTTCTTCTGTCAAAATACAAGGAGATCTTTGTTTTAACAAAAAGGCCACAGTTACCTCTTTTCAATTACCTTGCCCTGCAAACAAAGT
The DNA here is from genome assembly GCA_034641835.2 of Pinus albicaulis. Lineage (NCBI taxonomy): Eukaryota > Viridiplantae > Streptophyta > Pinopsida > Pinales > Pinaceae > Pinus > Pinus albicaulis. The sequence continues at coordinate 170,091,672 of CM076569.1, forward strand.
AATCAATTGACTGTGTGCTTTCTATTTGATCAAAACTTGTTGTTTGGCATACAAGAGGAAAAAATAGTGATTTATAAAAAGCACAAAGTTGGTGTTGGAGGAATATTCCACAAAACATTTGAAGCAGCTTGTCTTGGTCAAACAGTGACTGACAAGGAGGATAGGGTGTGTGCTTGAAAAAACATTCCAAAGGCCATTTGAGATAGCTTGGTTTTGCAAAGAACATTCAAAACAAAATGCCTCCTAGGCAATACAGTAGGAGTGGCCTTCACAAGAGATTTGAGCCTGTTTCCACAGAAGAAGTAAATTATCATCCATCAGTCCTTTTTAACTTCCATGAGGTTGGGTGCCTAGATTTTTGTCAAAGAGTGCAAGAGGTGAAGAGCTATTCCCCTTTGACACATCTTTGTGTTGTGAGGTTTCAAGAGAAGCAGTTTCAGCTGGCAGGCCTAGATTTCAAATTCTCTCCAAGATCCATCTCCAAGGCCACAAAAATCCCTTATGTCGGGGAAAAGTGGTTTAAACAAAGTCACCTGGACTCAGAAGAATACAAGCCTTTTTTAAAGCCTGAGCATAGAGATTCATGCCCATACATTTTTCCCTTCTCATATCTATTAGCTAGTTACACCCCCCTCATGAAGATAATCATGAAATACTTCACTGGAGAGGGAAGATTCTCCTGAGTCTATGCCTATCATATCCGATTTCTCATGCAATTCAGAAGGGCCAAATTGCTAAATCTCCCTTTATTCCTACATAGAAGCATTGACAAAATGGCCTCCACTATTCAGAAAAAGCCTCCTTCTCAGCAAACAGCCTACCTCTTCCATCACTTCCTCATCAAAGTCATCATTCTTCATCAGCTTGAGAAGAAGGAAGTCTCTTGGGATACTTTCATCACACATCTGGATTTTGCCACTATCCCTTCATTTCATACATCTCCTTCACCTTCTACTCACCATCCTTCGCCTTCTTCAAGCAAGCCTATTCCCAAGAGGCTCAAATTTCCCAGTGAACAAGCAAAAGAGCATGATGAGGAAGAAGAGCATGAGAAAGAGGAGGAAGGTGATGATGAGTAGCATCATGATGAAACAGGGTAGCAAGGGGAGGAGGAGGAAGATGATGATGAGTAGCATCATAGTGAAACAGAGCAGCAAGGGGAAGAAGGGCATGATTAAGAGGAACATGATGATGAACAAGCGTATCACAGTGATGGTGAGCAGCCTCATGATGAAGAAGGGAATGAACAACAACTTCATAGAAAGAGGCAGCCACATGATGATGAAAAACAGACTTTTGAAGATGATGATGGGCAGCATGATAAATATGTGCAACACAGTGGGGGTGAGTAGTCTCATGTTGATGAACAACAACCTCATAAAAATGAACAGCAACATGGTGAAAAGATGCAACACAGTGAGGAGGATAGCCCTCAAAATGAAATGCACAAGGACAGCCAAGGCATCCATGAATAAATCCAAGATAGTGGCAAGAATGATGAGCAAAGTGACAAGGGTAAATAGCCAATGGAGCATGTGCTAGTTGCCTCTCTTAGGCAAGGGGCCATGCTCTCTTCTCCGAAAGTGGCCAAGCCCCGGACATCAAGAAAAAGGGTGCCTAGAGTTTTAAATCCAAATGTGACTAGGACCCTCCGAAGCAAGGTAAAATTTCCCAAGAATCCCATTGCCAAATTTCCCAAGAGAGGGCAGACTAAAAGAGCCACTCAAAGCAAAGGAAAGGAAAAAGAAGAAAGCAGTCATGAAAAGGAGAGGGACTTCGAAATAATTCAAATTCAAAGTGATGATAGCAACAATGAAGCCTGAATCCTTGAAACTCTATTAACCAATAGAGAAAACCAAATTGATGCTTTGAGGACTGATCTTGAGAGGGCTAGGAACTTCAATCAATTTTTGCAAGTTCAAAACAAACAGATGAGTGTCCATATGGCTATATATGAGACACGGGAAATCAAATACAAAACATAGGCCTCCAAAGCACAAGTGAGATTGGACGAAATCATGGGTGAGTTCGATGAGAGTGAAGATGAAGATCAACCTAGGAGAAAGAGACCAAAAACCATGGGGCTCAAAAAGGCCCTTGAGAAACAAGAAGAAGAAGAAGTTGCCCTTCTCCAATCTACCCCTCTCACTACATTGTTCGAAAAAGAGATAGAGAAAAACCGAGAAGCATGGCTTGAGAGGGTTAATGATCACTTGGAGAAGAATTTGGAGAAGGAAAATAGAGACTTGGACCTTCAACTGAGGATGACAGGGCATTACAAGAAGCTAAATCATTTTGCCCGATGGAAATTGAAGGTCACTCAGGAAAAACTCAAGGAGGCTCAAAGGAAGGGCGCGACACCAAAATTGAGGAAAGACACCTCAAAGCTCCAAATTTTGGCCTCAGCTTCACATCATGTTTCTAATAATCCTTTAGGGTCATGCTCGCCAAATTTGGGCGAAATTCGACAAATTTTGGTTTTTTGTCATTTTTTGGGTTTTTAGCTAAAACTCATGGACATCGCCATTTCAGTTTGGGGCATCCTCAAAGGATGAAAATGGTATCATTGGATGCCATAATTTCAGGGGCATATACTCAGTGATTTTTAGATCAATTTAAGATCATTTTCTCCCCCAAAATGGTGAAAAAACACTCGCTTTTTCTACACTCTGCCCCATTTATCAGCAAGGCCTATTTTTTGGGTTTTTACACACAAGCCTATTTTTGGAGGACTTCAAATGGTCATTTTGGAGAAAAATAAACATTTTCAAAAATTAGACATTCGGATATTTCCAAAGAGCCATCATGGGCCTCGTTTTGACATCGGGAAGGCCTCCAAAAGTTGTCGGCAAGTCAGGGGACTTTCTGCTAATGTATTTCTTGAGTATTTTTGTAAAAATTGAACATTTCAAAAGTGACTTTTCCTCATGTGTGTTTAGCTATTTTTGTGTATGGTTAGTTATGAAAAGTCAATTTATTTCCCTTTTTTATCATTTTTGAGATATTTTATTAGATATTTTGTGCCTTGGGCTTTGCAAAGCCTCAAGGACAAAATCAGATATTTTGGATAGGCCAATGAGATTGCAAGTTGAACCAAGAGGTTTTCCTCACTTTGGCCTATATATTCCAAAGGCTTTCATTGTAAACAAGGCTGAACTTGATGAATAGAAGAAATATATGGTTATGCAAGCTTTGGAAGAAACACTTGTCTCATGTATTTGAAGAGTTTCTTGAGTGATTTTGGATGATGAAAGAGGATTGTTGTTGGATTCCATGACTTGGTAGAATGGTATAGTGTCTCTCTCTTTGTTTTGTTTCTTAGTTTTCATTCATAATTCCATGTTCTTTCTTGCTATAAGACAATAGAGAATAGACTTGAGACATGCCCTTGGAGGCACCTCAAGTTTTCTGTTTCCTTATAGCTTCTATGTTTTCTTCATTCTTAGTCATATTAAAGAATCCTTGATTGCTCTTTAATAACTGAAGAATATTGTTTTCTTGTTTCATTTATGGTTTTATGCATGCTAATTATGATTCACGGTATGCCCTGTTTACTCATGGCTAGCCATAGCTCCACCTATGAAACCTTTATTTGATTGATTATATTGTCATTTGTTTAACCAAGGAGGTCTTGTACTGATCTTGCCCTTTGCCTAAAACTATGAAATCTTGTTTTCAAAGTGCCCAATAGCTTGAAGTACTATGTTTAGGCGTTCCTACATAGTGATTTGATTTGTTTGTCTGTCTTGAATGTCTTTCCCCAAATTCTGATAGCCATTTCCTAAAGTTAGAGAGTCATATATCTCTATGTATGGCTTGAATGTTTATTTCTATGCATTAATCAGCTTATAGTTACATTTCTCATGATTAATGGTTTTCCCTACCATGTTTATGTCAACTATTAAACTATTTATGCTTGAAATCCTTTGTTATTCACAAATTTGATGTCAATCTCACTCTATTTTGCCCAAAGATCCATTTTACCTCGCTCAAATCGGCCCTTCAGCAACCTTGTATCACCACCTGAAAGCTTTCTTGACCTTTTTGACCCCATAGCCCAGTTGATCTAACATCTTTTTACCTATCTTATGTCTTTGATCAGTTCACCCCTCAAAATCTAAAAACCAAAAACAAAAAACCTACTTCATAACTAGCCTAAAATCAAAACACAATAAGCAAACACACAGATATCCCTTACAAAAATAGAGAGAGCCCTCTCTGAGTCCAGGAAGGCTAGGTCCTTGGGCTCCAAAGATTGGTTTGATGTTACACTATCATTTGGCTTGCCAATCATCCAAATCACGAGACCCTAACATAATGGCGATCACGGTGGGACTTTGAGTCAAAACATCCTAGGTATCCCTTAGGAAATCTCAAAATCTCAGTCAAACTTAGAAGAGTAGAATCTGGTTGTCTCACCATCCTAGAAAAATGATGACTCAACTGTAGGATACTCTTACAAATGATAGGCTACACATAAAACTTAGAAAACCCCAAAACATTCCCAGATTATTTTTTCCCTAGTTACTGGTGGTGGACCATAGCTACATCTTTACAAAAATAACCAAGTTCCACCCGGCGACCCCACTAGCTTCCAGGAGGCCTAAAAACTCCATAAAAAGACCAAAAAATTTATAGACCATACCTTTCTGTTAACTCATCCTTTCCAAAACTTAAAACTTACGGTGCAAACTTTGTAATCAGTGACAAACTAAGTATAGCTTAGCGATTTAGAACACTTCACCTAAACATACGAGATAAGCAGAAATATTCTTGCCAAAAAGAACCATTAGCTTGTCCATACAGCCTAGCAAACTGTTCAAACCAAGTGAATCACTCTTCTTTGCAAGTTTTCATCTCAAAGTTTGCTATAAAACTTTTTCCTGAAAGCATCTTTGATAGTGTTGGTGGTGGACCATAGTTCTCATAGAAATCCACCTGGTGACTCCACTAGTCCATCTTCTTGTTTTGACCATCCTTCACATTAATAAACCCCTAGAGAGGCCATCCATCTGAAACAATCACAAATACCATCCTCTCTAAACTTTGGATTCAAAATCTGGCTTCAAAAATAATCAACACCAGATCTCATCCAGACCCAAATCCCCCTATCATAGTAGATGACCCAGAGAAGATTCTGTGGCAAGCTTCTGAAACTGGAAATTTAGCTACTGATAGGTCCATCCGTAAAGCAAGATCAGTACTTGAACACCTCACAGCCTTGCAAGATTACCCCTTTGACTTAAAATCAACAAAAACTCTTTTTAGAAGCAAGTCACAAAGTAAGATAGACTTTGATGATCTTGAGCCCCTAGATCCACCACATAGTCCTAGTAGAGAAGCCTCGCCTACTATACCTCCCAACTTTCAGCTTCTCCATCACTTTGGCTCCTACCACCCCAGATCTGCTCAAAATCAGATTACTAGCCCAAGTACATCTGCCACACCCATCCAAACCACTACTGTTCAAACCACCTCAACTCATCCTACAAGCCCTCATTTTGTACATCATCCATTAGCTCCCGCCATGGCAGCCTAGTATGCACCCTTGGTGTTGCCACAACCTTTGGCTCCCTTACAAAATGACTATCAATCCAAAATCTCGCACTTTACCAGAGTTGAGACTACCACAGCTCAACAACATGTAGATAGGATTAGCGATGCCTTTGAATACATGGAAATAGAAGACGAGATCATTAGAATGAGGATGTTCGCCCAAAGCCTGGGTGGAGAACCCAAAAAATGGTTTAAGAGCTTAACTCCAAATAGCGTCCACGATCTCCCAAAACTCTACCAAACCTTCATAAACAAGTAGGAAATCTGAAATAACCCCATTCAAATCCTGTCAGAGTATAACAATCTAAAACGAGAAAATGGGGAAAGTGTCCAGGGATATTGCACTAGGTTCAACAGTGTGTATAACGCCCTCCCGCCTCACTTCAAACCTCCACTTGGCTCAGCCTTGGCTAAGTTCCCCGAAGGCTTTGACCCAGACATGAATTATCAACTAAGAGACAAGGCCCCCCTACCTTAGAGGAAATGCAAAAAGTGGCCATAAGTGCAGAAGCCAACTTAGCAGAAAAAAGAGCTAGGACTAGATCAGAAAGGAAAGTCACATACCGGGATGAGGTCTCCACTTCAGCCCCTTCCTTAGATCCTAGAATAGATGACTTGGTTAGGTCTATGGCCAAAATGTGGGAAAATATTAGTGAAAAGAACCCTCTTAGGGACGACTAGCCAAACCCTCCAAATAGAAACCGGAACCAAAATTTTAGGAGGGAACAACCTCAAAACAAACCAAGGGAAAATGACCAACAAATTAGGCCACCCTTTAATGAAAATTATGTGGAAGAGGATGATAGGGATACAGAAACCATTGATGAAAATCACCTAAAACTCATAGGTTCTGATAACAAGAGTGAGGTTTACCTCACAGAAGAAGAACAAGTGTTCTTCTCTCCAAATCAGGATGAAACCAACTATGAAGATCCCGAAGATCATGCCATAGATTTTTACAATGCCATCATAGAAGCTCACAGGCAGTATGACCTTAGAAGCAGAAAGAACCAAGACGACTCCAAGAAAGGTAGCTCGGACACTGCTAAAACCCCTGATACCATCCTTAAAATAGTAGTGGATAGCAACAAAATCGTGGTCAAGAAAACTAACCAAAACAAAGATAAAGCTATTCAAACAAGTCTTGGCTCAGATACTCCTAGTACCACCACAAATATTCCCGAGGTGTCTGTGTCAAACAAAATCTCGAAACAAAGTCAGCAAACTCAGAACATAGAGAAAGTCATAGCTGAAAAAACTGAAGCAAACCTATCTAAACTACAAGCACCTTTCAGTTTTGAGGGAGAAATCGCCAAAATAAAGATTACCATGTCTCTCACTGAACTTATCGCCCAAGGCTCTTATAAATCCCAAGTGTTAAAGGTCATAAATATAGGAAATGATGTGAACACCCTTAATCTAGCTGATGACACTCCTGAAGTGTTGTTTGGTCCAAAAATAGAAGGGAAATTCCAAGAAGGAACCACTCTTCCCTTTTACATTAGTTTGAATATCCATGACCAAATCCTTCACAATGCCATGCTAGACTCCGGGCCCACGCATAATATCATGCCGAAGGTTGTAATGGAAAGATTAGGCCTAGAAATCACAAGACCATATAACGACTAATATTCATTTGATTTGAGTAGAGTCAAATGTCTAGGCTTGATCAAAGATCTTTGTTTCAGCTTGGCCCAAGTACCTGCAAAACATCTGATCATGGACATAGTGGTAGCAGACATCCCTCCCAAGTATGGAATGCTTTTATCCAGATCTTTGGGAGCCAAGCTTCAAGGAAATATTCAACTTGATATGTCCTATGCCACTATTCCAATGTTTGACCAAACTAGAATACTCTACCGAGAATCACCCATGAAATATATGATCTGCAGCCAAGAGAGGCCAGATAACATCTCGATGTACTCCTTGCATTCTGATCTGAACTCTTTGATTTTACACACTGATGAGGACATTGAAGAACAATCAAAAGGATTTGAAACAAACTTAGACCCACCACATCAACTACCCCAAGTTCTCTATGATGAACTAGACACTCAAAACTATCATGATCATGAGCAGCTATGTCTTGAGGAAAGAGAGTGTGTTCCTTTTTAAATAGGGATAGAGCAAGAAGCACAAACCATTATGTACTATCAAGCAAATTGCTCAAACCTTAGGCAAACATCAGCAGTAACATCAGGAAACATTTTCAGAATGGAGGCATTAGAAGACTTACATATCAAAAACCTCTTTGGAACTCAGGGGCAAGGAAGCTTAATGTTCTTACCACACCTTAAGGATTTACCATCACATAACTCTACCATTTCAAATGAAACCTTGATTTTAGCCATAACAACTCAAAATCCAGAAAAAATGCCTGATAAACTTCTTATGAGAGGATATGATGACTGCAGTCCAAATATACCTGAGCTACTTGAATTGGCTAACATTCTGTCACTCCACCAAAGACTTAGAACTGCTAGAATTTTCAATCTTGTTCAAAATACTAATTCATACAGAGAAAACAGTGAGAAACATTGTGCCACTACCATCACTCCTAGAAAAAACTTCGACAAAATAAAATACAAAAATCTGAACCAAACAGTAATAGTCAAAGATAAAATAGCTGGTCATAGGATCTGTTTTGATTTTAGAAACACTAATACACACCCTTGTGACAGAAATGTTATCCTTCCTACCCAAGACCATGATACACCAATGACAAGTGCTTTTAATCATATGTCTTTGCAAGATGATGTTTCAGGTTACGGCCAAATAATTCCTTTGCAAAGCAGACAGCTCAAAGAATTTTTCTGGTATGCTGGAAGTAGTTCTATTTTCAAACCCAGAATTGCAAAACCACCGGATATAAAAAATATGCTCCTAAAAGCCATGTTTGCAGTCCTGAATTTCTGCATTTTGATGTACCTTGATGATGTCATCATATACTTCAAAAATGACAAAGAATATCTACATTATTTGAAAAAGATGTACAACAAAAGGAGTGGAAATCAGAGGTATAAAGAGGTACAGTGGGAAGACACAGGGTTGTTTAGAAGTTCATACATGAATCCTTATTTCATGCTTGAAAGTGAAAATTTTCCAAATTTTTCTTTTCAAGAGCTGAGTGGACCAAGAGTGTTAGGAGATCCTTATGAGGATAAGATGCTTAAGTTTCGAAATTTCCAAGATTTCTGAGTCAAAACTTTTTCAATCATTGGATATACCATTGTTTGAAAAATAAATCAAAAACAGAAAATTCAAAAAACAATAGAAAAATAGAAAAAGAGGGCAGTTTGAAAAATAGAAAGGAAGCCCCATGTTCAAAAATTAGTCATTCGGAAAGTGTGCAAGTCTAAATGCCGCTACTAGTGCTCAAATGTCTTTTTCAGTTATCTAGCCTAATCATAACTGAACATGTTTTAAATTTATTTGCTGATAAGTTAGTGAGAGGAAAAGATATTCAACATTGTGTAAGCTTGACTTATCAAAGAGAGTAGATTATGAAAAGATATTGGTTGCACATGCTCAAAATAGAACCAAAGAGGGATAAAGAACAAACTATGTATCCTAGCCTTGTTTTTCTAGATTTCATTTTATGCAAAATAATATTTGTGTGCATATTGTCTTTCATGCCACAAGTACATGAAAAATCAGACTGTCTAATCTTGATTTGGTGATTTTTCAATTTCATGTTTTAGATTAGAGAATGAAATCCTGTCAAACAGCTTAATATTGACAGTCAATCTAGCATAGGTAGAGAAATGAAGGAGTTCATCAGTTTAATCTGAACTCTCGGCGGATATAAGTGTAGAACTAGATAGTGTCATTTTTCAAAAAATACTATGTCAAAGGGTTGCTAGTCCAAATGCACCCAAAAGAAGAAAAAATGTTAGGAAATATAGTGGGGTAGGTAGAAATATCATTGATGCTAATCATGCTGTCAATTTTCAGAAATAGCATCAAGGAAGAATGACATTTGCGCCAATGGATAAAGGCACTAGTCTTCAAAGAACGAAGATCTGAAATTCTGGACACCTCCTGAAAAGGAGCTGCGCTCCCCAAATGGAGCCACTGTTAGTCATCAATATTTTTCACCTGTTGATGATGACTAGTTGTTACAGCCAAGCATTCTAGCAGCTGATCTCCAATATGTCAAATTTGTCAGCTAGAAAACACCCATAAACATTTTTTCCCTCCTAACCTTTTCAATTAGCCCATGACGAGATAAAACCTCATTGTCAAGCCCTATCTAGCCTCATCCATACTAGCTTGTCCATCAGCTCCAAAGAGAATAATCCAAATCTGTCCAAGAAGTCTCCCCTAAGTTAGGTAGTGACACTTTAGGCATTTCTCCCTTGGCAAACTATCCTAAAGCCAAAGAACTTCTATCTATTATCAACCAATCCTAAGAGAACTTCCTATTCTGCAAATAAAGTTTGGTTACACCCTTAAGTCACGCCACTAACAAGCCTTGAAGTCTCAGCAATACATATGCCACAGGTCAAGATAATATTAGGTAAATGTACAGTGTCTCAATGTCTCTTTCAAAGAGAAGAAGTGTACTAGTGTTCCAGAAGACATTATTGAACTCAACATGAGAAGGTAGCTGCTTCTCATGTGGTTTTGAGCCTGGAATGTAGCTATAGGACTGAGAGTTATTTCAGTAAGCCCCTAAAAAAATAGTCAAGGGTTAGTCACTTATGAACAAAAAGAAATGCTCTGCAGTTATTGGCCAGGCTACCTCTGATTGTCTAAATATGCACAAAGGTATTTGAAAAGCAGAATTACATGTCTCAGAGAGATGCCCTTCATGGAATATTGTCATTTTGTCATTTTCATTTGCTTAAGTATGAATAGGCAGTGAAAGGAAAGATAACACTGTTTGAAAATTGATGAAATGACATCATTGAGAAAACCTCCTCCATACATGAGCAGAGGGTTGAAAGAATGAGAAAATCTCCTTCATTTTACAAGCAAAGGGTTGAAAGATTGAGAAAACCTCCTTCATTTTACAAGCAGAGGGTTTGGCACTGTGATAAAGGCCTCCTTCATCTAATAAGCAGAGGTCCAAGGACAGAGATTGATTTTAGGGTTTTCACTGACTGAAAGGAAAATTTTAAGAGCAGTGGGAGACAATTGAAGGCTTCTGACTAGAAAATGGTGTTAAAAGAAGAGGTAAAGCAGTGGTGCTTTAAAAAGGTGTTTACATGAGTTTCACTATTAAAAAACAAAATTGAAATACAATGTGAAGCTAATTGGGTGATTATGAATGAAGAAATATTGTTAAGCAAATGACCAAGTAAGTAAAACAATCTTTGTTTTAAGCTGATTTCTGCTATCCAATACAAAGAAAACCACTAATAGTGTGTTCATCAACATTCTTCATTTGGTTGAGACAGAGGTTGAAAAGAACCCAGGCATTTGTCAAAAATAGGCCTCCTTCATAAACAAGCAAAAGTCTCACCATTATTTGAGGATGAAAAGCATTTATTTCATGTGGCAAATATTTCAAAAGGGGTTGCTCTCAAAAATGGTGAAATAAATGAAAATTCATTGTTCTTATAGTTTTCCTTCAAATAGGAACAAAGGGATAGCCTTCCCATGTTTACATTTCAAACTTCAGCTCATCATCCCCTGCTATATCTCCGTAAGAGTTGAAGACTGGATTACTTTGTCAATCTAAGGTTAGTCATTTGCCTTGATGGTGGAGACTATTTGTAGCAAAGTTTTTCACTTACAGTTTCAAATGAGGTTCTTCACCCACAGTCAAAAGAAAGGCTCAAAGAGCACCTAATAGTCCAATCAAATTCACAGTGAGCATGATCATCATCAAAACACCAGGAGCAGAAAATGTCAAAATAAGTTTTAAAGTGGTTCACCTCCTTGAAAAAATGGCAAAGAATGCCTCACAGATTATTGATATGTCTTTAAGCAGAGTTTTTCCCTTAAAGGGACATAAATGGGCAAACAGTGAAAAGAGTATTTTCCTAATGAGAAAAACACTGAGAAAGATTTTGGTTTTCAAAATGACTTTTTCACTTTGAAGAGTGGTCATATGTATGAGGATCCTCAAAAAATATCATCCACAACACTTTAAAGAGTCTTGGTCGAAATATTGGATTTTGTAAGGTTTTAAAAATGATAAAATGACGAAGCAGTGCTTCATGTTTTGTTTTAAAACCAGTAGCTCTTTCAAAAAGCTTCAAAACCCTCATAAGGTAGTTTCAAAGGTAATTGGCCTTTTCGTCTTAAAAAGGGAATAAGAGACCGTTGCAAGCCCATTTGCAAGTTTCAAAAGCATAAGCAAACACGCAAAATCCCTCTCCTAGCTATCCACTGAAGAAATGAGAGAATTTCGAGCAATTGGTAGAGTTTTTAAAGGTTTTAAACCTATGCGGCACGCCTGGAAAAGTGTGCGACACGTTTGGCAGATAATTTACAAAGGCATGTAACATTGGCGCGGCTCGCCTGTGCGCGTGGTCATCATTGCCTGAAGGCCGACCTGACACTTTCTCCACCGCACAACGTTATTTATAACAAACATGCCGCTCACTCCTTATGCTTTCAACAAGCTTCAAACCTCCTCAACTCATCAAACGAGGGCCCTTAAAATTTTTTTAGTTATTTTCCTTACTCTAATACAAATTTTGAGTTTAAGAGGTGATATGCTTTGCTGTGTTTCCAGAAGACAAATGATGTTATAAAGTGGGATGTTTTGGTCAAAAATCAAACTTGATTATGGTTGACTGTGAGTGTCAAATATCCAAACTGTAATAGGCTAAGGTGTGCTTAGTCAGCTCTAAAGAACCCTAACTACCTTCAAAACAGAGTAATGAACCATATGCTAATGACTAGACAGAAAGCGCAGTGTTAGAGGTTTTCAAATTGCTGAAGGTGTCCTAACAGTGATAAGACAAAACGAACCTCTATCAACAAAGTCTAAGGTGAAAACAGTGTTATATGGTGAAAACATAGTGTTTGTAAGATGAAAACAGTGATCCTAATTTGAAAACAGTGGTCATAGTCTGAAATCCTTGTCACTTCAAAAGTGTCCCTTTGAATGGTGAAAGAGCAAACTCTGTCCAGCCACCAGATTTCCATAAAACAGAGTATGCTATGAAGATCCTTTGACTCAATTTGAGGGTGTTTTTGTCTACGTGTGTATAAGAAATAGTGAATAGCAGAAGAGTGTTGTTGGGGAGGGTGATTTTGTTTTTGTATAAATACAAGGATGTTTTGCTTCTGTCAAAATACAAGGAGATCTCTGTTTTAACAAAAAGGCCACAGTTTCCTCTTTTCAATTACCTTGCCCAAACACAGTAATCAATTGACTGAGTGCTTTCTATTTGAACAAAACTTGTTGTTTGGCATACAAGAGGACAAAATAGTGATTTATAAAAAGCACAAAGTTGGTGTTGGAGGACTATTCCACAAAACATTTGAAGCAGCTTGTCTTGGTCAAACAGTGACTGACAAGGAGGACAGGGTGTGTTCTTGAAAAAACATTCCAAAGGCCATTTGAGACAGCTTGGTTTTGCAAACAACATTCAAAACAAAATGCTTCCCAGGCAATACAGTAGGAGTGGCCTTCACAAGAGATTTGAGCCTGTTTCCACGGAAGAAGTAAATGCTCATCCATCAACCCTTTTTAACTTCCATGAGGTTGGGTGCCTAGATTTTTGTCAAAGAGTGAAAGAGGTGAAGAGCTATTCCCCTTTGACACATCTTTGTGTTGTGAGGCTTCAAGAGAAGCACTTTCAGCTGGCAGGCCTAGATTTCAAATTCTCTCCAAGATCCATCTCCAAGGCCACCAAAATCCCTTATGTCAGGGAAAAGTGGTTTAAAAAAATTCATCTGGACTCAGAAGAATACAAGCCTTTTCTTAAGCCTAAGCATAGAGATTCATTCCCATCCACTTTTCCCTTCTCATATCTATTGGCTAGTTACTCCCCCCTCAAGAAGATAATCATGAAATACTTCACTTGCGAGGGCCAAATTTCTAAATCGCCCTTTCTTCCTACATAGAAGTATTGGGAAAATGGCCTCCACTGTTCAGAAAAATCCTCCTTCTCAGCAGACATCCTGCCTCTTTCATCACTCCCTCATCAAAGTCATCATTCTTCATTAGCTTGAGAAGAAGGAAGTCTCTTGGGATACTTTCATCACACATTCGGATTTCGCCACTGTCCCTTCATTTCATACATCTCCTTCACCTTCCACTCACCATCCTTCGCCTTATTCAAGAAAGAATATTCCCAAGAGGCTCAAATTTCCTATTGAACAAGAAAAAGAGCATGATGAGGAAGAAGAGCACGAGCAAGAGGAGGAAGGTGATGATGAGCAGCATCATGATGAAACAGGGCAGCAAGGGGATGAGGAGGAAGATGATGATGAGCAACATCATAGTGAAACAGAGCAGCAAGGGGAAGAAGGGCATGATGAAGAGGAACATGATGATGAATAAGAGAAGCACAGTGATGGTGAGTAGCCTCATGATAAATAAAGGAATGAACAACAACCTCATAAAAATAGGCAGCCACATGATGATGAACAGAGGCAGCCACATGATGATGAAAAACAGACTCCTAAAGATGATGATGGGCAGCATGATAAATATGTGCAGCATAGTGGGGGTGAGCAGTCTCATGTTGATGAACAACAGCCTCATAAAAATGAACAACATCATGGTGAAAAGATGCAACACAGTGATGAGGATAGCCCTCAAAAAGAAATGCACAAGGACAGTCAAGGCATCCATGAAGAAATCAAAGATAGTGGCAAGAATGATGAGCAAAGTGACAAGGGTAAAGAGCCAATGGAGCATGTACTAGCTACCTCTCCTAGGAAAGGGGCCATGCTCTCTTCTCTGAAAGTGTCCAAGCCCCGGACATCAAGGAAAAGGGTGCCTAGAGTTGTAACTCCAAATGTGACTAGGGCCCTCCGAAGCAAGGGAAAATTGCCCAAGAATCCCATTTCCGAATTTCCCAAGAGAGGGAAGACTAAAAGAGCCACTCAAAGCAAAGGAAATGAAAAAGAAGAAAGTAGTCATGAAAAGGAGAGGGACTTTGACATAATTCTAATTCAAAGTGATGATAGCGACAATGAAGCCCGAATCCTTGAAACTCTCTTAATCAATAGAGAAAACCAAATTGATGCTTTGAGGACTGATCTTGAGAGGGCTAGGAACTTCAATAAATTTTTGCAAGTTCAAAACAAACAGATGAGTGTCCATATGGCTGTATATGAGACACGGGCAATCAAATACAAAAAAGAGGCCTCCAAAGCACAAGTGAGATTGGAAGAAATCATGGGTGAGATCGATGAAAGTGAAGATGAAGATCAACCTATGAGAAAGAGGCCAACAACCATGGGGCTCAAAAAGGTCCTTGAGAAACAAAAGGAAGAAGAAGCTGCCCTTCTCCAATCTACCCCTCTCACTACATTGTTCGAAAAAGAGATAGAGAACAACTAAGAAGCATGGCTTGAGAGGTTTAATGATCAATTGGAGAAGAAGTTGGAGAAGGAAAATAGAGACTGGACCTTCAACGGAGGATGACAGGGCATTACAAGAAGCTAAATCAGTTTGCCTGGCAGAAATTGAAGGTCACTTAGGAAAAACTCAAGGAGGCTCAAAGGAAGGGCCTGGCACCAAAATTGAGGAAAGACAACTCAAAGCTCCAAATTTTGGCCTTAGCTTCACAACATGTTTCTGAGAACCCTTGGGGGTCATGCTCGCCAAATTTGGGCGAAATTCGACAAATTTTGGTTTTTTGTCATTTTTTGGTTTTTTGGCTAAAACTCATGGGCATCGCCATTTGATTTTGGGGCATCCTAAAAGGATGAAAATGGTATCATTGGATTCCATAATTTTAGGTGCATATACTCAATGATTTTTAGATCAATTGAAGATCATTTTCTCCCCCAAAATGGCGAAAAACACTCACTTTTTCTACACTCTACCCCGTTTATCAGCAAGGCATATTTTTTGGGTTTTTACACACAGGCCTATTTTTTGAGGACTTATAGTGGTCATTTTGGAGAAAAATAAACATTTTCAGAAATCAAACACTCAGAGATTTCCAACGAGCCATCACGGGCCTCGTTTCAACATCAGGAAGGCCTCCAAAAGTTGTCGGCAAGTCAGGGGACTTTCTGCTGATGTATTTCTTGAGTATTTTAGTAAAAATTGAACCTTTAAAAAGTGACTTTTCCTCATGTGCGTTTAGATATTTTTGTGCATGGTTAGTTAGGAAAAATCAATTTATTTCCCTTTTTTAGCATTTTTGAGATATTTTATTAGATATTTTGTGCCTTGGGCTTTGCAAAGCCTCAAGGACAAAATCAGATATTTTGGATAGGCTAATGAGATTGCAAGTTGAACCAAGAGGTTTTCCTCACTTTGGCCTATATACTCCAAAGGCTTTCATTGTAAACAAGGCTGAACTTGATGAATAGAAGCAATATATGGTTATACAAGCTTTGGAAGAAACACTTGTATCATGTATTTGAAGAGTTTCTTGAGTGTTTTTGGATGATGAAAGAGGATTATTGTTGGATTCCATGACTTGGTAGAATGGTATAGTGTCTCTCTCTCTATTTTTTTTCTTATTTTTCATTCATAATTCCATGTTCTTGCTTGCTATAAGACAGTAAAGAATAGACTTGAGACATGCCCTTGGAGGCACCTCAAGTTTTCTGTTTCTTTATAGCTTCTATGTTTTCTTCATTCTTAGTCATATTAAAGAATCCTTGATTTCTCTTTAATAGCTGAAGAATATTGTTTGTTTGTTTCATTTATGGTTTTATGCATGCTAAGTATGATTCACGGCATGCCCCGCTTACTCATGGCTAGCCATAGCTCCACCTATGAAACCTCTCTTTGATTGATTAGATTGTCATTTGTTGAACCAAGGAGGTCTTGTACTGATCTTTCCCTTTGCCTAAAACTATGAAATCTTGTTTTCAAAGTGCCCAATAGCTTGAAGTACTATGTTTAGGCGTTCCTACATAGTGATTTGAGTTGTTTGTCTGTCTTGAATGTATTTCCCCAAAGTCTGATAGACATTTCCTAAAGTTAGAGAGTCATATATCTCTATGTATGGCTTGAATGTTTATTTCTATGCATTAATCAGCTTATAGTTACATTTCTCATGATTAATGGTTTTCCCTACCATGTTTATGTCAGCTATTAAACTATTTATGCTTGAAATCCTTTGTTATTCACAAATTTGATGTCCATCTCACTCCATTTTGCCCAAAGATCCATTTTACCTTGCTCAAATCGGCCCTTCAACAACCTTGTATCACCAGCTGAAAGCTTTCTTGAACTTTTCGACCCCATAGCCCAGTTGATCTGACATATTTTTACCTATCTTATGTCTTTGATCAGTTCATCCCTCACAACCTAAAAACCAAAACAAAAAAGCCTACTTCATAACTAGCCTAAAATCAGAACACAATAAGAAAACACACATATATCCCTTACACAAATAGAGAGAGCCCTCTCTAAGTCCAGGAAGGCTAGGTCCTTGGGCTCCAAATATTGGTTTGATGTTACACTGTCATTTGGCTTGCCAATCAGCCAAATCACGAGACCCTAACACAGTCAATCCCACTTTTCAGAAAAAACTATGGTTATAAACCATGATAAACCCAATGGTAATAACTTCATATGTGGAAGATTTTATATCAATTTGTAAACAAACCATAATAAAAACCCGTTCATTTATCTTCCGACTATACCAAATCAACTTTGGATAAAAATACCAAAGTACCAACATGTATTAACATTGGCCCACATCTTTCAACTATCACACCTTGGTTTAATCATATTTATGAGTTTACTTTGGTTAAAACCCAAAGCACCAAAATAATATTACATTCAGGTCCCACATCATATACAACTTACATATTCATTTGTGCAGTCCAATCTCCGTCGTCCATTTAATTGCTCTAGATCTGATGAACATTGCTCGATATCGCGCTCCAAATAGCATGATGGGTAAAACTTTAGAACTTACGTGAAATTAGTGGTTTTTAATTGCCACGCGTCGGCCCACGACCACTATCGCGTTCACTCCAGGAATTACCTCTTACCTTCTTTGAGCTATGAAAAAACCACTGGTTGGTTTTCAAAACCATCCACTATTCTCCTTTACTCCATCATTTTGTTTTCATTTAATTCGGGTTTCTAAATAGAACTATGGTTCCAACTTGAAATAATTCCACCACGGATACGCCATACATCTTCTGTTTTAATGATATCAACCAGTCTTCAAACCCTCTCTAGCATTCATTCCACACATGGATTTAACCTCTATTATTCATTGTCTGTGGTTTTATAATCGTTTATAAATACAATAAAGCCCCGAAATGTGACTTCAAACTTTGGATCTCCTTCACTATGTATACACAACAGAATGTGTAATATCTCCTTGAAATGATTTAAATGAAGTCAGCCATTTGCGAAATACATCCAGGTAGATTTTATACCTCAATTTAGAAGTCTAAGCAATTTCTTTAATGGAATCGATCCATTCTATGACCGATGATAATTTCTCAACATTTACAAGTCACACAGAATCAATAAATGAATAATTGACCTTTTAAGAATACACAATCTCATACCTTCAATAATCCTATAGCTCAAAAATGACGGAAATTCTTCTTCCATTTTTGTCTAATTTTCTCGTAGGCTTACAAAACAAAACCCTAAATGTTCAAAAAAACTTCTTCCTGTCTAAACCCTCCTCTTGTAGTCTTTGCCACTTTACTTTCTTTCTCTGCAACAATTCCATCTGAATCTGATCTGCTCCCTTGTCTTGGTGCTGCTCCTTTGTGCTCCTTTGCCATCAATGACAATATTTCCAACATGTATTTCATGCATACATCTGTGTTTTAATTCTAAAACTGAATGTATAACTAGGAGTATTACTACAGGACATGTTAATAGCACCCTATTTTTAGCTAGTTATCATTTCTTTGTTTTCTTCTGATTTCCAGTGTAGGGAACCCTTAATTGCTCCCTCTCCCGTTTGACCTCTATCTTCTACTTCCCTTTTACATATTTAAGGATTCTTAAGTGCCCTTTATCCCAATCATACCATCTCAAAAACCAGTTTTCCCAAGATCTCCAAGGGTTATCTACCTTGCCCTGTAGACATATAAAATTTTAGGCCTTGATCCCAGTTCTGTTAGCTTGAATTAGAATCCATAGCCTAATGGAAAAGTAGATTTCCCTCTATCTACCCTCCAACTGAAATTTTCCCACCAAATCCAAAAAAAAAAACCAAATCTGCACTTTAATAACTAGCCTAATATTCAAAACTAAAACAAAGTCA
The DNA here is from genome assembly GCA_034641835.2 of Pinus albicaulis. NCBI lineage: Eukaryota > Viridiplantae > Streptophyta > Pinopsida > Pinales > Pinaceae > Pinus > Pinus albicaulis. The sequence continues at coordinate 170,110,571 of CM076569.1, forward strand.
AACTTTGAAGAGAGAGCCCTCCTTGAACCCTAAGAAGGCTAGATCCTAGAGTTTGAAGTAGGTTTGTGGTTACTTCTAGTATTCTTTGACTAAAAACCAAAATCCCACAACTTAAGAATTTACTGGAGTGATAACACGCGCCATGCATATAAATTGTATACAATAATCTTGCAAGTCTTGTAACAAAAGGATATTTTGGATGTAAATGTTGTGGACCTTCTCTGAAAGCTATATGGTCCAAGGACCTACGAAAGCCAATGTATGATTTCTCCAGGGTATTCCTCCCAGAAGAACACCCTTACAGAAGAGCAACATCTGCTTTCAATGGTAAATGAGAGAGAACCTAAAGTCCTCCAATAATGACACCAGCTGAATGGCTTAGAGAATATGAGAGAGAGAAGGAGAAGGAGTTCATATAAATGTTCGATTAAAATGGGGAGCCTATGTTCGATGATCCAGAATTCTTTGACACCTATGTTGAGGAATTTCCCATTGGGATGAAAAGGAAATCTATCTTTTATAACCTCCCATATTGGGAGCATCTTAAGATTACCCACTTATTAGATCCCATGCATATATTTAAAAATGTTTCATCTTCTTTATGAAGGCACATATCATCGAAACAAAGTGACACATAGATTGTTAGGAAATATCTTATTACTTCAAAAACTAAAAACAAACATTAGCCAAGACAATTAGAAAGTACAGGGTCAGAGGCAAGTGTTGGACCCTCTAATTCATGGTATTTCAAAGAAGGTGATGTCCCATGGATTTTTTAAAAATATGCTCTTTCTTTGGCAAAGGAAGTTATAATGCGTGTGAGGGTGCCATCTTCATACGAATCTTCACTACGACGCTGCTTCAACGTGGATGACCATTTGTCAGGGTTGAAACCACATGACCATTTGAATCTTTTAAGAGTACGTATAATGTCAAAATCATGATTTTATTATTTGTTATATTAATAAGTTTTATCCCATGCAGGGATCATAAAACATAACTAATTTCGTATATTATTGCACGTGTTTATAACTTTGCAGTGTCATTTTCATTTTTTCATGCGTGGGTGTGTGATACATGAATTCCCTCAAGACCTAGTACATGCCATATCTAAATTATCTGCATTTGTACGTTGGATCACATCAAAGGAGATTCATGTGGCTAGCATTCCATGGTGGCGTCAAGAGATAGTTGAGATTGTTTGTATGTTTGAGAAGGAGTTGCCAATGAGTTTCATGGACTTGCAAGTTCATCTTATAATCCACCTAGTAGATGAGGTTGAATTAGTTGGGGTGGTTTCTTGTTGCTAGGTGTTCTTCTTAGAGAGGTACATGAATAAATTGAAAGGTTTTGTTTGACAAAGGGCAAAACCCGAGGGGTCTATGGCAGAGGGGTACATATCGTATGAGTCTTTCTATTATACCAATGAGTACATCAAGCATATCGACAACAGACCAGGTGCGGTGAATTGGGACAATGAAATGGATGAAGACAAAAGAGAAGGGGAGTTGCTCCAAATGAATGGAAAAAAGAAATTGATAAAGAGTAAGTGACTTATAATTTTTCAAATTTACACAAAGTAAATATTAATGTTGAACTTCGATATAATGTATATTTTTATCTCTATCTACTATATAACTTCCATTTGATTTCATCAACGAATGCATAAATTGAAGCAATCAATAAATTCATTCTTTACAATTTTGAAGCGACAAAACCATGGGTCGCATTGTATGAACAAAAGAGGATGAAATGGGATAGTGACAGAAATAATTCAGATGGTTGAATGGTAGAAATGTTCCTTATACCGATCATTTAGAAGAAAATATGCCAAAAATATGCCCCAACAGTTGGGTTGCTGACCAAGTCAGAGAGAAATACGGTGCAACTGGTTGTTACCCATGTGTTGAAGAGGATGCGCTAAACGCAGGGATTGGGTGCAACAAATCGGTAATAATCTATTTAATTTATATGTACATTTGAAACTTAATAATGAACATTTCAAATGTAATTACATATATATTTCATATTTTAACTGTTGGGTTATTATAAGAAACATTACACTATGATTTTTTAGCTTTTTTATAGGTGCATTTGTTCCCATCTATGTGGGCATATGGACACCATTTTCTCATAGAAAATGTCGATGATGGACACATCACACAAGACTATGGAGTGGAAGTTGAGTTTGATCAATCTAGTCGATCTATCCATTGTGATCAAAACCTAGTACGAGGGACATTAGGTTACGTCGGAAAGATACAAGAGATCATTGAAGTGGATTTCTCTTCTTTCCAATGTGTTATTTTTAGGTGCAAGTGGTAGGACACCTTTGATCGGAATAATGTGAAGGAAGATCACGATAGTAGGTTGATAAGTATCAACTCTAGAAAGATGTGGGATGAAGCTAAGGAGCCCTATGTTTTCCCCAAACACTGCAACCAGGATTTTTTTTACCCAGATGTGTTGGATAGGGATTGGTATTTCATATTGAGACACAACCCTAGATAAAAACATATTTTTGAGAACAATAGTGTTATCATGCCATGCAAGCTTGAAGATAATGAGGGTGATCATGAGAACCGAGAGTGATATGGTATATGTGTTATTTCATCAATATTTATACTTTTAAAGATGGGTTTTTATAAAGAGGATGACTTAACTACCTTATAACTTATAAGATGTCTCTTTTTTTTGAAACATTATAATATGTATTTTGAATTAATTGGTAATTTTCATTGTGTTAATGTTAAAATCAATATTTCACTTGATAATTTGCAATTATGTTGATCTAAAAAACAATGGCGTACTGTAAAAAGTTATTTTTTTTGTATGTAAGGTCATAATAAAATAATTATAATTCTAAAGTACATGAATTTATTTGCATTATTTTCTAAACTTTATTACGTTACAAAAATTCGTATTATTCTAGATTTATTATTTTATAATTATTTAAAATTTTACAAATTTACAAATTTTAATAAAATCATTTCACATTAATACAATTAAAATTTTCACATTAATACAATTAAAATTTTACAAATATTTTACAGACAATTAGAATTAGAATTACAATTAGAATTACAATTACAATTTAGAATTTTACAATTACAATTACAATTTTAGAATTAGAATTACAATCACAATTTTACAATTTCACGTACAATTACAATTACAATTACAATTTTAGAATTTTACATACAATTACAATTACAATTTTAGAATTTTACATAAAATTTACAATTACAATTTTACAAATTTGCAATATACCATTGCAATTACAATTTTAGTTTTTTACATACAATTAGAATTAGAATTAGAATTAGAATTTTAGAATTTTACATACAATTAGAATTAGAATTATAATTTTACAATTTTACATATATACAATTACAATTAAAATTACAATTACAATTATTTCACAATAAATTAAATATTACAATTACATTAAAATTTTACAAATATTTTATATACAATTACAAATACAAATACAATTTTACAATTTTACATACAATTAAAATTAAAATTTCAATTACTATCACGACATAATATTTAACAAATATCATGATCATTTAATATTAAATTAATTAATAAACATCACGATCATGCTAACCATTGTACAAACATAATATTCAACTAAAAAACACATTCAAATTCGCTAACATCATCATGATCATGCTCATCTAACAAAACACAATTAGCATTGTATAACATCATCATAGCACAAACATCAAATATACATATCATGTCAAATAAATTCTGTCACATACACATCTATCTGCAAACTGCACATTAAATGAACATATCTAACATGACCTAACAATATACACGTCATGAAGATCACCAACATGTAAATTAAGTACAACTACAACATGAACATAAAATACATGGACCATATATATATCTATAGCTATATAATGTAAAAAATATACAAATGTAATATAAATGTCATATATCAGCTGGTGGTACATCATCAATAGTAGTACTAGTCAAGGCCTTCTTAGTCAATGGTGCAGCCTCGACAAGCTCAAATACATGCTGATCATCACGTGCCTATTGATCTGGTACTGGTGCCTCCTGCTGATCAGGATCAATTGTCGGCTGCTCATCGTGATGACTCGACATGGTTGATGGTCCATCCTACTCATGATCATGAGTACTGCTGGATGCTGTAGGATGCTAACTCTATGTGGCCGATGGTCCAACATGCTCTCCATGATGACTGTTGGTCGATGTTGCTGGTTGCTCATCTGGCGCTGCTCGCGGACTGTCGATCACGTGCTCTCGACCATGCCTATAACGTTGAAGTTCCCTCCTCAACTGCGTAACTAAGGTCGCAGCTCATATGACATGCTGCATCAGGCTATACATGTCATGCAGCATGCCTCTCCACATATGTACCAGCCTACCATCGGCTTGTATATCTCTCATAGTGGCGGGCTTGACTCTCGCCTCAACAAACAATACATAGAGTTGGTCACCTAACTCCATCCTCAATCTACTATTAAGCCTACCATGCCTAGAAAAAGGTGGTACTGGCGCACCAGCAGGAGCAGGCCTATCTGCACCGGCCTCATGATCCTCGACATCTGCCATATCCTGATCATCATCAGGATCCACACCTGGATCATTTGGTGGTGTTGACATCTCATCGCCATCAAAATACCCAATGTATGTAAAATGTATATAAGTACAAAACAATCATTAGACAATTTCATTAAACAGTTTAATAAAAACACGTTAAAGAGCATGTTAGAATAAATTTAAATAAAACAATAATATTACCTCTATCATTCGACGACTCATCATTTGTGAAGAGGTTTTTGGCACACCATCGCTAATCCAAACCAGCATAAGGACAGGGGACCATAACAAAGGGATGCTCATCAACACTGGCTAGCAACTCCAGTGCATCATGCGATATCCTCGTGGAAAACTCAGTCTCGCCTCTCTTGGGCATCATCTATCCCCACATGTGCATCCGTGCATCCAAAATCAGCCTACGAGGTTTCCAAACAAAATTAGGACTCGTCTCTGGAAACCTCTCAAAAAATAAAAAAAATAGCTCTGAAGCAAAAGGGAAGTTGACTCTCCCTTGTGCATGGGCACGAAATCTATCTAAGGTTGTACAGAACTATCACAAAAAAATGGTAGACCACCTGACAAGTCGTGGCTCCTGTACTAAAGAATCAACATAATATAGAAGCGGGAAACTAATGTGTTTCCTGTCACTGGTGTTGTTTAAAATGGTTTAAATCAGAAGTGAGAGGCACCGCACCTCCTCACTACCAAATGCTGCAATACGTAACTGGCCTCCAGAGAACTGAAAATCTAAAGGAGATAGTATATCCACACTAATGTATCTCTGGGAGTACACCAACTGAATCCCTGCTGCATAGCCAATTGGAACCTCTGGGAACTAGGGAAAATCCACCCCTCTCCTCGATAGCCCAGTAATGAAATAGATTTCCTCCTCAGTGGGCACGTACCACTGGTTAGGACCAACCCAAAAAGCCTGTAGGTGGGCATTCCACCCGTGGATAAGATGTCACAAAAACACACCATGGCCCTTTAGGGAAGTAGCCTCCTCATAGAACTTGAGGACGCCTACCCGCCTTAGGAGCCCCTAGGTAGTTTTTGTAATAGGGTGAGGGTACGCATCTCTCTCCCTCTCTCGTGCCTCCCACAGGCGAACCATATTATACTGGTCCGCTTGTTGTTGTTGTTGTTCCATCTCCTCTCTCCTTTAATGTCACTGAATGATTGACATATTAAATATAATTTTTTTATTAAATGAGACATGTATTTATGAATATATATATATAATTTATTTTGAAAAAAAAACAGTCGGTGCACCACAAAAAATAGACATGCACCCGTAATGGTGCGTCTTTTTTTGTCACGCACCAGAGGCGATGCACTAGAAACTTTTCTGCGCATTGGAGGCGATGAAAATGAAAATTTTAAGTGCACCGACCTCTTGGAATTGTTCAAATTCAACGGTGCAGTGGTATAACAGATCGCACCGTTGACTATGGCCCAGTGTCGGGAGGGTAGTGCGCTATCCAAACTAGACGCCCCGGGGCATATAGTTTGGTCAGCGCACCACCCTCCTGACATTCGTACATAGTCAACAGTGTGGTATTTTACCAGGACACATCGTTTACCATGTTGAAATGCTGAAATGCAGTGCACTGACAAAATTACCCGCCTCGGGGTGGATATTTCTGTCAACGCACCGCATTCCCGCTATTCCACAGGGTCAACGGTGCGGCCAGGTAACCGACCACACCACACTTTTTTTAAACTTTAAAAAGTCATGGTGCGCCTTTCGGTACCGCCCCGGAACCGATGCGGATACCATTAGCACTAGTTATGGTGCCACCTGTAAATTTACAGGTAGCACTGCGAACCAGTGCGAGCCAAATGGCTTGAGTGCACCGCGCGACAATTTTTTATTTTATTCTTTTAAACGATAAATTTTAAGCTAATTTACAAAACTAATCCACTAAAAGGTTTAATTTTGGAAAAAAAAGGAAAATACATGTACATTTGGTCGTCAAGGAGGCATATTGGCTTTAGAATTTGCAAAACTAAATTTTCCCACCATTTTGTAAAACTCAAAATGGAGATGGTGGGTAATGGATAATAGTAATGTGTGTAATGGGAGCACCGATGCCAGGGCGCCTCACATAAGGGAAATTTGCATCGGTGCTTGAGAGCTCTAGAGCACTGAAAAGTGAAAAATGTGGATTTTTGGCCATAATTTTTTTTTATTTAACCCTGTTTTGGTGCGCAGGTTTTTATAGGTGCACTGGTGCAGTTTCGTAAGACCACACCGGGCTGTTTCAGTTTTTGCGCATGTTTTTAGAACGCACCGGTGCGGAATTTTTGTAAAGAATCAGTGTACTACAGTAATAAGATGCACCAGGCGGGTTTGTATGGAGTGCACGGTGTCCCGGTGTGCCAATGTTTTGTGCGCACTGGTGCTTTCTCTCTTTGAACACACCAGTGCAGTTTAGGATGATAAGTACACTTGAAGAAAACAAATGAAAAAACCTCAACCCATGAACCTCCTCTAGTAACCTCCACTACAAACGGATGTCTCGGGTATTTTTATAAGGGGTTCCTCAAAAACATCCGCTAGAGGGTCTTTTCCTTGTAGTGATCGGGGAAGATGACCAATTATTTCATGATTCTAGAGAAAATGTGGGAGCACCCACATCATAGCACCGGAAGAGGAGGTCACTAGATGAGTACACTGGGTATGTGGCTCTGATGAGTGAGATAGTTGAGACAGAACCATCGTCATTCGAGGAAATAGTGCAAAATCTAGTATGGGTTGATGCCATGGTAGAGGAATATGATTCTATAGTCAAAAACATTATTTGGGAAGTGGTCCCAAGACCAAAGAAAAAGTCAGTCGAGGTCAATCTACAAGGTGAAGCAAGAAGCATATGGAAGCATCGAGAAAAAAAATTCCATATTTGTTTCCAAGTGGTTTTCTCAGGTGGGCGGAATTGATTACGAGGAGACCTTTTCTCCAGTAGCAAGGTACTCTTGTATTAGATCAATTCTAGCACTTGCATCGCAAATGGGATGGAAGATCGATCAGATGGATGTGAGGACAACATTACTCAATGGAGTGGTTGATTAGGTGTTGTACATTGAACAACCGAAAGGATTTGAGGCCTTTTATGTAGAGTCGCATGTGTGTAGACTCAAGTGAGTGTTGTATGCATTGAAACAAGTACCATGTGCTTGGTACACTACGATCGAAAACTATTTCACCAAGTTGGGCTTCACCAAAACTAAAGCAAATGCAAATGTTTACCATATTGTTATTGAAGGTAAATTGTTGATTATAGTATTATATGTCTATTATTTGATTTTTACTGGTGATGAGAATTTGATCAAATCTTTCAAAGAGGATCTTGCAAGACAATTTGAGATGAAGGGAATGGGACTCATGCATTATTTCCTCGATTTGGAAGTATGGAAAGGATATGGGGAACTTTTTATCTCTCAGGGAAATTATTCCAACGAGATAATAAAGAAGTTCCACATGGAGAGTAGCAGACCCATGGACACTCCTCTAGCAGGAAGTTGGAAGAAGGAGGATTCAAATTTAGGTGAGGAGGTGGAGGCCATTATTTACAGGAATTTTGTGGGTTCACTTATGTACTTGGTGAACACATGACCAAGCATGTGTTATGCAGTTAACAAACTTAGTCAAGCAATGGTTAAGCCATCCAAAATATATTGGAAGGTAGCCAAACATGTGTTGAGATAACTCAAAGGCACTACTCAGTATGGTCTTTGGTACAAACGGATAAAGAGAGTGAAGCTTCAAGGCTTCGTAGATGCAGATTGGGTGGTTTTTCCATCATATCGGAAGTGCACTTTAGGAGGAGTCTTCAGTATTGGGTCAACAACAGTTTCTTGGTACAACGGGAAGCAAAGATCAGTTGCATTTAGTTGAGCAGAAGGAGAGTACATGGTTGTTAGTAAATAAACTTGTGAAGCTATATGGACGAGTAAGATTCTTGTTGGGTTATTTTGTCAAATAATGGATCCTACTATGATTTACTATGACAATAAGAGTTGTATCATTGTAATATTCCCAAATTTTCACATTACATTTGGAATATTAGAGTCCTTGATTTTCTTAATTAATTAAGTAAATAAAAGGGTGGAGGGACCCATAATCCTCAATAAGAATAAATATCCACTTTGTGTGTGTGAATGTGGATTAATCGAGACTAGATCTGCAAAAAGAGGTAGTTGAGAAACTACTACTATGAATGAGATTGGAGATTATGTCTCATTTAATGAGAGAGATCATGGAGGGTTGATTTAGTCAACCAAGATCTTGAAGATGTCAAAAAAAGGTTCATTGAGAATTAATGATCAAGTGGTGGAGGATCGTGTGCAAATGAAGCACACATGATGGAGGAGGTGTACATTGCACCTAGACTGTTTGGTTGATTTGGTCAAACAACGCTGTCCCACTTGGAGGATCTTGTCCACATGAGATAGTGCATTTGATATTAGAGCCAAGGCTTGGGATGGATCAATCATTATAAAGGAGATGAAGGCAAAGGTGAAAGGCATCTTGGATTATTTTGATGTATGATCTTTTAGATCTAGAATTTTCAAGTGACATTCCACTGCATTCTTGGGTTGTTTAGCAGAGATTGCACGTGTTGTTTAGCACAGGGTTTTCTCGGGTGGGAATCCCTCCTCTTTCTTTGAGTGATCTCTAAGGAAGAGGTTTTTACTTCATTATACATCAGGCTTTAAGTGCCATTTCCTTTTTCTACTTTTTGCAGAACCTTTCATATTCAGAAAACTACAGTTTTCTGAAGATCAGTTTGGAAGGTGGAAGTTGTCTTCAGTAATTCAGCTAGAGAACAAGGTGAGGGATTATTCCCATCACTTGGGCTTATAGATCAGCACTCCTAGAGCCACATTGTAGATCTAGCATCAAGCCAAAATTTATTGACCTCTTAGCAGCAGTATTCTCTCCAAGAATAACGTTGTCCATATTGCAGATTTGAAAGGAAGAAGGAAGTTGCTAGTATTTTAGCTAGAAATCCTATGAGGGATCATCCCCTCACATTTCCATTAGTCTCACCATAAGCATAGAGTTTGTTGCAGCATATTTCAACATGCAGAAGGCCTCTCTTTCCCTCACAGCATAGTTTTAAGAGGTAGTTGTGTTGCAACAGCTGCAATCATCTTTGGAGGATTGAGAAGCTAGATCTAGAGCTTCTAGCCCATAGATCTGAGGAAGGGATCAACCCTTCAAGCATAGATCTGATCTGAGCACGTATTGCAGCCATATATTCTTCAGATCTAGCTTCAGATCTGTATTTCCCAACAGATCAAGGATCAATTCCTAGGGAGGTGATTTTCCAAAGTTGCAGATCTGGAAAATCCTTTCTGGGTTATCTTGGGAATCCATCACATTGGCCAGATCTTGAATCTTGGCATCATCAGAGCTCTAGTTTTTAGTAGATATGCATTTTTCTTTTCAGCCTACAACTCCATGTTTATATTCTACTGAAGAGACAACGCAGTATTTGCTGTAGAGCCTCAACATTTACGTTGTACCTACTTCAAACATATTTTCAGGGTGATCTTAGCTCATATTTTTGGCTAGATCTACTTATATCCTACACTTGTGCAACTGATTCATCTCCAATATAATAAAATGGCTCAGCTCTTTCTACATATTCTGATTTGTACTTAGATTTTTTGTTTATCTTGCTGTAAGTTCTTATATTTTGTGAAGTATTGATGCATTCTCCCTTTTGGGATATTACAATCACTCTCTCTAAAAATCCAGTTTTTCATGATTGATCCAAGCATATCAACATTCGGTATCACCATGTATGAGATTGTGTGCATATGTGGATTATGTTGTTGGAATACATTCATATAGAGGAACACAATGTAGATATTTTGACAAAGGCATTTTTAAGAGGAAAATTTTAGTTCCATAGAGACAGGATCAAGGTATCTGATAATCCCTTTCTTGTTGAGAGGGCGTGTTGAAAATGAAACAAGAAAATCCTGATTTAATTTTCCCTTGAATTAAATTAGGAGAAAACTGTAATTCCACATCACAAGAAAACTTGAATGAGTTAGTTCAGTTAATTCAAGTAGAGGGCCTAACTTGAGTTGTGTAGAGTGATTCCTAAATTTTATGAGTCTAGGTTCAGGTAATTTCATTTGTAACAATTTAAATCAATTAAATTCAGTTAAACTAGTTCCAACTGTTGGAGGAACTAGTAGGAGGTCTAACATTGGGGCGCAACTTTAATGTTCAACTAGTTAACTGATAAATCAACCATAATTAACCCATGCATGGATGGGAAGTTCAATAATTTTTGGAAAGGTTTGTTAAATATTGATACATTCAGAAGGAACAATGCTCATATGCTTGAGGATTTTCCATATGAACCAATTGGAGCAGGTCTTGTCAATGGCAGGTTGCTCAAGCATTTTCTTACCTGATTCCATCATTGGAGCATCATTTCATTGTATATACAGTTTTAATCTTTGAATACTGTAAGTGTGGATATTCTATGTTGGGATTTGAACTCTGAAGTGAAGGCCCTAAGGTCTCAACACTCTGTTGTCATAAATAAGTCTGTAAGTCTGATAAATATTTACTTACAGTTTGTAGTTAGTTTTCAGTCAGTTAGATCTTTTTTTCAATCTGTTAGTCATTTTTTAGTTTATTCATTGACTTCGTTGCCCAATGGATAGGCGTTTGGTCTATGTTGTTTTCTTGGCACCTCATAGGGAGGTTGCCATCCCCACTGGAGCCAATGTTGAATTTAGTTAGTTTTTCAGTTTTCGAATGTCTTCGAATATGTAATTTTCTATCATGAAATTATTCGAAACTCATAGACCTATTATTGTCACGAGTTCGACCAAGCACTTCATGGGAAGTCATCATGAGTTTGGTTGTCAAAATTTTGGTCAAGAGAATGAAATGGTGTTAAGTCTTTGAAAACTATCGTTGAACATTTTGAGTCAAGAGGATTGTGTCTAAAGGTTGGTGTGTTATAAGGTTCATATGAACATCTATTTACTATCAAGGGGATGTTGTTTAAGGCAACATGAATTGAATATAATATTTATTTCTTAGTTCTTATATCCCATATTCTATTCAAAATTCATCATTCATATACTATTCCCCATATCCTATTTCTATTTTCCATCATCCTCTTTCATTATCATTTAACCCTACATATCCTACTCCCTTATCCCCTTATTCCCTTTGAAACTATTTCATATCCTCATATACCCAATCATTTATATCCCCACATTCTTCCTTAGTCCTATTTCCCTTTGATGAATCATTATTAACCATGGTGGGAACATAACACCCATATCCTCATATTTTAAACCACCCCCTCAAACTCATATCTATCACCTAAATATTTCTAAGTTCCCATGCTCCCACATGGTTAATCTTCAAGTGGAGCATTGAAATAAATATCATTTTATGTCACACCATTAAATTGATAAATCAAATTTGAATGTTCATGACGAAGTCGCCTTTTTTCATTGAATTTGTGTTGTGATGGTTGATTTGGTTTGTGGTGCATGAAGTTTTGTGGGTTTATCACATGATTGAAGAGAAAACGTAGAAGAACATAGGTCGCTACGTAGGACGCTGCATAACCACTGCGCAGGGAATTCATTGAAGTTGTCTGTTACTGCCCAGGACTTTTTCAGTTGGTGTGAGGTAGGGGTATGTTGTTCACTCCCTGAAATTATTTTTAAATTCATAATTGAGCTTTGTTATGCCCATGTCATTTCATTTAAAAAAAAAACTTGCTGCACACACCTGTATTTCCATGCACACAATCGATCTTAAAAACCCAAAACCGTGTCTTATTGGTACAAAACCTGGTAATATAGAGTGTTGGGTGGTTGGGGTGTTTTATGGGTTAGAGAGAAAATTTTTCTTTCTTGTTTTCCTTGTTGTAAGGTTGCTCTGTCACCACTGTGCAATGTTGTTGCGCAGCAAAGTTGCATTTTGTCATCAAACTGAAGTCTCCTACTCCTTTTCTTGTACACATAGTTTCCAACAGGTCAAGTGATTTTTCCACATGTTTTTAGGGTTGGATGGCTCCTGCCATAAGAATAAAGGGAGGGAATGTCGTGCGCATTGAACCCAAAACTTTATCCATGGTGAAATCCTCCCCAACAATCAAAGTTTCCTTTGAGAATGCTGGATGCATTCAATTCTGCCAAAAGTTTCAGAATATAGGCTATCATACACAACTTTCCAGTATTTTTACCATGAATTTCATGAATGATAGAGTTAAGTTGGGAGATGTAGAGATTTTTATCATAGAAAAATGTATTGTTGATGCCACAGGCCTCCTAACAATAGGTGAAAAGTGGTTCAAGGGTGATGAGTTTCATGTCTCATCTTTCAAAGAGTTTGTTAAAACTAAGTTTAGCAATGAGTTTTCCACGACCTTCCCCACAATATACCTTCAGGACAATTACAATGAGCTATTAAAAATAATACAAAGATATTTTACATGCGAAGGTAGATTTAGTAGGGCTTACCAATACCACTTGAGGCTTCTGTTACATTTCATAGAAAAAAAGCCCATGAATTTACCTTAATTCTTGCTCAAGAGTCTAGAAAGAATGGAAAAAAATATTTAGCTTCAGAGGGACAACCACATGCCCAATTTATTTCACTTCTCCCTTACCAAAATTCTTGTCAAGTTTGGAGTGGATAAGAAGAAAATTCATTGGTATAATTTTTTATCCAATCTTGGTCTATCGCCACAAATAGAGCCTTCATTAGTGAAAATTTGTGTAAAGGAACAAGAAGCACATGCGTTAGGATATTCCGACACATAGGAAATATTTAAGTAAAGTTAGGTAAAGTGTGTATCTTTACTATGTACATTTGTAACTTAAAATCTGATCGTCATGATATGTAGTGATGCGATTAAACCGGAAAACTTCTCTACACAAAATTCTCATCGCAGAAGCCTCAAGTCTATGATTCACTCTCTCCTAGGTATTACCGACACTTGATTCGTGGCTTAACACCCGATTGGTCCATGATCTCTATTTAAAGAGCATGGAGGGTCATTTGTCAGGTAACCATTTATGAGAGAAGCTTATGCAAATTTTCTTTCTTTATATTAATAAATTTCATGAAGTGGTTGCGTTGGCTTAGGTCGTGGACTGTTTCCCTCTTCAAGGGTTTAACCACGTCAAATACTGGTGTACTAATTTGTCATCTATTTGCAAGCAGTGAAATTTGGTATTTGATCTAAGGAACTTACCTTGTAAATTCCTACATGGTATCAAAGCTATTTTGAGGGGCGCATCCATTGTTGATCCAAATCTGAAACTAATTTGACTGCATGCGACTGTCGTTTTCCAGATCTATTATTTTTGACCAATTTCAGGCCAGGAGAACTGATCTGTTGTGTTTGAAGCATCTATTACAATGAGGAACCCATTTTGTTTCATGCAAAAAGGTTTTTGGTTTCCCAAGTTATGTCATTTTAGATCTGGAGGTATAAAGTATTTTTTGTGTAGTTATATTTATTAATCCTTCTGTTTATTTCAGTTCCCTCTGTTTATTTCAGTTTATAGTTTTTTTTATTGCCGAACCTATACCATCTTCTTTGTGTATGCTCTTTTCTTTGCACTGTGTGCAATCTTGGTAAATTAGAAATAGGAATATGGAAATTTGTTTTCTACATATGCTCTTTCCCTGCGTTTTTGTGCGATCTCGGGAAATCATAAAATGTGAAAGAAAAGATAGTTGTCAGTAAGACTAATAGGAAATCTAACGTTCTGCCGTAAGTCTTGTATTTTGTTTTTTTTGGCACGAAATTTGTGTATTTTTTTGTAGGAAAAAGCACACACATCGAAGAGAAAAAATAAAATAAAAATAAAAATAAAAAATAAAAACCCCCCTTCCTCCTTTCAAACAATTACAAAATCCTTTTACTAGCTCACTTAGTGTAAAGTTACTTTATGAGAATAGAGGTCTTGGGTTCAAGTCTCTTTCTTAAGCTTCTTTTTCTAAATTTTTTTTTGTTAAGATACTTTTTCTTAAAAAACATTTTGGCAAGTTGCGGGTTTTAAGAAAAGGGCTTTTTATTATTATTTAAAAAACACATGTAAAAGTAACATTGTAAAAGTGACTCTCACTTATTTATAAATGTGGGTCACATAAAGTAGTTTTTTAAAAAAGTGAGCTTATTGTATTAAGTTTTGAAAAGGAGGGTGGGGGGGAGAGGAATTTTTTTAAATACTTCTTCATCATCATATTTCAACCTCTCACATAACTATTCAGCATCTACTTCAACATTTTTTCAAAAAGGCATAAATTCTTCATCCGGAAGTCATTTTCAGAGCTGGTTTTTTCGAACTGGCCTAATTTTTTGAGATCTTTTCATTGGAGCAGTTGGTTTCAACACTTTCAGCTTTCATTTAACAAAAATGAAAAGTGCATGCCTGGTTATTTTTAAAAACACCAATTATTTGCAATGGCTATCATACATGGTTGGCTTACTTAGACATAAAGAGATTTATAGAATAGTTGCAGGACAAGAAACTAAACCTACCAATGTAGATACATCCGCTAAATGGGAAAATAAACAAGATCAAGCACGAGAGTTGATAGGAATGTCCATTGCTAAAGATCTTAGATTTCATATCCAAGACATTGACTCCGCTGATGAAGCTATGAAAAAGCTAAATATTTTTTTTGGCATTATAAATGAAATCAGAGCCTGCCATCTTGAAAATGAGTTGCTTACTTTGGACCCCAATAATTTCTCCTCTATTGAAGATTTTATGTCCAAATTCAAGACCCTTAGACTTATTTTAGAAGGTTGTAAAGTAAAAAAGGAAGATGGTAGCCTTATCTATTCCATTCGTGCTAAGCCTGACCCTGCATACTCTGTATTTTTTTTCACATTCCATTCCACTAGAGAATCCCTCATTTCTCAAGGAACAACCTACAAGCCCCCCTCTTTTGATGCCTTCTGTGATTCTTTGATAAGAGAACAAGAAAAAATATTACACCTTGTTCATATTAATACTGAAAAATTTTCTAAGAAAGCCTCAGCAGCCTAGCAACAACCATACAAAATAATCCTAAGAAGAAACATCCTAAAAATAATGGTCCTAAACCAAAATAGGGTCTTAAGAAATTTCAGCTGCAAACTGAAAAAGAAACTCAACCAACTGATAAGGAAAATAAAAACAAAGGGAATAAGACAGATAGACATTGTAACTTTTTAAATCGTGATGGCCACGTATAGTCAAAATGTTTTAAGAAGATGGAAGCCTTGGAAGCAGCAATGAAGAAGAACAACATCAATTTGGAGCACTCTTCAAATTCATCTTCAGGAATGGCACTTTCTGGTTTTCATTGTCAAGCATCAAGATCTGATTATGTTTTGAATGTATCTTCTTCTTCTCATTCTCATGAGTGTCTCATTGATTCTGGAGCCTCTTACCACATGGCCAAAAATAAAGCCATGTTTTCTTCTTTAAATGATTGCAAAACCAAAAATATTTATGTTGGTGATGATAGATATCTTAGTGTTGTAGGGTCTAGAACCATTCATCTAGATAATGGTCATTTTAATGATGTTGTTGGCCCTCATTTTTTATCTCTTTTTGTTTATGAAATACATCATTTTGTAAAAATTGAAATTTAAGTGCATTTTTGGACAACATCAGAAATTCCCGTAATGGCATTATGGTTTGCATATGTGCAAGGCACTTGGGCTCGAGCTGGATATATTTCTAGAAGGCTCGAGAAATAAGAATAAGTGTACACCTATTGGTACAATCAAACCGAGCTTTAATAGGCCCGGTCAAAGGTGGTCAAACATGACCTGTCTTTATGGAGGATCCCTAGAAACTAGGTCAAAACTTTTATTTTGTGGGATTTTATATATTTTGATGGATCTTATGGATGAATTCAACTTGATTTGATACGATAAGGATAATTATGACTATAGGAGCTATTTTAGATGAGTTTGTTAAATACTTTATCTATTTAAGCCTCGAACTTTGAAGGCATTGATCTGTAGAACTTGTATGACTTAACATTATTATTTCTGAGATTTGGAGACATAATTAAAGATCCATTCCATCATATTTCCTACTATTATATGCTGGTTGATTGATTGAAGTCTCAAGTAGTTGAATTCACCTTCAGTGTGCGAGGCAACCGTGGAGGGCCCCCACACCGAGCTAAGTACACTTATTAGTTTATTTTGTGGCTGCAATTTATGAATTAGCTTGCTTATGTTGATTACTTCTGAGTATTGATGAATCTAATGATCATTCTTAACTTGCATATGAAAGGACAAACAAATTTTTAAGTTAAAAATTCTTTCTATCTAATCAATATCTTCAGTTAGAATTCATCTTTACATGCTTTACATGTTTTTACATGATTTTGCATTGTTGCCGATGGATATTAATCCTGTTTCTATTCTGGATATGAAGAGTCAACCCAGTATTTAAGTTAAATACTTCTTCTATCTGATCAAGAAACTAGAAACTAGAATTCATCTTTCTTGCTTTTTCTGAATTCGTGTTTTTAACAATAGCATTACTGATAAGTGAATATATGATGAAGGAAAATCAAGACCTCTTCAGTGAAGAGCCTCGTCAATTATTGCTTCATAATCTATTTTTTAGTTAAGTAGTTTTTGATTTCTAATTTATGTGTTAATCTTGTTAGAGAAGGACAAACAAATCTGTTAAGTTAGGATATTCTTCTGCTTCTAATTACAAATCTGAATTTAAAAATTGCTTAATTTAGATTTACATTTGCAATATGCATTTCCCTAATAATTAATAAACCATCTTCTAAATTGATCACAACTAAAAGCCATATACTTTGGGGATGCTTCTAAGTTTCACTAACCCGGATTGATAATAAATACTTGTGTTAGATTAAAACAGTAAATTGATCCAACATTTTGGCGTCATTGCCGAGCTAGAGACTTGAAAGAAGACATTTTCAGAATGACACAACAAGAAGACGAAAGTTTGAAAGAATATTTGGAAAGATTCCTTTACAATTTACAGAAATCAAAACATCATTCTCTTAGTCCTGATACCATCCGCACCATTTTTTTAAGGGTATCAGATATGAGTATTTAGACATTCTTAATGTAATGGGAAAAGGAGATATCTCCAATTTACCATTTGAAGAAATTTTTGAACTATGTCAGAAATACTCTAGGGGAAGAGAAAAGAGTGGGAAGAGAGATATTTCATCAAAAGCTTCCAAATCTGTAGCAAGTGCAGTAACAAGAGTGAAGATAGGAAGCCTGGTAGAAAATTTTAAAACAGACCTCTTAAGCACTTTGCGAACACAAGTAGATGTTTTGAAAGCTAATAAAAAAGAAGAAGATCAAGATGAAATCTTAGAAATTTTCTGTCCAAAGTGTAGGCAAAAACATCCACTCAGGGAATGTCCTTTGAAAGATATACACGTGTGTGTACTTTGCACAGAAAATCATGCAACAGAAAAATGTCCCAAATTAAAATAATTGCAAGGAGAAGAAGTGCAAGGAGTATATTCTCTCTACTATATGGCACCAAGGATACATTGGAAACCAAGGATGCCTCAACAATTCCCTTAACAAAACCCACAAAATTTTCAATATCCTCAAAATACATGGAATACACCAATGTCGTGGCAGGCTTGGCCACCACAACAATATCAAAACCAACCTGCACAAGGTTGGAGGGGATATGGTTATGGAAACCAACCACCACAGCATATGTATCCTTAGCAGTATCAATATCAACAACCATACCCTCCACAACCGTTTCCTCAATATCAACAATTCCAGCAACATCAACCAATGCTAACTCAACTGCAGCAACTTCAGCTACCCACTAACCAACCACCTCCTAGAACAACACAATTGCTAGCTCAGCCAATAGCTAATCCAAGTAACAAGGTGGATAGACCAGCATATCATGTGGAAAAGGAAACATATTATACTACTTATTCAATTCTTCCCATACAAGATGTTCACCTAAGGTCTGGGAAGGTGTTACAAAAATATTCTCCTCCAATAATTGAAGAAGAAATTGAACAAGGAGAACAAAGTCAACAATATCAACCAGGAATTTTTTTTTAGAAAGGTAAATCTATTATGACATAGACTCCACCATATTCAAAGAGATTGATACAACAGAATATTCCAATATCTTTGCCTGAATTTAATATTCTGGATGAATTGAAAAACACATATGTTAAAATTCCTTTGGTTTAGGAAATTAAAGATATTCCGATATATGAAAAAACAATAAAGGAATTATGCATTAGGAAATCTGGCAGAAGAAAGAAGGATCCACCTACAATCCAGGTAATTGGAAGTTTAGCTAGTCTCATGTCCACAAACACAACCATTGAAAAATATGTTGATCCAGGAATTCCTATGGTTACCATTTCCAGTAACAAAGTTTCAATGCCAAATAATTTAATAGACTTGGGAGCAGCTATCAATGTTATGACTACAGAGACTATTAAACATTTAAATTTGAACAACATTAGACCTACTACTACAGTTTTAGAACTTGCTGATAGATCTAAAGTTGTACTATAAGGTATATTGGAAGGTATCATTGTCTCACTGGATTCATGGGAGTATCCTATAGACTTCTTGATTTTGCAGCCAAAAAAAAATTTAGGAGGGTATCCCTTAATTTTAGGCATACCATGGTTAGCCACTACAGATGCTTACATTGGATGTAGGTCAGGAAGCATGATTATTGCACATGGAGATGAAATAAATCATGTTACATTATATCCTCCTGCAAAATCTAATCAATCATCAGCTTGAAATAACTTACAATCATCACAAGAGGAAAAGCTAATAACATTGTTGCAAAAATATTCAAAAGATTTTTCCTAGGATTACAAAGACATGTCGGGAATTCATCCAAAACCATGCATCCATCACATTTACAATGATAAACAAATAAAACATAGAAGGAAACCACAAAGACGAATGAACCCCATGATGAAGGAAATAGTGAAAGAAGAATTATAGAAACTATTACAAGTCATATTTATCTATCCTATTTCAGATAATCAATGGGTTTCACCCTTAGTTGTAGTACCTAAGAAAAATGGGAAATGGAGAATTTGTGTGGATTATAGAGAACTCAATAAAGCTACATTAAAAGATCATTTTTCTTTACCATTTATTGATCAAGTGTTAGATTCATTAGCTGGAAAGAAATTCTTTTCATTTATTGAAGGATTTAGCAGATATAATCAGATAAAGATAGGATTAGAAGATCAAGATAAGAAAAAATTCACATGCCCATGGGGAACATATGCATACAATGTATTACCCTTTAGTTTATGTAATGCACCTGCTACTTTTCATAGAGCAGTTCTTACAATCTTTGCGGATTTGATTCATGAGTGCGTGGAAGCTTACAGGGAGGATTTCACTGTGTATGGTACAACATATGATGATTGTTTACAAAATCTTGAAAAAGTGTTAAAAATATGCATAGAGACCAATCTATCACTCAGTATTGATTTTTTTTTTATGATTTTAACTGAGGGGATAGTGTTTGGACACCATATTTCTTCTTTAGGGATTAAGGTGGACCCAGAAAAAAATCGGGTCATTGTGAATTTAACACCACCCATGACACAAAAAGGAGTTAGAAGTTTCTTGTGTTATGCAGGATACTATAGGAGATTTATGGAAAATTTCAGTAAAATAGCTTTGCCATTATTCAAGTTACTTGCGAAAGATGTGGAATTCCAATGGACAAATAATTGTCAGAATGCATTTGAAAAATTAAAAGAAAATTTGTCAATTGCACCCATTCTTCGAGGACCTAATTGGTCTTTTCCATTTCACATTTCAACTAATGCATCTGATATAGATATTACAGCTGTTGAGCCTCAAATTTGTGCTTTCCTTCACCTCATTTTACCTCATTTTCCCTTGTCCATTTTTATCTTAAACCCAATTGATCAATAAATATAGTTAAAATTACTTCTAGAATGATTTACATGACTGACTTGTTGAATTTTGTGATTTTTTCCATTGTTAAGCATTTTGACCGGAACTAGCTGCAGAATGCAGACATTCCGTAGCTAACCGGTGATTCTGCAGTTACCTTCATGTTTGAGTATGTTCCAGGTGGCCTCTTGAGAAAAACCGCATATGGGCATGATCCACGTCCTGTCTACATGGTTCGTTGCTCATCATGGAGGAAGAAATGGATTCTGGGTACGGTTATGCACGTGGGAACACATTTATGAAAGGAGACTCCTACTAGGACCTGTTCTTGGGGCCTCCGTATGTCTTTTTTCTTTCTTTCTACGTAGCCACCTCAAACACTCCTAATATGTATCCTGATGATATGAAAGACATTATTCCTAAATTGTTGTAATTATTGTTACTGTATTTGCTTTATAAACTCGAGTAGACCGAGAGCTAAGGATTGCTACAGATTTGCTTTAGATTTATTTCAAACTCGTGATACATTCTTCAATTCCTGAAAACGCAGTGTCATGTTCAAACTTTTGTATCGTTAATGGATAAAAGGTGTTATTTTGAAGGCGTGATTTAATTTGGAGTTGAATGCCGTCAAGTGGTAGAGGGCCCCTGCCTCTTGCATGGATTTCTTTTGCGTTAATTAGATAAGTTTTTTTCTAGCTGCCTTTACACTTTGCATTTGAATTAATAGTTGTTTTTGTTAGCTGCTGTAGACGTTCTCATTCTAACTCTTCCACCAGAAGATACTCTTCCAAAAGACCAGTAATACAGAATGTTGAACGACTATAGTATTGTAAGAGAAATAGGAGTTTGGGAATTTGTTAATTTAACTAGCCGCCGTAGTCGTATCCATTCTAGCTCTTCCACAAGAAGACACTTTTCCAACAAGATTAAAATGATGAATGTTGAATGACTATGGTATTGTAGGATTAGAAAGTTGAATGGGGAGTAGTTGTTTTAACTAAATTACCTAGTTGGTATTCATTCCACTTTCCATTGAAGAAGACATTTTTCCAAATAGACATTATGGGGTTTATTTATATCGATGAAAAGCTATAGTACTGAAGGAATTAGTTGTAGTTTTTGCTATTCACTATCACAGTTACACTTTTTCTAATCACTCTTCCACAAGAAGAAATTCTTCCAAGACATCCTTAAGAAGTTCAAGACATGACCGTGATAATGAATGATTTAGTTGTGTGTTTGTACTAAGTATCATCTCTGATCTTGCTCTTAAACGCTTGCCCAAGACATCATAAGAACGAGAGGGGGTATGGATGTGATAACTTGTTTTTCATTTGCTTTCAGCTCATTTGCTTTCAATTGCAGATACACCATACAATGTAATTGTTCTACCCTTCCAAAAGAAGGAACTCTTCCAAAAATATCACTAATGATGAACAAAATGCATTGTGTAACTTCATAGAATAATGCATGTTAGTATAGCTAGAAAGCCCGAGTTCATTGCATTTGGACCATGACTCGCCATTTTACTTCAAGTTTGATGATGACTTATAGTTCAACATTGTTCTAGCTTAGTAGCATCTTAGGTTCATTCTTAGATTAACTCATTGCACTTGCATCTCATATTCACATTGTCATCCTTTGCACAATAGATTACTTTAGTTGTTAGGATTCACAAGACAACCTCCTTCATTATTCACAAAACATCTTCTTGTTCTAAAAACTACAAATGATCCATAGCTATAGGAACATAAGACAACATCACCATAAGGTCTGAAATCTCTCTGCAATTTCCTCATCATTTTATAAACAGAGCTCTTCCTCAAAAAGAACTACTTTGAAAAAGAAACCAATAACTCTTTGAGTATAGGTTCTGTGACATTCAATTAAATTGCAGAATAGAACTAGGAATTAATCATAGAATAAAAGAGCTTAGGACAGAGTATTGCATCATTAGTGTTTAATTGTTTAGTTAGAGGATTTGCATATTTAATGATCATTTCTCAAGTTTAGTTTGTGTCATCTGCCTAAAAAGTCATTATCAAGCTTTTACTTTCATTCAGTCATAGTTCAGATTCTGCTTCATTGTTTTCAATTGCATTTACCATTCCATACATTAGGCTTAACTCTGTTTTTGACCATCAACTTCTTTCCATTAGTTTTCTAGGCATTTTCATTGTGAGCATAAAACATCAAAAGACCAAAAACATAAAAAATCAACATAAAAGACCAAAAACATCACAAAACACTACACATAACGCATTAGGAAACAAGCACCTAGGTACATATGGTACACTTCACTTCAGCAGTTTACAAATCCTGGTTGACAATTAAATGAACTCAGTTTAGGAGACTAGATTGAGACACAACATTTTGGCGCCGTTGTCGGGGAAGTGAAAACTAGGTAACCTTTGTTTCTTAGCATCCAAAAACAATTTTATGCGTAGGGAAAGAGATTCAAGGGGAAGATTTATAAGCAGCAGAGGCAGAAGTTTGATTTCTAGAACACCACTTGTTTCATCTAGACCTAGAGCTAGTACACCTTCAACTCAAACCCATCTTCCATCCTTTACTGATCCTGGACTTCTAGAAGATCTAAGGTTACCTATTCCATTAGAGAAACCTTCCACTTCATCCACTGAACCTGCCATAGAAGAAGATCTAAAAACTCCTGTCAGGGACACAAACCTTTCTACTTCCACAGGAGAGTCAACCATGGCAGAAGAAGGAGGAGGAGGAGTTGTTAATGGAGAAAACACATTATTTGGAGGAGGTAGAGGTAGAGGAAGAGGAGAAGGAGGAAGAGGAGAAGGAGGTAGAGGTGCAGAAGGAGGAAGAGGTAGAATAGGAAGCTCTTTTGGGTTCCCTATACTTGATGAAGAAACCAATACAACCATGAAAAAAATTTCACCCTCTGTCCTTCCAAACTTCTATGGACTTAAAACTGAGGATCCTGAGACTTTCTTATTCGAATTTGAAGTGCTGTGTAGAACTTATGACTATCTACAAGATGCTCAAAAATTGAAATTATTTCCTTCAACTCTGAAAGGAGCAGCATTGAAGTGGTTTATGAGTTTAAACAATAGTTCTATTAGAACATGGGAAGACATGAAACAAGCATTTCTAGAGAGATACTTGGATTATTGTATGCCGGTTAATCATAAGGAAGAAGTGTTCAAGATGTTACAAAAAGAAGATGAAAACTTAGAAGATTTGTTGGAAAGATTTAAATACAACATAAAAAAGGGCACAAATGGAAAACCTAGATCAAGACACTTTAAAATCTCTTTTGTTGAAAACCATTAGGGATGAATGGTTGGATATCCTTAACATGATGGGAAAAGGGGATATATCACAACTCACATTACCTGAAATATCTGAGTTATGTATCAACCTTTCCAGAGGGAAATCCAAAACTGTCAAAGGTCCAAGAGATCCCGCTCTTGCAAGAGCAAGTAAATCCGCTTCTGGGACAGTAAGTAGATCAGAAATAGGACACATGCTTGATGATTTTAAATCTGACATCTTAGGGAGTCTTAGTGAACAAATAGACACCCTCAAGATACAAAACAAGCAAAAGGTTGAATCTGATGCCTTGGCAATCTTTTGTCCCAAATGTAGGAAGAAACATGCTTTGAGAGAGTGCCCTTTGGATGTAAAAGTTGTAGAAAACTGTGTTATTTGTTCCGAGAAACATGAGACCAAGAATTGTCCTTCTCTTCCTGGTCTCAAGGCTGTTTTTCAAGAAGAAACTCCTACAGATTCCACAGAATCTCTTAACTTTGTATCTAGAAGACCTTGGCAGGGACCTCAGACACAGGGATTTCATGATCAAATGTATAATCAACCTCCACCTTGGAATTCTTGGCAGCAACCTTGGCCCCAATTTAAAAATCAATCTCAAGCTTGGGCACAAGGATCACAAGGTCCCTATGGAAGATACTCTCCATATTATCAGTATCCACCATCCTATCCACCATATCCACATTTTTATCCTCAAAATCCTCAACAAAATTTTCCTCAAAATCTTCAACAAAATTTTCAAAAAAATCCTCAACAACATCATCAGAACCAACCTCATCAAAATCAACCACTTCCATTACCATTTCCTCAAAAATCCAATCAATTGCCAGCTCAGCCCATACCAAACCCCAATAATAAGAACCCTCAGAATACATATATGATAGAAGGACAACAATTTCCAACTTATTTAATTACTCCTCTTGACCTTAGTGATGTTCAACTTAGGTCTGGAAGGATACTTGAGAAGAGGAAACCTTCTGTGATCATACAAGAACAAGATAATTCTGAGGAAGACTCCCTACGGGTTAATAAAAGTCTTGGGGAAGATACATCCCTTCAAGACCAAAACATTGAAAAACTGAAACAAAAAGATCCAATAAATCAACCTCCAGTATTAGAGCAACCATCCACATCTACTTCTATACCTCCCTTTCCGGAAAGACTACAAATTGATAAAGGTGTAGAAAAACAAATAATGGTGCCTAATTATGATTTCTTGGATGAATTGAGAAATGTTTGCATTAAAATTCCATTATTGCAGGCCATCAAAGAAATCCCAATTTTAGCCAAAACAATAAAGGAGTTGAGTATGAAAACAACAAGAAAAAAAAAAAGAGAAACCAAGAAAATTCAACTGGTAGGACAAATAGCAGACATTATGATGGGTAAGATTACCATTCCAAAGTATCTTGACCCAAGAAATCCAGTTTTCAAAATTCACATCAATGGAATTGAAATTCAAAACACACTCATTGACTTAGGAGCAGCAATAAATATCATGAGTAGACAAATCATGGACAAAATGAAACTTCCTAATCTTCTCTTTACACCCACACTATTACAATTAGCAGATAGATCTGTGATCAGACCAGATGGGGTAATAGAAGACATTCCAATGTCCCTAGACTCTTGGGAGTACCCTGTGGATTTCATGATCCTAACACCCAAGAATAATCTAGGAGGCCATCCTGTTATACTAGGAAGACCTTGGTTGGCTACAGCTGATGCTTTTATTAGTTGTAGGTCCGGTGATATGTATATTTCTGATGGTAGTTCAAAAAATAAATTCACCTTATATCCTCCAGCTAGGACAATTACAGAACTAGATGACACCCAATGGATAGAGGATGAAGAATACTTACAACCACTCTTCACAATTTCAGAAATTAGTGAAGATAATCAAATTCTGAATACTCTAGAAAATTTTGAATCCTCTCCAGAGCATAAACATGAATCATTTCAAGAGAGATCCAATATTGAGTTCTTGTCATCTAGACAGATGTCTCTTCATTCTATGGACAAATTTGGCAGCTCTACAAGTGAAATTTTTCCAGGCAAAACCTTGAACATAAACAAAAACCTAGAAAGATCTCAACAAGAAGAGTTAGTCAAAGTGTTACAGAGACATTCTTCCGCATATGCATGGGAATACACTGACATGAAAGGGATAAGTCCCAAGACTTGTACTCATCACATCTATATAGAGGCAAATTGCAAACCAATCAGACAGCCTCAAAGACGGATGAATCCAAATCTTAGGGAAATTGTCAAGGAAGAATTACAAAAAATTTTAAATGTTAACTTCATCTATCCTATTTCAGATAGTCAGTGGGTTTCTCCTTTAGTAATTGTACCTAAGAAAAATGTAAAATGGAGGGTGTGTGTTGACTACCGAGAATTGAATAAAGCTACTCTTAAAGACCATTTTCCCTTACCTTTCATAGATCAAGTATTAGATACATTAGCTGGCAAAAAGTACTTTTCATTCCTAGATGGGTTTAGTGGTTACAATCAAATCCAAGTAGCACTTGAAGAACAAGATAAAACCACATTTACTTGTCCTTGGGGTACCTATGTCTACCGAGTATTGCCATTTGGATTATGCAATGCACCCGCAACATTCCAAAGGGCAGTATTAGGAATTTTTTCTGATCTAATACATGACTGTGTAGAGGTGTACATGGATGATTTCACAGTTTATGGGGACACATTTGAAGAGGCTTTAGAAAACTTGGAAAAGGTCTTAAAAAGATGTCAAGAAGCAAACCTTTCACTTAGTCATGAAAAATGTTTTATGATGTTCACTGAAGGTATTGTTTTAGGGCACCACATTTCAGGGGACGGAATTAGAGTTGATGAGGCGAAAGTTGAAGTTATTTCTAACCTATCCATTCCAAGTTGTCAAAGAGATGTTAGAAGTTTTCTAGGATTTACAGGGTATTATCGGAGATTTATAGAAAACTTCACCAAAATAGCATCTCCTCTCTTCAAATTACTCACCAAAGATCGTGAATTTAAGTGGACTTCTGATTGCCAGTTAGCTTTTGAAACCCTGAAAACCAAAATTTCTGAAGCACCTATATTAAGGGGACCTAACTGGAAGTTACCCTTTCATATCTCGACAGATGCTTCCGATACAGCTCTAGGAGCAGTATTGGGACAGAAAGACTTGATTCCCTATGCCATCTATTATATCAGTAAAAATTTGACTCCTGCAGAGTTAAACTATACTGTAACTAAAAAAGAGTTTTTAGCTGTTGTTCATGCCATAAACAAATTTAGACACTATATAACAGGCTATGAAACTTTTGTTCACACTGATCATTCTGCAATTAGATATTTAATGAACAAATCAATCACTAATGGCAGAGTTATAAGATGGTTGTTACTCTTACAATAATTCAACATTACTATTCTAGATAGGCCTGGAAAACAAAACACAGTGGCTGATTTCCTATCTAGACTCCAAAATATCAAAGATGACACTCCGGTTGAAGATCAATTTCCTGATGAATATCTTTTTTCAATCTCTACTCAAACTCCATGGTTTGTCGATATTGCTAATTATTTAGTTTCAGGAAAATTTCCTTCAATTATGAATGCAAGGGATAAAAGAAAAATCATTAATGATAGTGAAAAATATTCATGGGTCGCTAATGAGTTGTACAAGACAGGTCCATATTTGATTATTAGAAGGTGTGTTCGTGAAGATGAGATGCCTGAGATTCTCAAGGCATGTCATGATGAACCTTGTGGCGGACACTTTGCAGATAAGAGGACAGCCTATAAGATCCTTAATTTAGGATATTATTGGCCATCTTTGTTTAAAGATGCAAGGGAGTATGTAAAAAGGTGTGACAATTGCCAAAGGGTAGGGAAACCTTCTCCTTCAGGTGAGATGCCATTACAACCTCAGGTACACATTGAACCTTTTGAAAAATGGGCTTTGGATTTTGTAGGACCTATTAGTCCTCCATCAAGACAAAAGAAATACATATTAGTTTGCACCGATTATGTTACTAAGTGGGTAGAAGCTAAACCATTACTTGTTGCTAATGAATCATCTGTAGTTACTTTTCTTTTTGAGGATATTTTCACTCGTTTTGGTGTCCCAAGGGAAATTGTTACAGATCAAGGAGCTCAATTTACATCAAGGCTAATGGAGCAAATGATGGAGAAGTACAAAATCAGACATAGAACATCTACTCCTTATCATCCACAAGCAAATGGTCAAGTGGAATCCACTAATAAAGTCATTCAAGGAATCCTAACAAAGACTGTTCATCTACATAGAAGAGATTGGGTAGATAGGCTTCCTGAAGCCTTGTGGGCCTATAGAACTACATGGAGAAACACAACAGGCCATACTCTTTATGAGCTTGTTTATGGAAAGCAAGTTTTGTTTCCCATAGAGTTCCAAATTCAAACATTCAAGATGGCAGTTCAGCTAGGACTTGATCTAACGGAGGCACAAAAGCATAGACTGGAGCAAATTAATGAGTTGGATGAGATCAGACAAGATGCAGTTCATAAAACAAGTCTAGTCCAACAGCAAAGGGCTAGATGGCATGACAAGTACATCAAGGAGAAGAAATTCAAAGAGGGTGACTGGGCTCTCTTGTTTGATTCAAAATTCAAGGATTTTCAAGGGAAATTTCAGACACATTGGCTTGGGCCATATGAAATTGTTCGATTTTTTGATAATGGGGCAGTAAAAATCAGAACTATAGATGAAGAGGAGGTCACTTTTCTTGTGAATGGCCATAGACTGAAGCTATACCACAAGCCACTCTCAAGAGAAGAGTTTGTCAAGAAGTTCCAAGGAGACAATGATGTGAAGTTAATGAAGAGTCTCTCTTCTTCATCAACTTGATTAAATTTTCTGAAGCATTTCTCTTTTTTTTTTTAAAATAAAAAAATAAATAAAGGTATAAACATGAAAACCAATCACTGATTGGCATGTTTATACAGAAAAGATAGGGTGAAAATCAGAGTCTCTCTGACACTCTAACTTTTCCCATTTTTGTTTTTATAAGCAGCTGTTATAAAAATCATAAGTACAGTTCCATAGTACTTATGATTCACTTCATCTCACTCCATTCACTTATTCATCCATACTCCATCTCATCCATCATTCATATTTCACTCCATTCCACATCTCATTCATCTCACTCCATCTTCCATTCATTTCATTTTCATGTTAAAATACAAAATTTGATATCTTGCTGTAAGTGAATAAAATATGTCATGAATTTCAGTACAGCCCTTATGTTCCTTCATTCCATTTCATGAACTGAATCCATTTCATTCCATTATCCACTTCATACAAATCATAATCCATCATCCATTCTCATACATACCACATAACATTTCTCCCATACTCCAAAAACATTCCATTTTCATGATTAAAGTGTTCTACAGGAACATTCTGCAGCTCAGTGGACATTCTGCAGCTGATCAAACCTTTCTGCAGCCCGATAGTCTTTCCGCAGCTACAAATCCTGAAGGCATCAACTAGCAGACATCAGAATTACAACAAAGTGACCCAGTGTATTCATGAATCAAAAGCATCAAGAAAATTATGAAGATTCCTCCAAAGATGAGCAAGAGAAGACAAAGGCTACAAAAAAACCAAATAAAGGGCAGAGGTAACAAGTTTAAAATTACAATGGCATTTCATAAAAATTTAGCATAGTTTAGTTATGGATTATTCGAAAGTGTTGTTTTAATTGTTTTTATTGATCAAACACCAACAAACCCTTTACAGACTTTATATTAAAATCTTCCATTTCAAATTTCATATCCGATAGCATTTAAGCGGTGAAACGGCCAAAGCATTTGAATTTTCCACGTCTCTTAACCAATACATTTAATGATGATGATTCCCTCTGCCGTCGTAAAATCCTCTGCCGTCTCCTCAATCATTAATACAAATCTTGCCACCTCACTTCACCACTCCATTCCGTGACCACTGTCATAACTTCATTCCGTAGCCGATATTCCATTCCGAAGACAGAGATATTATTATCACCAGGAGCAGAGCTAA
This sequence comes from Pinus albicaulis, assembly GCA_034641835.2. Lineage (NCBI taxonomy): Eukaryota > Viridiplantae > Streptophyta > Pinopsida > Pinales > Pinaceae > Pinus > Pinus albicaulis. The sequence goes on from CM076569.1 coordinate 170,140,466, forward strand.
AGGATATCAGTTTGAATAGCATTGAGCATTGTAAACGCAGAGCAGAGCAGGAAGGTAAATTTGAAAATATAACAGTGCGAGGACTCGAAGCCACTTGATTCTGTGGGCAGATAGAATATCACTGTGGACGGAGTTTGAAGCATTTTCACTATCAACACAGAATTGTAGCAGAGTGGAGTTTGAAGTCTGTTGTTACCCAAAGACAGAGGTTTTAAAATTGAAACCATTTGCTACCAGAGACAGAGGTGTTGTAGTGTTAAGTTCGAAGTCTGTTGTTACCAAAGATAGAGGTGTTGTAGTGATTGAGTTTGAAGATTTTTGCTACCAGAGACAGAGATAGAGGTGTTGGAGTTTGAAGACTTTTTGCTACCAGAAACAGAGATAGAGCGTTGGAATTTGAAGAATTTTTGCTACTAAGAGCCAGAAGTATTGCACAAAAAGAAATTTGAAGCCATCTGCCATTTTCAATCAAAGACATTTTCAACTCGAAATTTGAAACTGCTTTCATCATCAAACAAAGGCATAGCACTCCGACATTCAATTGTCAACAGAAGCATATCAGTTCGAGGTTTTAAAGGCATTTGTTATTATCAATCAGAGGTATGTCATTCCAAAATTGAAGCCATTTTCATTTAGAGCTTGAAGCTATTTCAGTTCGAAAGTGAAAGTCATTGTTTTGTGGGTAGAAGAGTGTTAATTTGATATTGAAAAATCATGGGTTTAATTGTAAGGATTGAACCTGTGGGTTCAAAATATTTAGAAGGTTACCCACAATGCAAGGAAATGTTACAACAAATAGGATGGCTTCAATTTTTGGAAAAATTTAATGGCTTCCATAAGGAAGTCACCAAAACATTTGCCAGATCATTCCAAGGAACCGAAGTTGAAATAGGGGATGTCAAGTTTACTGTTACTGAAGTTTTTATTGCAGAGGCTACAGGATTGTCCAGAACTGGGGAGAGATGGTTTAAAAATAGGGAATTCCATAATTACTCCTGGAAACAAATTTTAAAATCACCAAATATGGATGTTAGTGTGTTCAAGAAAGGAATTCCCAGTACTGCATTGAAAAGAAAATGGAGAAACATACTACTTCTTTTACAAAAATTTGTTACATGTGAGGGTAGATATGGGACATTTTATGTCTACCACATTAGACTAATGATGCATTTTCTGGGAGAAGATTTAAATCTACCATATTTCTTGCATCAAAGTCTGAAGAAGATGGCTTCCTGTGTTCAGAGAAGAATTCAATTTTTAGAGACAACCCCGTATCATCATGGTTTAGTCAAAATTTTGATTGAGCATCATCTAGCTAAAACAAATGATACATGGGATGATTTCTTAATAAGAAACCATTTTGAAGAAGCAAAAGAACCATCACCTAAACCACAGCCTACAAAGAGAAGTAGGAAATGGAGGGCTTCAAAAGTTGAAATCGACAAACCAGTCCAAGAGAGCAGTGAAGAAATCATTTTGGAGAAGTTGACTCGAATCAAGAGGAAACTTAAGGAAGAAAATATAATCAAGGAATCTACCACAGAGAAAGGAGAGGGATCCTCTCAAACTAGGAGAAGCCACAGATTAAAGGGAAAACTGAAGAAAACATCAATCAAACAAACAGGGGTAATCAATATTGAAGATGAAGAAACATCCATTGAAGAGGATGATGAAGAATATTTTTATGAAGGCACCCCTGAAATTGATCCTGCTCAACAGGAAATTTATGACTATGTGGAAACTCTAGAGAGGACAGCTTCAGAAAGCAGAGAGAGAACCCCCAATACTCCACTGTCTGAAATTGATATATTAAGAAGGGATAGGTATGAGTTGGAATTATTGAATAGACACATCAAAAATGAGAATGAAATTCTCAAAGATCAGATCAAGCTCAAAACTGATATGAACTCAACCTTATCCCTGCATATAGACAAAGTGGAGAGGACCAATGAGAAGTTGAAGACAAGGAACAAAAAGTTAATCAGGGCACTCACAAACCTCAGGTTCAAACTTGTGATCAGGAAACCCAGAAGGCCTCTAGCTTTCAGACAAAGGAGAAGAAGGGGATTAGATGTCCTTGCAGAAGCCTCTGAATTCATAGGATGATTTGCATGAGGACATGCAAAGAGACAACAGTGGGGGTATGTTGAGCCTCAAATTTGTGCTTTCCTTCACCTCATTTTACCTCATTTTCCCTTGTCCATTTCTATCTTAAACCCAATTGATCAATAAATATAGTTAAAATTGCTTCTAGAATGATTTACATGACTGACTTGTTGAATTTTGTGATTTTTTCCATTGTTAAGCATTTTGACCGGAACTAGCTGCAGAATGCAGACATTCCGTAGCTAACCGGCGATTCTGCAGCTACCTTCATGTTTGACTATGTTCCAGGTGGCCTCTTGAGAAAAACCGCATATGGGCATGATCCACGTCCTGTCTACATGGTTCGTTGCTCATCATGGAGGAAGAAATGGATTCTGGGTACGGTTATGCACGTGGGAACACATTTATGAAAGGAGACTCCTACTAGGACTCTCTCAGTCCAGATGTCTTTTCTTCTTCACGTAGCCACCTCAAAGACTCCTAATATGATTCGGATAAGGAAAGACATTATTCCTAAATTTTTGTAATTATTGTTACTTGCATTTGCTTTATAAACTCTTGAGTAGACCGAGAGCTAAGTTAGAGATTTTATGTTAGATTTGCTGCTAGATTTTGTTCAAACTCTGTGATACATTCCTAAAAACGCAGAGTGTCATGTTCAAACTTTTGCATCGTTAATGGAGCAGACAAAGTTATTTTGAAGGCGTGATTTAATTTGGAGTTGAATGCCGTCAATTGGTAGAGGGCCCCTGCCTCTTGCACGGATTTCTTTTGCGTTAATTAGATAAGTTTTTTTTCTAGCTGCCTTTATACTTTGCATTTGAATTAATAGTTGTTTTTGTTAGCTGCTGTAGACGTTCTCATTCTAACTCTTCCACCAGAAGATACTCTTCCAAAAGACCATAATGATGAATGTTGAATGACTATAGTATTGTAGAAATAGGAGTTGAATTTGTAGTTAATTTAACTAGCTGCTGTAGTCGTATCCATTCTAGCTCTTCCACAAGAAGACACTTTTCCAACAGATTAAAATGATGAATGTTGAATGACTATGGTATTGTAGGATTAGGATTTGAATGTATAGTTGTTTTAACCAGCTATTGTAGTTATATTCATTCCAGCTCTTCCACAAGAATACATTCTTCTAACATATTATAATGATGAAGGATGAAAAGCTATAGTACTGTAGGAATTAGTTGTAGTTTTTGCTATTCACTATCACAGTCACACTTGTTCTAATCACTCTTCCACAAGAAGAAATTCTTCCAAGACATCCTTAAGAAGTTCAAGACATAACCGTGATAATGAATGATTTAGTTGTGTGTTTGTACTAAGTATCATCTCTGATCTTGCTCTTAAACACTTGCCCAAGACATCATAAGAACGAGTAGGGTATGGATGTGATAACTTAGTTTTTCATTTGCTTTCAGTTCATTTGCTTTCAATTGCATACAATTATACAGTCAAAATTGTTCTACCCCTTCCAAAAGAAGGAACTCTTCCAAAATATCACTAATGATGAACAAACAGATTGTGTAACTTCATAGAATAATGCATGTTAGTATAGCTAGAAAGCTCCGGAGTTCATTTCATTTAATTCATGATCAGTTACTTCATTTCAAGTTTGATGATGACTTATAGTTCAACATTGTTCTAGTTTAGTAGCATCTTAGGTTCATTCTTAGATTAACTCATTGCACTTGCATCTCATATTCACATTGTCATCCTTTGCACAATAGATTAACAAGACAACCTTCATTATTCACAAAACACCTTCTTGTTCTAAAAACTACAACAGATCCATAGCCATAGGAACAGAAGACAAAATCACTATAGGGTCTGAAACCTCTCTGCAATTTCCTCATCATTTTTATAAACAAAGCTCTTCCTCAAAAGAACTACTTTGAACTGGAATCCAATAACTTCTTGAGTATAAGTTCTGTGATATTCAATTAAATTGCAGAATAGAACTAGGAATTAATCATAGAATAAAAGAGCTTAGGACAGAGTATTGCATCATTAGTGTTTAATTGTTTAGTTAGAGGATTTGCATATTTAATGATCATTTCTCAAGTTTAGTTTGTGTCATCTGCCTAAAAAGTCATTATCAAGCTTTTGTTTCTATTTAGTCATAGTTCAAATTTTGTATCCAACTGCATTTGCCAATCCATACATTAGGCTCAACTGTGTTTTTGACCACCAATTTCTTTCCATTAGTTTTCTAGGCACTTTCATTGTAAACATAAAACACCAAAAGACCAAAAACATCATAAATTAACAAAAAAGACCAAAAAAATCACAAAACACTACACACAACGCATTAGGAAACAAGCACCTAGGTACATATGGTACACTTCACTTCAGCAGTTTACAAATCCTGGTTGACAATTAAATGAACTCAGTTTAGGAGACTAGATTGAGACACAACAACAGCATCACTTGGAAAAAAAGAGAATCAGTTTAATTATGCCATATATTTCATCAACAAAAAATTAACACTGACAGAATTGAACCACACTGTTACAGAGAAAGAGATGTTAGCTCTAGTACATGCAGTTAATAAATTTCGACATTATATAACAGGTTATCAAGTTTACATCCACACGGATCATTCCACCATAAAATATTTAATGAATAAATCAATTACAAATGGTAGAATAACTAGATGGTTGTTATTAATGTAAGAATTTAACATTATTGTACAAGATTGACTAGGCAAAGATAACCGAGCTGCAGACTTTCTGTCAAGACTACATTCACCTGGTGATCCAAATCCAATAACAAATAATTTCCAGATGAACATCTATTTGCTATAAATGTCAAAACTCCATGGTTTGCAGATATAGCTAACTATTTATCATCTGGCATCCTACCATCTCATTACAAAAACAAGCAGAAAAGAAGAATAATTAGAGAAAGTGTTAGATATAGTTGGGTCAATGGAGATCTATTTTATACTACTTCTAATCTAATGATTAGAAAATGTGTTAGAGAAGATGAGATTATTGAAATTTTGAAAGCATGTCATGATGAACCATGTGGTGGTCATTTTTTAGATAAAAGGACAACATACAAAGTGCTGAAACTTGGCTAATACTGGCCATCCATCTTCAAAGACTCCAGGGCCTATGTGAAAAGATGTGACAGCTACCAAAGAATTGGTAGACTAGTGGCATTAGATGAAATGTCATTAAAGCCACAAGTATTGATTGAACCATTTGAACAGTGGGATTTATATTTCATGGGACCAATCAACCCTCCATCCAATGGAAAGAAGTATCTCCTGGTATGTACAGATTATGTAACTAAGTGGGTGAAGTAAAAGGGAGTAGCACGAGCAACAAAAGCTACTATTGTGTCTTTTCTATTTGAAGAGATATTTGTAAGATATGGAGTTCCGAGACAGATACTAACTCACTAAGGCACACAATTCACATCAAAACGTGTTCGAGATCTTATGGAGAAATTCAAGATCAAACATAGAAAATCAACACCATATCATCCTCAATCAAATGGACAAGTGGAATCAATAAACAAAGTCCTAGAGAACATCATGAAAAAGACTGTACAAATGAATAGAATGGACTGGTCAGAGAAATTGAAAGATGCACTATGGGCATATAGGATAACATGGAAACACACAACTGGGTTCAGTCCATATCTGTTAGTGTATGGAAAATAAGTCCTATTACCCATAGAATTTCAAATACATACATACAAGCTAGTAGTAGAATTGGGGATGGAATTTTCTAAGGCACAACAACAAAGAATTATGGAATTAAATCAACTGGATGAGATACGACAGCAAGCAGTCGAACACACATCTATTGTCCAAGAACAAAGGATCAAATGGCATGATTGATTCATAAAGAATAAATTGTTTCGAAAAGGAGATTGGGCACTCTTGTTTGACTCAAAGTTCAAAGATTTCAAAGCAAAATTTACGACTCATTGGCTTGGGCCATATGCGATTGAAGAAATCTTTGAAAATAGAGTTGTCAAGATAAAAACAATTGACAAAGCATCTGTTTCATTTGTCGTTAATGGACATAGGATTAAAATTTAAATAAGCCTATAAATAAAGAGGATTTTCTGAGAAAAATTTTGACGGATTCAGATCTGGAACTAATGGGGCAGCATAGCAATATGCCTTCTCTAATTCCAAAAGAAGAAAGATGATAAAAAATATAATAATAAAAAATAAAAAACAAAAAACAAAATAATAAATAATAAAAGAGTTTGGTTGTGAAAATCCAGGAAACTGACACAATACAAACTCAAATTCATATTGGAAAACCAAATTGTTTGGCCAATGTGAATTCTCTTTTGGTTTTCATTTTTGTACTAAAATATTTTTGCATATATACCCTCCAAGGCATCGGAGACTTGAGGACAAGTCAAATCATTAGCTTGGGGGAAGGTGTGTAGTAAAAAAACTATGAAAATAGTATCAACACCTGAATTGAAGACGAAATATGAACTACAATTACAAAAGAACCCGATACATCATTCAACATATACAGAAGGGACCTGAATTATTATTAAAAAATTATTCAGAAAGGGACCTGTATCATTACAACAAAAGGAATTTTCAAACATTATTGCAAATTATGCTAGAAGGGACCTGAATATTATTGCAAATTACGCCGGAAGGGACCTAAAAATTTAAAATGTCAGAAGGGACCCAAGCTATATCAAATGAAGATCATATCAGAAGGGACCTGAAATGTCAAATTTTAACTTGAAGAAGGGACCTGAACAACATTATTCTAAATAAAATCAGATGCAAAGAAGAAATAAAGTCTCTACATAGTCTACAAGAGCCGTCATAACAATAAACACAATGTCGACCATCATGAATGTCAAATGGTTTGAGGGAATATGAGTACAGTAAGTAGAAATTGCTATTAAAATTTCAATTTTTTTTGTGAAAATATTCTAGAATTGTAAAGCTAATTTAGTACTGGTCATGCATTTTTATCACCTACATTTTTATCATCTACATCTTTATCACCTATGTTGTCATTACTTACATTTCATCATCTATGATTTTTAGCCCTATTCTATCCATATTCATATCCATACCACTATCCTAACTACTCAATAAAACATTACATAATCTATTCATACCCTACCCTATTTTTCTAAACAATAGAATCATAAACAAAAGGTTAACATTAAACCCTTGGAAGACCTATAATAAAACAAACAAAAGGTTAGTATCATTATAAATATTTAATTTTAAAAATATGACCATTTCATTGGTCAATTTTTAAAAATTAAATAAAATAGCAAACCTAAAGTTCACAACCATATGATATCGCAACTATTTCAAACAATGAAACAAAATGCAAAGAGCGCAATCATAAATGGTGATAAGCTAAGGTAATGGGCAAGTGTGAAATCATAATACAAACAGCGAATGCAAACTAACCTAAAGAATGATACAATGTCAAAAAAAATGCATGACAATGATGTATGATATGAAACTATGATGAGACCGTGATACATGCAACAGTGGAGGAATGAAGAAATGATAGCATACAGTGATGTGAATATAAGCAATATGATGGCACATATGCAATTGGATATGATGCGGAGTATGGATGCAGACATGGTCATAAAATCAAAATGTGAAATGGGCTGCATAATAAGTAAAAAAAAAGGATGGAATGTACACCAGAGTCAGCATGACAGTCAAGGGAAATCCACAGATGAACCGGTCAAGCGGTGGTTAATGAACGATCAAAATAATTTCAAACGCCATAACACAACATTGTGTAAACTGTTAAGAACATTTCCGCCATTTCTAAGACCTGAACAACTGATATACACTACGTTTTTCACCATCATCTCCTTCCAAAGGCTCATTGAGAGAGGGAGGGCATGCAATCAAAACACACATCCATTTTTTCAACTCTATGAAAAGCAAATAAATGCAGAAGTTGAGAGAAGAAAATGAATAAGCCGTAAGGAAAATAGAAGAGATAAAACATAGAGAAGAAGGCAGAAAAATAGCAGTGAAGAGGAACAGAGCGATAGGGGAGTTAACTGAAGTCTCAAGCCAAAAAATTTGGAAAAATTTTCAAGCAACCACGATATGAGGAGGCAAAATCCTGTGAAGGAGAAGGTAAGAATCAAACTCAGTTTTGGTTGTTCAAAATAACATTGGTTGCATGAATAAATCTTGGGGTTGTTAAAATGAACTGAGAGTTATAAAAGGAATTATCTATTTCTATCCTTAAATCTTGTCATTGCATTATATTTTGCTTTGAAACCACTCATAAACACTTTGATACCATTCATAAATACTCTTCCATCAGTCAAAAACTAAATCTTCTTTTGATTAAGTGAGTAAATGGTAAAATATTGACTGAGGATTTTGATGAGATTGGCACTGACTGAAACAATAGAGACCTCAGTTAAACTAGAAGGAAGATCACGAGGATCATAGCAGAAGATCACGAGGATCATTGTAAAGAAAGTTAAGCTTGAACACGTCCTCATACATAGTCTTCTATTTCAAAATAAATGAAAACAGAGAATGGAGAATTCTGGTTTGAATTGCAAAAGTGAATTCATTTTTTAGTTGTGTAATAGATTAATTTTATTTTCACACTCAATAGGAGAATTCGAATCAGGATTTGTGGAGGAAGATTGGTTTAGAAGACATATTCAAACATGTTTTTGTATTTTTACATAGCAAAGGACAGATTTCGGTGAATTTTTGAAGGAAAACATCGAACTCATTATGATATTTTTGATGAAATGGTTGGGCTATTCTCTTGCATAAACAGTGAGTTTAAATTAGATACATCATGCTATGTTTTTGGAAAAGAATTTTGTATGAAATCAAAGGGTGACAAGACACTGTTGTATAAAAAAATTTCATTTTTTTTTTACACAGTCAATTTTTTTTACAAAATAGATGTAGAGGATTGTTTTTAAAAAGACAGAGAATAAAATGGAGAGTAGGATAATAGAAACACGAATTTTTTATGTTTTATTAAACCTCTCGATCAAATCTTGTGTTTATTTGAAGCAATAAGCTCACATTTTTCAAAGGGAAAATAAAGGATTGATTGGCAAGAGCATTGAATAAGAGGTAAGCCTTACTATTGTGATAACATCCAGTACTTGAATTTTTGTTTACAAAGATGAAGTTAATGACAGTAGATGGGTACATAAAATGGTTTTTAGACAATCTGACTTCAAGAGAAGAACCCAAAGCTTTTCAAATTGAACATTGGAATAGGGAAACAGTTGAGAAACTCTATTAGTCAGGCTTAATAAGCTTTCTTCAAAAATTCAAAGGGCACAAAGAGGATGTCACAAGAGAATTTATAAACAATTAAAAGCAGGATGAAACCATGGTGGGTAGTTTACATATTCCTTTAACTCCATAATATGTTTCTGAAGCTTTAGAGTTGCCATCATCAAGTGAACTATTTCATAAGGGATTACATTTCAAAGACAAGGGTTGGACATTCTTCTTGGATAAAACAGAAAGGGTTTTTTGATAGGTCAAAGGGGATTTGAAGGGAGTGGTTCAATGAAACTTGGGCAGAGCTAGTTTTGATAATTAAAAAATTTTCACCTGTGATAACAGACATAGTGTAGTACACCTATATCATGACAGGTTACTACAACATATCAAAGGAGATATCAGGATCAATTTGCCTTACTTATTTTATAAAAAAATGATGAAGATGATTGAGGTGTAAAATTTGAGACCAAGCCCAAAGAAGCCCAAATTCTTCACCAGGGACTCATAAAAATCCTTGTGGATTATTAGCTGAAAGTTAAGGGAATTGTTTGGGAAAATTTTCTGATTGAAAATAAGTTTGTAGAACAAGTCACTGAAAACAAACTTAAACCAATACAGGAAACAAAAAATATTGTGCATTTACCTCTTTATTCTAAAACCATGTCAAATAAACATCAGGAGACATATATGGTAGAGAGGGAAACATCATTTTTAACCATTTCTAGAAGACAGAAAAAGAAGAATTCAGTAGAACCAGAAATGCAAGTCTTAAAGACATCTCCTTTAAATAAGCAAGAAAATGAAATCCTTGAGAGGTTGCAACAAGAAGTGTATGAAAATACTGTAGAAAGAGATTCCTATTTTGAAAATAATGAGGCAGAAACTTAAGTTTCTAAAATACCAAGGAGGAAGATCAAAACCTTAGTAGGGTCAGAGAATTAACTGATAGCCTAGAGGTAAGCAGAATCATGGAGAGACACCTGAAAGAAGAAAATGAAACTTATAAAATAACTAATGAGAAATTGGTTAAATAAAATGAGAAGGTAACTGGAGAAATGGGAAAGTTGAAAACCAAAAACAATCTTCTCTATACATAGGCATTCAGGTGGCTTCAGGAGAAAAATTCTTGGAAGGCTAAGTATGAGAAAAAAAACGTTAAGACCTCCATTTACAAGGAATAATAATGAAAAGATATGGATTCTCTTCTATATGCAACACAACAGGAAGTTTTAGGATCAAGAATGGGATCAACATCAGAGCTCAGAAGGTCAAAGAGGAAAAAGCAAGCATGAGGACATGTTTGATCATCAATTTGGGGGAGATGTTGGCCCTCATTTTTTATCTCTTTTTGTTTATGAAATACATCTTATTTTTCCATATTATCCATCTATTCACCATCATATCCACCTTATTTTGACCAAAAGATGCATATACAGGTATTTAAATTATGTTTTTCAATTATTAGATGTTTTTGTAAAAATTGAAATTTAAGTGCATTTTTGGACAACCTCAGAAATTCCCGTAATGGCATTATGGTTTGCATATGTGTAGGACACTTGGGATCGAGCTGGATATATTTATAGAAGGCTCGAGAACTAAGTATAAGTGTACACATGTTGTTACAATCAAACCAAGATTTAATACGCCCAGTCAAAGGTGGTCAAACATGACCTATCTTTATGGAGGATCCCTAGAAACTAGGTCAAAACTCTTATTTTGTGGAATTTTCTAGATTTTGATGGATTTGATAGATGAATTTGACTTGATTTGATAATATAACGATAGTTATGACTATGGGAGCTATTTTAGATGAGTTTGTTAGATACTTTATCTATTTAAGCCTCAAACTTTGAAGGCATTGATATGTAGAACTTGTATGACTTAACATTATTATTTCTGAGACTTGGAGATATAATTGAAGATCTATTCTATCATATTTGCTACTATTATATGCTAGTTTATTTATTAAAGTCTTAATTATCTGAATTCACCTTCAGTGTGTGAGGCAAGGGTGGAGGGCCACCACACCGAGCTAAGTGCACTTCTTAGTTTATTTTGTAACTGTAATTTCTGAATTAGCTTACTTATGTTTAATTTGTTTATGCTGATTATTTCTGAGTATTGATGAGTCTAATGATCATTCTTAACTTGCATATGAAAGGACAAACAGATGTTTAATTTAAACATTCTTTCTATCTAATCAAGTTATTCAATTAGAATTCATCTTTACATGCTTTTACTTGTTTTTACATGGTTCCTGATGGATCTTAATCTTGTTTCTATTCTGCATATGAAGATTCAACCCAGTATTTAAGTTAAATACTTCTTCTATCTGATTAAGAAACTAGAAACTAGAATTCATCTTTCCTGCTTTTTTTGAATTCCTGTTTTTAACAATAGCATTACTGATAAATGAATATATGATGAAGGACAATCAGGACCTCTTCAGTGAAGAGCCTCTTCAATTATTGCTTCATAATCTATTGTTTAGTTAATTAGTTTTTTTATTTCTAATTCATGTGGTAATCTTGTTAGAGAAGGACAAAAAAACATCTTAAGTTAGGAGATTATTCTGTTTCTAATTACAAATCTGAATTTAGAAAATTTTTAAGTTAGATTTATATTTTTAATATGAATTTCCCTAATCATTAATAAACCATCTTCTAAATTGATCACAACTGAAACCCATATACTTTCGGGATGCTTCTAGGTTCCACTAACCCAGATTGATGATAAATACTTGCGTTAGTTTATAACAGTAAATTGACCCAACATATGTATTATGTGTTCCTACCTTGTCCTGCAACCTTATATCTCTTTATCAGATAACTCATTCAGGTGAAGGGAAAACACTAACATTCTCACCTCATGATGCTGTAATTAAGGACCTCAAAGATCCTAGACATATTTTAGCTACTAGAATTGCTGATGATTCCACAAGGTTGTATAAGTTTAAAAAATTTGGGTCATCATGTCTTTCCTCCATTTTTTTTGCTCATAATGATGAAGTGAGCAAACTTTGGCATGAGAAATTTAGTCACTTAAACTATCACTCTCTTCAAAATCTATGTAAAGAAAATATGGTGATAGGTCTTCCTATGGTATCTTTCTGAGATGTTGTTTTTTATGGATGTGTACTCGGAAAACATCATCGAGATAGTTTTGACAAATGTGCCTCTTGGCACGCTTCAGCCCCTTTGCAGCTTGTGCACAGTGATTTATGTGGTCCACTTCCAGTTGTTTCTTTCTCTAGCTGCAAGTACCTCTTAACTTTCATTGATGGTTTTTCCAGGCGCATTTGGGTATACTTCTAAAAACTCAAGAGTGAATTTTTTAAAATGTTCTTGGCCTTTAAGGCCTTTGTTGAGAAACAATCTAGACATCAAATTCTTAAGTTAAGAACTGACAATGGAGGAGAATATGTTAACAACAAATTTATCCACTTTTGCATTGAGCATGGCATTCGATTTCAACATACTGTTCCATATACTCCACAACAAAATGGTGTAGCTGAAAGGAAGAATCATACTCTAAAAGAAATGGCTAATTGTATGCTTCAATCTAAAGTACTTAGTCTTAATTTTTGGGCAGAAGCAATTAACTGTGCAAATTACATAGTAAATCACATTCCTACTAAGGTTTTAAGGAATATAACTCCAGAAGAATCCTGAAGCTCAATAAAACCAGATATAAGTCACTTTTTGGTTTTTGGAAGTGAAGCTTGGGTCCATATTCCAGATGTGAAACATAAAGCCTTAGAACCTAAGAGTGAAAAATGAATTTTTGTTGGATATTCAGAAGATTTCAAAGGATATAGACTTCGTCAACCAAAATAAAAAAATCTAATAATTATAAGATATGTAAAATTTGATGAAAATATATTGTCCTGCGAGCCTAGTTCAGCGAGTGTGCCACCTTTGCCCTGTGAACCTAATTCAACATATGTGTCACCTCTCTCTATCTCTTCTATTTTTGACAACATTACTTCTAGTTTAGATGATGACAACGATGATAAAAATCCTCCTCCACCACTTCAAGGTATTCCTTCATCTCCAGAACATCCAATATGGGTTTTCTCTACTCAAGATGTAGCAGGTTCTCTTGCAGGTGACCCTACTGGTCAACATGGTACACATTCTCAGTTCGAAAGAGCCTCTTCTTTATTGGCTCAAGTTCTAGAAAATCCTGATCCAGACACCTTTGAAGAAGCTTCGGGTCATCTAGATTGGGATGAAGCTATGAATGAATAATATCTTTCCTTATTTGCAAACAATACTTCATATATTTTTCCTCTTCCAAAGGGAAGAAAACATGTCAGATGCAAATGGGTTTACAAAACAAAGTTTGGACGAGATGGAAAAGTGGATAAACATAAAGCTCGTCTTGTTGTTAAATTATTTTCACAATTTGAAGGCATTGAATATAATAAAACCTTCTCCCCTGTTGTTGAGATGAATTATATTCGTCTTATTCTTTCCCTTGCTGCCTCCTTTAAATGGGAAATCCATCAAATGGATGTTAAATCTGCCTTCTTACATGGAGATTTGCATGAAGAAATCTACATGGAACAACCCCATAGCTTTATCCAGAATGACGCTAGCCTTGTTTTTTTCCTTAGGAAGTCTCTCTATGGTCTCAAACAATATCCTCGGGCTTGTTATTCCAAAATGGATAGATTTCTCTTAGATAATGGATTTTCTAGGTGTCATTCTAACAACACTGTCTACACCAAGAAAGTGGGTAAGTCCTTCATCATCCTTGTTCTTTATGTTGATGAGCGTATCCTTACTCATAGTGATTCCAACCATATAAACCATGTGAAGTATAGCCTCAAAACAAAGTTTGAAATGACAAACTTAGGACACTTTCATTATTTCCTTGGTCTTCAAGTTTTGCAATTCAAAGAAGGTATTACCCTTTCTCAGTCCAAGTATTCCTGTTATATTCTACTCCACTTTCACATGGAAGACTGTAAGCCAACCCCTTCTCCCTTCGAGTCTGCAGTCAAGCTTTTAGTCACTTGTACTACCCTTGAATTTGATGCTACCTTATACCATCAACTTGTTGGTAAACTTCTGTATCTAACCCATACTCATCCTCACCTTTCCTTTCCCATTGGTCTTGTTGCTCGGTTTATGCACCAACCTCATGAAATTCACTGGAAAGTATTTAAAAGAATACTTATATATATTCGAGGTACAATTCAGTTCGGGATTCATTACAGTGCAACAACATCTACATTGTTGATTGATTTCACTGATTCTGTTTGGGTTGGTGACCCTGATGATCGAAATTCTATTGCTGGTTATGTATTCACTCTTGGTTCAGGACCTATTACTTGGTCTTGTAAGAAACTAAGTGCCATCTCTCTTTCTTCAGTAGAAGTAGAGTATTGTGGTGCAGTTAAAGCTAGCAAGGTAGCCTTGTGGCTTCATCAGATCCTGACCAAATTTGGTCTTCACCAACAGCATCCAACTACACTTTGGTGTGATAATCAGAGTTCCATTCAGCTATGCAAAGATCCAGTTCAACATCAATGTATGAAACACATTGAACTTCACATACACTTCATCAGAAAGCTCATTCATAATCATGTGTGCAGTATTGTTCAACCAATGATCAATTTGTCGATATATTTACAAAGGCTCTCATAGAAGTGAAGTTTACCAAATTTTGATCTATGCTTGGAGTTCAGGAAAGTTATCATTAAGGGGAGGATAGGTTCTAACTCCTCCTTCATTCTCCTATTGTGTCACCTTTTTAAATCCTTCAATCCTATCCCAAGTTGTTCTTAAGGGGGGATGTTAGGTTATTTCGACACATAGGAAATAGTTTCCTTTTGTGTCACCTTTGTAAATCCTTCAATCCTATTGTTAGCACTAGAAAATCATACACGCAGAAGACGACATTAATTAATGTCAGGCAGAAAGAGTTATAGGGCTGAAAGACATTAGAGAATCTGGAAAGTATTTAAAAATCTCTAAGGTCTGAGGAAAAATAAAATTTGAATAAGTCATAAATTCTTTTGCACACCTTTTGACCTAAAATGTGCACAATCCTGGGAGTGGCGAAAGTCACTTTCTAGGACCAAAAAAAGCACACTCCAGGATAGTGATTCCTCACTTGAAGTTGCCTAAGGACAGCCACCAAAGCCTCCTTAGAAATAAAGGGAGCACAAAATGGAATATTTGTGGCACACAAAGGTATCATCCCCCTCTCTTGGGTCACCATCCACAATGTACCAAGAGAGGGAAGGAGGATTTTAATTCTCATATATAAGGCCACCATGAGATGAAGAAATTGATAGCACATTGTTATGCTAGCTAGAATTTCCCAAGCAATACTAGTAGTGTGTGATCTAGAGCTGAAGATAGAGGCGGCTCAATTGTTGGCCATCCAGCAAGTTCATTCCACCATAATAGAGAGAGGGAGACTTGGCATTGAGGCAAGCTTGGAAGTAAAAACATCCTTGCATCGGGACTTAGAACCCATGTTCTAGGGGCCCTTTGGAAAGAGGGTTAAAGTTTCATCCTCATTTTCTACCAGCACTCAATAAGAGGGGCTGAAGAGCCACCGTGTGGATTATTGTAGTTGTTTGACTCTATTCAGAGCTTTTTTTTATTTGTTTTAGTTTTAGTTTATATATGCATGCTATTTCTCTATCTAGTATGTTTATGATTCTAGCTTGTTCCACTAACTTTCTTGACTCCACTTCTTTTTCTGCCTGTCACCAATAACTTAAGTGGGTAAACCACACCCCTTAAGTTGGTGTGATTTCGTACATGCGTGCACCAAACACACTAAAACACCTATCCCAATTTTTTCTTAAGGGGGGAGGTTAAGATATTCTTACACATAGGAAATAGTTAAGTATAAATTGGTCTAGCGCAGAGTTAGGTAAAGTGTGTTTCTTTACTATGCACATTTGTAGCTTATAATTCGATGGTCATGATATGTAGTGATCCGACGGTTCACTCTCTCCTTGGTATTATCAACACTTGATCTGTGGCTTAACACCTGGTTGGTCCATGATCTCTATTTAAAGAGCATGGAGGGTCATTTGTCTGGTAACTGTTTATGAGAGAAGCTTATGCAAATTTTCTTTCATCATATTAATAAATTTCTTGAATTGGTCGCGTTGGCTCAGGCTGTGGATTGTTTCCCTATTCGAGGGTTTTAACCACGTCAAATATTGGTGTACTGATTTGTGATTTGTTTGTGAGTGGTGACCTTTGGTGCTTGATCTAAGGAACTTACCCTATAAATTTGATTAGATTTGGATCAGGACCTAAGTGATAGCTCAAATTTCAAAGTGTTTGATCTCATCCTCTTGATTCTGGCATCGTGAACGGTTCGAAAAACTGACACCATATGAAGAAGTTATCGCGATTTGAAAAGTCTAGTAAACTGCAAATTTTTACATTTGACTAGGGTTTACTGGGAAAATTTACAGCCGGAAAAAAGAATATTCCTCAAAATATTCCTCAAATATTCCTCGAAATATTCCTTTCGGGCCAATTTCAGGAGGACGAGTGGCGCAGTCTGATTCGTTGAATGGTTTTGAAAGGCCAATGAAAAGGTGCCACGTGGCCATCCCTGAGGTAACCACATGGCCCTTGAACTGTGTGTAAAAATTGGTTGGGTCTGTAGGAGTCGACCCCACGACCTCCCGCTGGGCATGTGAGTGGTCTACCGTCTGTGCTACCAGTGTTTCTTAACCTATTAAGAATTCAGGTTATATTTAAGGTGTAATGGAATTCGCGTTAGGGATTGGAACCACCGGTGGTCCAACCCACTAGCGGTTCCATTAGAGGTGTTCACATGGATAAAAACAACTTCCAGTTAACATAACATTACAAACTCTCGCCAACAGTTTATGCCTTGTCACATGGTGACGTTTCCGCTCGGTTAAGCCGAAAATTTGTTAACCTGACATTTAATACTCCACCGACAGTTACGTTCAACCTTATCACATGCTGACTATCACAATTAACTTCTCCACATGGTCAACAACATAACCCAGAGTTTTGGAACCTTATCCCGAGGTTTAAGCGGAATTCCGCTCCACCATAAACGGTAACTGCGGAATGGAATGGCATGTGTCCAACCACCCAACAGTTAAATTAGATGCCAAGGTTTATTCGGCAAACTATTTGGCAGCACGACTAATTTTAGGCAGAAGTGCTATTTTGACTCCAGTTAACTGGAGTCCTCCACTTTTGGTGGAGCTTTCCTAGGTGTAACTGGGAAAATGAGTTGGAGACTGAATTTTTGATCATTCGGAGAGTGTGAATAGTTAATTTCGACTTTCTTGGAAATTCCAGAGCCATTGGTGAGGTGTGAAGAGCCATCAGAGAAATTTTTTGTGTGATTTTTATTTAGAGAGGTTCCAAGGGCCACCAGGGCCATCACGGGCCATCAACAGAAAGAGGCCTAGCTAGGGCAGCTAGATGCCATTATCAGGAAACCAATAGTTATTTTTGGGTGTTTCAGACATTTTGGAGCCATTGGTGAGGTTTTTAGAGCCAACATAGGACTTCTGAGCATGATTTTGTTTTGAGAAAAGTTCTAAGGGCCACTAGAGCTATTAGGAGCTAGCAGGAGAATGAGGCCTAGCCAGGGCAGCCAATGACCATTCTCAGTAAACCAATAGTATATTATGACTATTTTGAACCTTATGAATCCAATGGAAGGATTTTCAAAATATTTTGGAGACTTATGAAGGCCAAGATGCTTCAGGGGAGTTTTCAATGAGTCGAGAGCCACAGGGTGCTACTAGGTGTTGGGGGCATAACCAGAGCAGCCAGAGGCCTTTTTCAGCAAGTGAATATACTATTCTTACTATTTTGGACATTATGAATCCAATGGAGGGATTTAAAAATCCATTTGGATACTTCTAGAGTCAAAGAAGCCACAGGTAATTTTTTGGGTAGCCCAGGGCCAACAGGAGTTGGAGGCCTAGATTGGGGAGCCAGAGCTCATTTGCAGCAAATGTACAACCTATTTTTTATGAATGATATTTTTTGGAGATATTAGAAAAAAATTTAGGGACAGAAAACTAGTTCTAAGGGAGTTTGTGCCACATAGAAGCTTAGGAAAGCTTAAGGGCACCAACAGAAGAGGTCAATTCAAAGGGAGCCTAGGTCCATTTCCAGAGAGTAAGCAGTCATTCCATGGGTATTATGGTATTATAAACCCATTGGTATATTTCAAATAACCATTGGAGTTAAGTAGAAACTTGTAAAAGAAATTTTCCATCATAATCCCAAAGAGCCAAGTCAATTGACGAAGGCTCAAGGAGACGTAGCCCACGACATTCAAGTGAACTCATTTATTAAATTTGTTGTTATTTGTTGATGATTAGTTTGATGCAATTTATGATTTTTTTACATGCTCTAATAATAAAAAACAAATGTTTAATTCCTCACACATAAAGACGTAAAACCGTTAAAACACATACACTTGGTTAAAGTATTCAATTTCGCACTATCAACTAAAATCAAGATCTTAATTTGTTTTAATTGAGTGGGAGATTCTTGCATAGCATAACAAGTCAGCCACCCATTTCAGATCAGGTGGTTTTAGAGCACTAGGTTGCTTGTTTGACTTGAAATGTGTTTAACAATGCAAATAATTTAACTGTTTTCAAATTGATTGATGCTTATAAGTTTGAGTTTGCTAGAGGTGAAGGGGAGCTACTTTTAGCTAAGTCCAGAAGAGGACAAGAAGGAAGAAGTTTGAAAGCATTATCCTTACCCAAATGACCTCAAGGCAACCCTTTAAGCACAAGAGGGATTGTTTGCAGAAAGAGGCTACTTGAAGAAGAGATACAAGCTGCAAAGAGAGCTTGAATCTACAACCATATTGTTAAGAAGCTTTGTCAATTTTTTTTTTAAGCTTTGTGAATTGTTGTTGAAGTTCTTTAATTCATTTACATAATGATGAAAAATTCATCAAGTTAGGTCTCTAAATCCTCCTCCTTTACAAGACTCTTTGAGGGAGAGATGAAGCGAGACTTCTACATCCTAAAGGATATGGTGCAAAGTCTGTATGAAGATGGAAGGGAAAGCACTAGACTTCATGAGAAATTGGTTTCTATGAAGCAAGAGAAAGAAGGATTTATTCAAATAATGCATGATATGGAGATGCAACTCCATCATGCCCAAGAGGCCTTCACCAAGAACATGCTTGAAGAAGAGGTAAATCAGTCAAATTTGCCTTCAATTTCCTCTTTAGATAGATGTGTAGGTTCATTTGAAAAACACACTAGAGGTGTAGAGTCCAAGTTGATGTTAAAAATGGGCTATGAAGGCAAGGGTCTAGGAAAACATGCACAAGGCATGATTGAGCCCATTATGGTTGAGGAAAGGCCTAAGAAGTTTGGTCTAGGCTATGTTAAATCTTATGGCGAAAACTCTACAACCATGAAGGCACTTGAGATAGTTTCAAAAATAAATTTTGTTGCTAGTTCAAACCCAAAAACATGTCAAATTTTTATTCCAGATTAATGCCATTGTTTGAAGCCTATGTTGCAGCAATATGTTGTATACATGCAAATTATGGCGAGAAAGAGAGTTCTGACAGCTATCAAGACATGAACAATGATGTTGGTCTTCCAAAGAAAGTTGGAACCTCTACAAGTTCATCTCCTCAAGAAGGTAAAAAAGATGGACATGCAAAGCAACATTCAAGGTATAATTCTTCCCATAGTTAAGTTGATTATGATTATATTAAGCATGGAAAATCTGCATGCATGAATGGAAGAAAGAATTGTTGTTCCTATTGTGGTTTGTGTAACCATGAAGTTTCAAAATGCTGGAAGAGAATGAAGACATACAAGGAACAGCCAAAGTGAAGGCAACTAGAACAAAAGATGCAAAAGACTTTCACACATTTCTAGAAGAAGGGACATTTCATTGACCAATGTTGGAAATTGCATCCAACCAATCATCCTAAGCATTTGAAGCAAGAGGATAAAAATACTGGTGAAAATGGAACCAAAGATTCCATCATCGATGTGAGTCTAAATGATTCACTAGAATAAGATTTTCAATAAGAAAAATCACCATGGAAGTGGCTTGGTAAGAAGTGGTTTGACTTCTTGACCCAGTAAGATATACATTGAATTGTATTTATGAAAATTTTAGTAATGTATGCATGTATTTTTGTTGAAATCTTACGTTTGTATGAGCCACCTTTGATTAATGATCAAGGAAATGATGTTCAGCTAGCTTCAATTGAATATTTCTCGCCAGAAATTTCTGGTTGAGCTCAAAGAAGATACAATTCTTGACAAGTGGAAAAGAGTAT
This sequence comes from Pinus albicaulis, assembly GCA_034641835.2. NCBI lineage: Eukaryota > Viridiplantae > Streptophyta > Pinopsida > Pinales > Pinaceae > Pinus > Pinus albicaulis. The sequence continues at coordinate 170,161,149 of CM076569.1, forward strand.
CAAAGAGGGGAAGTGTTGACTACCTTCGATTTGGGGCTCAAAGGCACTAAGCCAAGCAAGGCAAAGTGGATGGAGGTTTGAAAGGTGAGGGAGATGTACTCTCATCTATTGAACAGGTAATCAAGTCTTTTGGGGTCCAAAAGATTCCCAATGGGGAGGAGTGATTAGATTTGGATCAGGACCTAAGTGATAGCTCAAATTTCAAAGTGTTCGAAAGTGTGCCAAAACTATGTGACCGGATAAATATCGTCTTCCTGATTCTGGTGCCATGAATAGTTCGAAAAACTAACATCGTATAAAGAAGTTATCGCGATTTGAAAAGTCTAGTAAACTGCAAATTTTGACATTTGACCAGGGTTGACTAGGAAAAGGTACAGTTAGAAAAAAGAGTATTCCAGGGAATATTCCTAGAATGTTCCTTGATATATTCCCCAAAATATTCCTTTCGGGCCAATTGCAAGAGGACAGGTGGCGCAGTTTGATTTGTTAAATGGTTTTGAAGGGCCAATGAAACGGTGCCACATGGCCAGCCCTAAGGCCACCACCTGGCCATTGAACTGCGTGTCAAAATTTTGGTTGGGTCTTCAGGAGTTGACCCCGCGACCTCCCGCCAAGCATGATAGGGGTCTACCGTCTTCGTTACTAGTGTTTCTTAACCTATTAAGAATTCAGGTTATATTTAAGGTGTAATGAAATTCGCGTTGGGGGTTGGAACCGCTGGCAGTCCAACCTGCCAGCGGTTGTTAGGTCCCTATATTACTAGTATAGTCCCTTATTGTTATTAGTGTAACCCCCTTATTGTTATTATTGTACCCTTGTAACCCCCATTTTCTTATTATTGTGCCCTTAAATTATTATTGTTAGGTCGGCTAGGATTACATTGTGGCCCACTAGGATTACATTATGGCCACATGGACTCCTATATATAGAAAGGAGGTTTTGTAAATTGTATCATCCAAGAATTGTTCATTTATGTAATGTATTGGAGGTTGGCCCCTCGAAGTGTCTTATTTCTAAGGCGTTGATATCTCTTTTCTTCTATTTTTGGAGCTGGTTGCACAACATTTGGGATCAGAGCTTTGGATTCTAGGGTTTCGCTGCTCCAAACAGGTCATCGTGGAATTTTCGCTATAATGTTTTTTTCTACGAAGTTTCAGAAGCTGAAAGTTTTAGGGTACGAAGCCTAAATCCTTAGAAAGATTGTCTAAAAATTTTAGAGCTTGGTTCGCAATATTTTCGGAGATATGATCTGTGGAAGTTAGGTCTTTTTTCAGGCTCCTAAACAAGTCATCGTGGAATTTGCGCTATAAATTTTTTTCTACGAAGGTTCAGAATCTGAAATTTTTAGGGTGTGAAGCTGAAATCCTGAGGAAAATTTTCGAAAAATTTTAGAGCTTGGTTCACAATATTTTTGGAGATATGATCTGTGGAAGGTAGTGCTTTTTCAGGCTCCCGAATTTCATCTCAAGGAGGTGATCGTGGGAAAAGTTCAATAAATCTCTCTCTGAGCATCATATTGGAGTGCCATAAAAATTGGTTGCAATTACACAGATTTTAGTTTCTTTGCTATCAATTTTAGAGGCGAAGGATGAAATAGTGACACGTGGCAAGTCGTACAAGTTCGCTCTACTGAACTAGTCCATAATTAGGTCATTGTGGGAGATTGGACATAAATTTGTCTTGGAGAATCCAAATCAGGTCAGACTTGTGGCATTCAAAAGAGAATTCAGAGGGCTACTTTAGTGCTAAATTTCAAATATTGAAGAGCCTCAATCACAGAGATAATCCAATTTCAATATCGAGCTCCTCAAAAGCAAGAAAAAGGTGTGTATTTTTTTTTTTCTGAATTGCAAAAGTCTTGTTTGAAAAATCAATTTGAATTGATTCCAAGGGCATATTGTAGAATATATATCAGTATTGGATTCTAAAAAATGCCCCCTAAAAATAATTCAACACCCATTAAGCCTTCAGAAGGCTCTACTATGACTCATGAATATGAAGAATTGCAACATGATCTATCAAAATTACAAGAGCAAGTGCACCAAATTTTGCTCTCGCAAAGAGCAACAAAAAATGAAATGGAAGTTTTGAAGAAATGCGTGGAAGCAAACATGGATGGTGTGAAGAATAATATGGATGGTTTGAAGAAAGGCGTGGAATCTAAGATAGATGGCATGGAAGCTGGCATGGAATATAAGATGGATGACATGGAAGCTAAAATTGAAAACATGAAGAATGATCTAAAAGCAGACATAGAAGGTTTGACAAAGTTGATACAAGAAATGTTTCCTAATGGTGAAAATATAGTAGAGGAAACTCATGATGAGAAAAAAATAAATTTTAATCGTGATTTCATAAACTCTAATGTTGGTGGGAAGAACCACCATATTCTAAAAATGGATATGAGGAAGTTTGATGGAAAGGATCTTGTAACATGGATACTACAGATGGAGCAATATTTTGATCTCCATAATGTTCAAAACACACAAAAGGTATGCATTGCAACTTTACATTTAGAAAAAAATACATTTGTATGGTATCAATAGCTTTGCTCCCATAAAAAAATTGTCACTTGGTCAATTTTTACGGAGGAAATGATAGCACATTATGAGGATACAAAGAGAAACACCTTCTTTAGCCGATTGATAAATCTCAAACAAAAGGGTTTAGTGGGGGAGCACATTGAGGACTTCCAAAAATTGAATATAAGGGTAACTGATATTCCAGAGGAACACAGGATTGATCTCTTCATAGGCACTTTAAATGCTAACATCCAACATGAAGTTCGTGTTTTGGAACCTGATTCATTGGAGAAGGCATTTAGGTTGGCAAGAAAAATTGAATGTAGAATTATGGCGACAAGGAAGCCTACCACTCACTTCTATAAAGAAGGAAGTGTTTCTATGCCTATATTTCCACAACCTACAAGGTTGACACCACAACAATTGGAAGAAAAAAGAGCAAAGGGCTTTGCTATACTTGTGATAGAAAATACACTAAAGGTCATAAGTGTGCTGAGAAGAAATTATTTTACATAGATTGTGAAGAGGAAGAAGAAAATTAACAAGAAGAGGATATACACCAGGAACCAGCCCTAGAAGAGGAAGAAATGAATCCGACCATATCGTGTAATGCACTGGCAGGAATTACCACTCCTCAAACTCTCAAGATAGAAGGACATATCAAGAAGAAAAAGGTAATAGTGTTGATTGATTCGGGTAGCACCCATAATTTTATTCATTGTAAGGTAGCCAAAGAATTAAATTGTTTCCTATACCCAACACCAGAATGTCAAGTGATGGTTGCAAATGGAGGAACTATAAATTTCTCTGGAAAATGCCATAATATCAAGCTAACCATGGGGGAATATGTATTGACTAGTCTAATGCTTTCCATTCCTATGGGAGGTGCTGATGTTGTACTAGGAGTACAATGGTTACAATCTTTGGGGATGGTAGCTTTTAATTTTCAAGAACTTTTCTTGAAATTTTTTTCAGAAGGAAAGGAATTCGAATTACGGGGTATTGCAGGGAAGCCGGGAAAGATAATAAGCTCTAATGTCATTACAAAGCTTCTAAAGAAATAACAATGAGGTTTAATTGCACAATTATGCTCACTAGAAGTTCCAACATCAAAATCATCTATTTCTGCAGATCTCCAACAAGTCTTGGACAATCATTCCAAGGTGTTTGAAACTCCCAAAGGATTCCCACCTATTCGTGATCATGATCATGCTATTCATTTGATTCCAGGAATTATTCCTTCAAACATTAGGCCTTATAGATATCCTTACGTCCAAAAGAGTGAAATTGAACATATGATTACATAAATGTTAGAGGCGGGTATAATTCAACCTAGTCAAAGTTCTTTCTCTGCTCCTGTAGTATTGGTACACAAGAAGGATGGATCATGGCGAATGTGTCCAGATTATAGGGAGCTCAATAAGCTCACCATTAAAGATAAATTTCCCATTCCTGTGATTGATTAATTATTGGATGAATTACATGGAGAAATTTATTTTACCTAGTTGGATCTTCGTTCAGGATATCATCCAATTAGAATGAAGACTGAAGATATTCCAAAAACAACATTTTGAACTCATGAGGGTCATTATGAATTTTTGGTCATGCCTTTTGGCCTTACCAATGCACCTTCTACATTTCAAGGGTTGATGAATTCCATTTCCAAACCCTTCCTTAGAAAATTTGTGCTAGTATTTTTTGATGATATACTAATCTACAGCAGGTCTTGGAAGGATCATGTTGAACATGTTGACAGGGTGCTCAAACTATTGCAGGAGAAACAATTATATGCAAAAAATCCAAATGTTTCTTTGGAGTACAAGAGGTGGAATATCTGGGTCATATTGTATCTCACGAGGGTGTTAAAGTAGACCCTAACAAAATTAAAGCCATTAAGGAATGGAAAGTCCCCACAACCATAAAGCAGTTGTGAGGATTTCTCGGGTTAAGAGGGTATCATCGCAAGTTTGTTAAGAATTATGGGAGAATAGCAACACCTCTAACAACATTATTGAATAAAGATGCATTTTCATGGACTCTTGAAGAAACTAAGGCCTCTGAACATCTTAAAGAGGCAATGTGCCTAGCACCGGTCTTAGCTACGCCAAACTTCACAAAAACCTTTATTGTGGAATGTGATGCCTCAGGAAATGGAATTGGTGCTGTTTTAATGTAGGAAGGAAGACCCATTGATTTTGAAAGTCGTCCAATCAAAGGAAAGTATTTAGAAAACCTATTTATGAGAAGGAAATGTTAGCAATACTACATGCACTAAAGAAATGGAGAACTTACCTAATGGGAAGACACTTCAAGGTAAAAACTGATCATGATAGTCTTAAACACTTTTTGGAAAAAATACCGTCTTCAGAAGCGTAGAAAAAATGGGTCACAAAGATGTTGGGTTACGACTTTGAAATAATCTACAAAAAAGGAAAGCTTAATGTTGTTGCAGATGCACTTTCAAGAAAGAATGAAGAGGTGGAAGCATTGCTTTGTACCATTTCTATTATCCAACCAGATTGGATAACCGAAGCAAGAGATGAATGGAAAAAGGACAAAGACGTATGGACACTCATTCAAAAGTTGCAGCAAGATCCTAGTACATCTGATACATTTGGTTTGAAAAAGATTCCTTATGGTACAAATATCGCTTATATCTTTGTAAGAATTCCCAACTAAAACAAAATATTCTTCTGGAATTGCACACTTCTCCTCTAGGAGGACACTCAGGATTTTTAAAAACTTACCACAGGGTGAAGAAAGAATTTTTTTGGGATGGCCTTAAATCTGAAATTCAAAAGTTTGTGGCAGAATGTTTGGTTTTCCAGCAGAATAAAGTTGAGACAATTAAGACCCCGAGACTGCTAAAACCTTTATCCATTCCAAGTCAATGTTGGGAGGATATTTCAATGGATTTTATCACAGGTTTACCTAATTCCGAAGGAAAGAGTGTCATCATGGTGGTAGTTGATAGACTTACCAAGTATGCACACTTTTGTGCATTATCTCATCCATTTAAAGCAAGTACAGTTACTACTACATTTATGGACACAATTCAAAAGCTACATGGAAACCCAAGGGTTATTGTGAGCAACAGAGATCCCATTTTTACTGGAAATTTTTGGACGGACTTATTTTCTTGTTTGGGTACTCAATTAGCTCATAGCTCATCTTATCATCCTCAATCCGATGGTCAAACTGAGATAGTAAATAAATGTTTGGAAGGATATCTTCGTTGTTTTGTATCTGATAAACAAACACGATGGGTCAAGTGGTTACCTCTAGCTGAATGGTGGTATAACACTTCCTTCCATACTGCAGCAAAAATGACCCCATTTATGGCACTTTATGGATATCATCCACCATCCATCACATCATATTTAAGGGAAAATTCGAAGGTTCAAGCAGTGGAAGATCACATCGAGCATTAGCAAGAAGTTCTCCAACTCTTAAAGGATAACCTGAATTTGGCACAAAGTCGAATGAAACAACAGGCAGATCAACATCGCAGCGAGAGAAGTTTTGATGTAGGAGATTGGGTATTTTTACGGCTACAACCATACAAACAAATGTCCCTCAAGCAAGCTAAGAAGGATAATAAATTATCGCCAAAGTACTATGGTCCTTACAAGGTGTTTCAAAATATTGGTACTATGGCATACAAATTGGAGCTTCCTGCTTCTTCGCGAGTGCATCCAGTTTTCCATGTTTCATGCTTAAAGAAGGTTATAGGTGAAAATCTTCCAGTTCAAACAATATTGCTAGAACTTGATGAGGAAGGAAAAATCATATTGGAACCTGAAGTGGTCACAGAAACAAGAACTCGACAGCTACAGAATCGATCAATTTTAGAGTATCTCATCAAGTGGAAGAACTTACCCACTGAAGATTCTACATGGGAGGATGAGAATTTTATACAAAAGCACCCAGAGCTACTCAAGCATTGAGGAGAACACTTTTTTGAAGGAGAGGGGCATGTTAGGTCCCTATATTACTAGTATAGTCCCTTATTGTTATTAGTGTAACCCCCTTATTGTTATTATTGTACCCTTGTAACCCCCATTTTGTTATTATTGTGCCCTTAAATTATTATTGTTAGGTCGGCTAGGATTACATTATGGCCCACTAGGATTACATTATGGCCACATGAACTCCTATATATAGAAAGGAGGTTTTGTAAATTGTATCATCCAAGAATTGTTCATTTATGTAATGTATTGGAGGTTTCCCCCTCGAAGTGGCTTATTTCTAAGGTGTTGATATCTCTTTTCTTCTATTTTTGGAGCTGGTTGCACAACAGCGGTTCCATCGGAGGTGTTCACATGTATAACAACAACTACCAATTAACATAACATTAAAAACTCCTGCCAACAGTTTGCGCCTTGTCACATGGTGACGTTTTCGCTCGGTTAAGCCGACGGTTTGTTAACCCGAATTTTAATACTCTGCCGACAGTTACGTTCAACCTTATCACTTGATGACTATCACAATTAACTTCTCCACACGGTCAACAACATAACCTAGAGTTTTGGAACCTTATCCCAAGGTTTAAGCGGAGTTCCACTCCACCATAAATGGTAACCGCAGCATGGAATGGCATGTGTTCAACTGCTCGAAAGTTAAATTAAATGTCATGGTTTATTCAGCGGACTATTTGGAAGCATGCCTAATTTTAGGCAGAAGTGTTATTTTGACTCCAGTTAACTGGAGTCCTCCACTTTTGGTGGAGCTTTCCTAGGTGTAACTGGGAAAATGAGTTGGAGACTCAATTTTTGACCATTCAGAGAGTGTGAATAATAAGTTTCGACTTTCGTGGACATTATAGATCCATTGGTGAGGTTTGTAGAGCCATCAGAGAACTTCTGAGCATGATTTTGCTTCAGAGAATTTCCAAGGGCCACTAGTGCCATCAAGGGCCAGCAACAGAAAGAGGCCTAGCTAGGGCAACTAAAGGCCATTCTTAGGAAACCAATAGTTATTTTTGGATGTTTCAAACATTATGGAGCCATTGGTGAGGTTTTTAGAGCTAGAAGATGACTTCTGAGCATGATTTTGTTTCAGAGAAGTTCCAAGGGCCACTAGGGCCATGAGGAGCCAACAGGAGAATGAGGCTTAGCCAGGGAAACCAGTGACCATTCTCAGCAAACCAATAGTATATTATGAATATTTTGAACCTTATGAATCCAATGGAAGGATTTTCTAAAGCTTTTGGAGACTTATGAAGGCCAATATGCTTCAAGGAAGTTTTCCGTGAGCCTAGACCCATAGGGTGCCACCAGGTGCTGGGGGCATAACCAGAGAAGAAAGAGGCCTTTTTCAGCAAGTGAATAGTATATTATGACTATTTTGGACATTATGAATCCAATGGAAGGATTTAAAAATCCATTTAGGGATTTCTAGAGCCGAATAAGCCACAAGGAAGTTTTCGGGTAGCCTAGGGCTAACAGGAGTTGGAGGCCTAGATTGGGCAGCCAAAGCTCATTTGGAGCAAATGTACAGCCTATTTTGGATGAATGATATTTTTTGGAGACAATAGAAAATTTTTCAGGGACAGAACGGACTTCTAAGGGAGTTTGTGCCACAGAGAAGCTCAGGGAAGCTTAATGGCACCGAAAGAAGAGGTCAAGTCAAAGGGAGCCTAAGTCCATTTCCAGAGAGTAAGTAGTCATTTCAGGGGTATGATGGTATTCTAAACCCATTGGTACAGTTCACATAACCATTGGATTTAAGTAGAAACGTGTAAAATGATTTTTCCACCATAATCCCAAAGAGCTAAGTTAATTGACGAAGGCTCAAGGAGACGTTGCCCATGACATTCGGGTGAACTCCTTTATTAAATTTGTTGTTATGTGTTGATGATTAGTTTTTTTCAATTTATGCTTGTTGTACATGCTTCTAATCAGCAAAAACAAATGTTTAATTCCTCACACATAAATACTTAAACAGTTAAAACACATACGCTTAGTTCAAGTATTCAATTCCGCACTATCAAGTAAAAGCAAGATCTTAAATTGGTTTAACTGAGTGGGAGGTGCTTGCATAGCATAAAAATTTAGCCACCCATTTCATATCAAAGTTAATACAACATAAAGTATATGAGGATAAAGTCACTCAACCAGTGAAAGGAGCTAAGGTAGTTGAGGATAAATATAGGCAGCCCAACAAGAAACAACAAGGTAAACATGGAAAGTATCTTCAAGAAGAAGATGTAAAAAGGTAAACAAAATGCACAAGAGCCAAAGGAGAAAGTGGCACTACCTCGCACCACCAAGATTCAAGTGGCATCAGATTATATAGTTAAAGGTGACAAGTTTGTGATGAGACTTAAGACTAGGTCGAGAGCCAAGAAAAACATGGAGGAAACATTTCCTCAAGTAGTTTTTGAGACTCCATATGACCAACAAGAGAAGGAGATGGCCCAGATTAACCAATTGCAGCTTGAAGAAGAAACAATTCCCTATTGTGACTCCCTTGGATTTCCCTATTGTGATTTCGTCGAACACTTCAGTCTCCACATCGGTATATGTTTCATCTAATAGTCATATGTTTCCTCCTTTTGACGATGCACATGTGAACCTTGTCTCTCATGACGATGCTTCAGGTAGATTCTCCACATAATGTGGTCTCTCTTCCTCCAATCCTCCCATATTTCATTCTGATGAAGGCATCATGGAAGCCATGACTACCCCTGGTTACACTTGGGACAAAATGCACCATCGTGCATATTTATTTCTGTAGCAAACCCATGACTAATATGTCATGGAATCGAAAGACTTCATCCATGGTGAAGTCGATTGATCTAATAACCCTTTAATTTGAACCCAAAAATTCAAACCACATACACCTTGTGGCCATTAAATCGACACCCAAGGTTTGGGTAAGGGGCCATACACTTTTGAGATTCTAGGGGAAGCGATTCTCCCCAACAATCCTAATGAATTCGGTAGTGTCTACTCTAGTACCATTATTATTCCCCATTTATAGGAACCTCCAGAGTCTCATATCACTTCAGATCACTCTAGGGATGATCCACTTAATAATTCCTTAATTTTACATCAACAACCTAGTCCCTCAGACATTGTTATTGTTTAACCATTGTGTCATTTCAGTGAGAATCAGTTCATTATATCGGAAGCCACTCTTTGGCATAGTGATACCATGTGTGGGCACCCATAAATTCACTCCATTTGATTCATATATGCAGTACCAAGAAATATTGGTAATCCACCATTTCCTTTATCCTACTGCATCAACTAGTTATTCCCATAAGAAGACATCCACAACATAAAAAAATGGTGAACCACATCATCAAAATGTTTTTAGAGTTCACTATTTTAAAGACATTTTGTATGTCCATCACATGTTATAGCCGTCCATACAAAACTGGGGGGCACCCATGCCTCTAAATCTCCTCCTCATCCTCCAAAGCATCTCATTCTAGTAGGGCCAGATTCTCTAATCCCTTATTTGAGTACTTGGAACACAATGGTACTTCACAAACTCCTCCAACTAGGGGCATCATTCTTTCCTTTGCATACCTGAACAATTCCATCCATCATCATATGTTGGGGGGTAGTATCTCATGATTTGGAGCATTATGTTACCCCTGGCCACATTCTCATTTGGTAACATAAGTCTTAGCCTAGACCTCAATGATCTAGGTATGGTCAATTATCCTTCCATTCCTTGGATATTTTGTCCTACCGGTCTCTCTAGTGAGCCATATACACATCACATATCGTAGATTCCATTCTACTCTATGTGATGCCACATTTACCATCTAGTCCAAATATTTTACTTGGTGGGTAGGGATGACTCTTGACCACTTCTAGTAGTTCATTCCCTCATCCTTCTTCCATAATACTTCACTAGGAACCATCCTTCGAAGAAGAATTAAGGCCATTTTTAGAAAAATAAGGCCACCTACCTAAAAGTTTTAGATTCAAAATATGATGGTTAGTTTATCCGCTATGATATCCATAAGATTTAGGGCCTTCTCCTCCTCTCCTAATTCCCCAATAATTCACTATGAAAATGAATTGGATTTGGGGAAAAGAAGGCCTTTTATAGGAAAACCCCTAGTTTTTTTTTTTGCCCATTGTGACCAAACCATAGCTCAGTTTTACAAACCATAAACATCGTTACAAAGCTCTCACTGAGTTTTATAATGGGTCTCCCTTTGCTTTTGGTAATTTGATACTTCACCTGGAAGCCATTTTTTCCGCAAGGTTTCACTTTGACGCCAATTAAAACCAAATTTATTCATATGAGCCACTTGTACTTTGGTACCACTTTAAATTTGCACTCGTCCACTAATGTGTCAATTTTCTTCATGATTAAGCATTATTTACTCATGTTTTTATGGTCCCCTTTAGGCCTCTCCCACGTGGAAGCATCATCGAGTCACCCTTGTTTATAGCATCCGAGACGAGTCATAACTGCATTCATGGAGTCTATTATGAGTCCCATTGAGTCTACATTATAGTGTCCCGTCCATATTTTCATCTCACTCATCCTATTTTTCTCCTTTTGGCCTCCATTTATGATGTTCTATCTCTGAAAATCCTCCATATGAGCAAGTGACCATCCCCTCGGAATCGAGTCAACCACTGCCAGGTCAACCATGCATATTATGCTATGACAAGGGAAGTTTTCAGTCTGCCTCTCATCTTTTTTCCTTCCATCATCATCCCTGTGTCATCCCATGAGTCACTTTACTATGATCCCTCATGCCTTTGTTGAGGATTCCTCATTGCCTCAACTTTGGCGAGCCCTCTTCTGTCGACTTCAACACATTAATTCTAGAAGTATGGTCTAGAGGTAAATGTACCTTGGTTCCAACTTTAATAATTGTTTGGTGGCTCATATCAATCAAAGGGAATCATAATTTCTCTTTGAGTTGGTTTTTTTCTCACATGCTCGACTCCAGCTCATTATCACATGATTGAGAATTGTACACTTGGTTTTCTGGTGATCTAGCAGATTGTACCAGTGATTCCTAAGTGTATGTGAGATGTTCCAGGCCTCATGAGGGGGTGGCCCTTCAAGTATGCCCCACATGCTTGGATTTCTGCAGATCATGATCCAACCTCATATCTCTCTCTACAGATTTGATAGGTTCGGTTTGAGCTGCTTGCAATGCCCACAACATGCATGTCTCCTTTAGATGATCCATTCATATCTTTAGAGTTATTTCTTGTTCAGTAGGGCTTCTTTGGTTGTGATTCCCCCTCACCATGTTATTATGAGGGGCATTATGTCTCAGTTACTTAGATGTTCTTGTATTCAATCCTGACCTATGTCTTCTTAGACACATTATGTATATGGGATCATTATGTATTCCTAGACGCATTATGTATATGGGAGCTCATTCCAACATCCTATTGATGCCAACATATCATGTATCATGTATTTTTTAGCTCAGGCCCACATTTTTGGGCTCACCATTTTTATTATTATACTCAGTTATCTCGGCAGGCATGGGTATGCCTCCCCACCTCATTTGAGATCATGTACTCCAAAACAAAAGGAGACTTATATCACTTTAGTAGGTCTCACCCCCTTAGTTTTTTTCCTTCCTTGGATTTCTTTAGCTCTCTCTCTCTCTCTCTCTGCCTCCCCTTTTGTGTCTCATGGAAGTGTAACCTACAATGTATTTCGGTCATATGATTTTCTCCTAACACTCCTACGTTGGGGGGAAATTTGTTGTCACCAATAGATGATCACCTAGCCATTTCTCACTAGGTGGATTGAAATACGCCATGTAGGATTAATTTTACCATAGTAAAATCACTTTCATCTTGATAAATGATTTAGTAAACCATTTTTTTTAAATGATTTCTGATTAAATAAAAAAAATCCTCATGACAATAATTAAATACATCATTATTTATTTAATTTTCTCTATGAATAATTATTAAATCATTATCTGATAATTATTCCTTTTTCATATTTGACTAAATCATTATTAATATTTAAATAAATCACTATTTATTTATTACTCCTTAATTTTATTTTTGGAATAATTGTTAAATCACTATTTAAATTTTTTTTTTTCACAAATTTCTTAATTCTCGCGAAATAATTAATAAATCATTTTATTTGTTAATTATTTATAAATAAATATATTTGACCGTTTTGGATATCTTTTATCTCTCCAAAAAATATAATAAAGTATTCCTAACGATTAGAACAAACCAATATTTTGTTATAAATAAGAGGTTTTTTCATTCATTCTTCACCATGATCATTATCATCGTCTTCTTGCATTTGCTCTCCCACTAGAGTTCTACACATTGTTTTGGTTTTTCACATATTGAGAGAGAGAATCGATCACTGAAGCATCAAGCACATCATAAGGACCTGTCCCACGAAGGGAGATTTGCAAACCCTTTTTTATATCTCCTTCACCAAGTGTTATCAACAAATATTTATTCATTTAAATGTCTTTCCATGATTGGGTTATTATATTGGATTTCTTTCAATGTTTATTATTTTAGATCACATAAATCTTTTTACTGCAGGTTTTATCATATTTTTATTGCAAATATGAAGTATAAACAACCAAAAATTGTTGTTAGGGTCACTTGTCACCTGTGACTTAAGTGAAGAGTTTTTGGTACACCTTCCTAGAAATTTCATACTAACAATGTCTTAAGATTTTCTTGCAACATGTTTCAAATTCTTGATAGGTTAGACTAAGAAAGATGGGAACACAACCCAAGATTTTATAGCCTTGCGAATAACCACTTATATAACCAAAACAAATAAAATAAAATTACAATAAATACATTACAAAAATTAAAATGAATGATGGCAATAAGCACCATCATTAATATAACTTTATGTAATTCCCTACTTGGTCCTATTATGCTAATTTTGATTAGTGTTTAATTAATCTAAAAACATTGATTTATAATTATTAAGTAATATTGGTATATACCTAAATTTGTGAATTTTTAATTTTATTTTACTGATAATATTTTTTATTATTTAATTATTAATCAATTCCCAAAGTTTTCAAAGTTATCTTCTCCAATTTATTTCTGAATTAAATATTAATACTTCAACTCCCAAGGTTTTCCAAGATGTCTTCCCCAATTTATTTCTGAATTAAATATTAATATTTCAATTCTCAAGGTTTTCCAAGTTGTCTTATCAAATTTATTTTTGGATAAGATATGGGAAGGAAAGTCAAGGTCATTAAATAAAAAATATGGGGGTATTCATGGCATGAATGGTAGGTAGTTGAGGTGCATGAATGAGAGATACATAAAGGGAATGAGAATGAGAGGAGAAGGGGGAGATGCTTGCTCTTTATTTTGGCATTGGAAGATTTTATTTTGGGAGGAGGAATGTGGAGAAGGAGAGGGGAGAGAATGGAGAGAAAAGTGAGAGAACACAAACTTGGATCTATTGGAGAGTATTGGTTCTAACTTGGACAAACTAAAATTGGTTTTACTTGGGCTTGGAGGGCTAGGGAACCTGTGGGGGTTCCTTAGGCTAGGAAATCATTCCTAGTTGGTTGGGAGATAAATTCAGTTGGATAATCTAGCAGGAGCATCCCAACAGAGTCAGAAACATCTCAAGCAAGCCATTGGAATAAATATTCTTCCATTTGTTGTTTTATTCATGTAAATTGTTGCAAATAAAATTTCTTACATGTTTAATATGCTATAAATAAAATTTTACTTGTATGTTATTATCAAATAATTATTGAGTTATAAACATGCTATTTTCCTTCTTATTGTGATTAAACTAAATGATAAATTCAGTTTAGTTAGAAGACCCGGGTTGATTCCTCATATGTAGTATCAGAGCATGGTTTAAAATCTAAGGCCTAAAACCCATAAGAAAAGTCTTGTAGAACCCAGTACAACCATGTAAATCACAAACCAACTAAGAATAGCTCAAAAAAAAATTGGAAAGAGAGAAAATTCCTATTTTGTATTCCAATCACTCGATTACATACTTGTAAAAAAATCATAGAAATCAGAGAGCATTAGAAATAAAACACAAACAAAAGTAATCAAAGATCATTGATGATGTTGTAACCACCACTTGTGGCTCCAACTGCATTCTCCACAAACACCTCGGCTCTGTATTTTCCCTTGTGATTATTATGAAGCACCATTCTCTAATACCATGGGCACTCTTCAATCATAAAATATATGCATGCCTTCAATTTTTAAGCAAAATTTTCTGCAATACCAACACATTCAACCCATCCATAGGACCACTATGTTTCTACATCCTATAAATTTGCAACATAATGATCCTTTTCATTCATAAATTCTACCTGGAATACAAACACTCATTTCAATCTGAAGGACATGAAAGAAAAAGGAAGGCAAGATATTGAGATCTGCGCCATCAAAACATGTTGCCTTCCCCGAACCACCATATCTAAATAGGATCCCATCGTATCTACCATAAACCTCTCCGTGCTTTTTTTATAAGCATCGAACATGACATAGGGAAGAAAGATACTTTTGAATGACTCTTTTAGCTTTGTTAAGACTCTCCAACCTTCCTAAGGTTTAATATCTGTTAAATTTAAAAGAAATCAAGCTCTCCTTAAGAATTCCAAGCAGTATTAGAAACAAGTCCTTCCTTTGAAGTACCCCAGTGGCTAACTGTCGATAATAGCCTTTGTGACTGCTTCCCCAGTCGAATATCTAAGGGTTACTTTTTCTCCATTTTCTCTTTTGTTGAATAGAAAAATAAAATCCAAATTGACAACGTATTTGAATTTTGGATGAGATTTATCATCAACATTGACAAAGTGTTCAATCTTAGCAAGAGCGAACTCTCTTACTTTCATTGAAGTTCAAAAAATGCTTTATATAATCTCTCAACATAAATATCCGCATATTGAAACCCCAAGTTTCCAAATACCTCTTTAAATATAATTTTATTGTCTTTTAAGAAAAAAAAACAAAGTAAAAGGGACTCTACTACCTCGAACTTGCTAGTCTTCCTATCATGAGTTTGAAAGTTGATTCATTGCACCTGAATCCATTTCGATACTCAATTGTTATGGAATTTAAGATGTCTAGAGCTTTTCTCACATCTCATTTTCACTTTATTAGTTGTGATACAAATTGAATAGTTATATTTTTGTCCATTTCAATATAATCGTTGCCACTCTCTAGTGAAGAGGTGTTTGTTTAAATGCTAAATCGAAATCACTGCCTCAAGGTTCCTGGAAAGATAATGTACCAGTGATATAATTTTAGTTGTGTAATTGAAAAATATTTAAATTTTTCCTCTAACCATGAACTTCCAGAATCTAGACTTTGTTTGTACTATCTATAGTGTGGGCTAACCTAACCATCTATCCACATAGAGTAGCTTTTAAATCGTGCTTTATGGCGATTTTGTGGTGAAATAATATCACGAGAAAAACAATTAATTAACTAATGTTCGAGTTTGACCCAAATTCTTGAAATTGTACCAAATCATGGACAAATTAGAAGAATATATCCACAAAACCACCAAAATTGAAATGTTATTGAGGTAGATTGAATGGAGGCAGCATGGGAGAATGTTGCTTTATTATTTAATCATTAATTTCCACTTTTTTTCCTTCGAAAATGTTAAATTTCATTATTAAAACCCATAAAAATAACAACAACATGTTGTGGTGAAATCACAACCCCCCCGCCCCCCCCCCCATTTTTAATTTATTATCTTCATTATAATAATGTGGACCCTCTAAATAATTATGAGACAATTTTGTGAGATTTTTTTTTTCTTCGGATTTCCATTCTGATTTCTTCATTGCGTTCATTACTAGCTTTCCATCAGTTCTCGTTTCATCTCATTTGGATGCATGATTTGCAAATGACACTTACCTGAAGTTCGATGAATTTTATCACCTAGGCTAAAACATTTACAAAATGTATATTATTTTGAATTTTTTAAAGTGATTGTAAATATTGATTTTTATTAATTTTTATTTTTATTTTTCTAACAGTTCTACAAAACTACCACAACCGAGATTGTATAAAAATTAAAATTATATTTTTCAGATATCGAAAATATATTTCAAATTCTAATTTTAAAAACTTTCAAAATCCTGAAACTCAAATCGCTTTAATTTTACTGTGGTCGAGACTTATTAGTCTCTACCTTTGGCTAGAGGGACTATAGCGATCGATAATCACGAACTTAATATTAAATGTCTTTGATACAGTGATGCATTCATGCTTTAACTAATGTTTAAAAAAATATATTCTGCCAAACTAATTTGTAACCAAACTTTTAGTTTGTATCTCTTATTGCTGGGAGATTGTATAATTTTAATAAAACTTAGGATAACCTCTTTCAACATCATTGAAAAAACTTCACACTTGAATTAATGCTAGTGTTGGGAGGTAGCATTAGATTGAGGTTGTTTCATAATACACAATTTGAAAAGTTGTGAAATTACATAATACAAAGTTTGCCACCATCGGTTCCAACAGCCAGCCACCTGCCACTTTTTCTAGAAACCTGTCACTTTAGCAGCTTGTGACCTCTTCACCTACCCCCTTCACACCTCTTCACTTCACTTCAAGGGAAGGTTATACCTGGTTCAATCTAAGAGATTAATTCTTCAATGAACCGGAGAAGTGGCAGAGGTTTAGACCTGAAGTGGCGAGAAAGGAATAAGTGGTGCAATGCAGTGTGGAGGCGAGAAAGGCATAAACCTTATTGCCCTGAAATAAGAATGAAAACAGAGCTTGGCCAAAGGTATAGGAAGACTTTGTCGTCTTTGCATCAAACAGAGCTCAGCCAAAGGTATAGGAAGACCTCGCCGTCTTCGCATGCCTCTAGCTTCGGCTTCGTCTCCACGTCTAGGACTAGAGGATGGAGCTTGCCTCCCACTCCTGGCATTGGACAGAACTTGTCGCCTAGCCCGTTTGCTCAGCCCAAGCCACAATATGGATATCCGCTACCTCTTTTTTTGGTTCATCTCACTCTCTCAAAATATTTCGGAGCCATTTCTCAAGTTAAGTAGGATTTAACAGAGTATTTCAGAGCCATTTCTCATGTCAAGTAGGATTTAAAAGCTTGTAAAATTTTCAGAGGCTCTTTAGCCTTGGCAACCTCGACCATTTTTCCCTTTAATTTCCTTCTTCACATTTCAATCTTTTTGTGCTACCTTGGCCCCTTCTTATAAACTGTTGCCTCATCCAGTCTCTCCATAGGCTATGAAGCATAGGTATCAGTGATCTTATGTGAATCATTGAATGATATTATGTATTTGGACTCGGCCTTAAATATGCAGGTTCCTAGCATGCATGTCAATGTTTCTTCAAAATCCTGTCTACTTGGGAAAGCAAGCAACAAAAAAAGCAGCCAACCAAATGAAAAGAGAAAGCTTTAAGTCCAGGCTTCCCAATTGATCTAATCTTCTCGGGAGAGAGAAAGTGTCCTTCCTGTGCTTTGGTGCATAAAGGATAGGTAATGGGTTATCTTACTTATGAATTTCATTACTCTAAGGTGCATCCCACCTAAAAAGTTTATTCCTGAGCCTCTCTTTCAGGTCTAAACCTCTCTTTCAGGTCTAAAGCTTCTTTTATCTCCAAGGGCTTCCTATTCCAGGTGATTTATATTCCTTGTGGGCATTTATCTATGCCTCCTTTATTTCCAACCTCTGTTGTAAATTCCTTTCCATCCATTTCCTTTATTATCTGCTCCAGGGGCTTCCTATTCTTTCTGTGCATTTATCTATGCCTCATTTTTTTACAACCTCTCTTGCAAATTCCTTTCCGTCCATTTCCTTTTTTCCAGTCTCTGTGTATACATATTTTCCCTTTGGGTATGAACACAACAACTAGTTAATGATGTAGTGATTGTTGCTGATGATGTAGCAACTATGGCACAAAAAACATGGTTGCTTATGTCTCTCTGTCCTAATGTTCGAGCAGACCGCCTGTCTCAACAGTGCTAATTTGTGTCAACAGTTCTTTGCATGGATGCTCAATCAACGGTGATCTAAATGGATGTCCATGTGTCGATCCTTTAATACATTGCATAACTTATAATATCAATATGATTCATAGGGATCAGTGACAAGGTTTGAATAAGTTTCAAAATTAAAAAATAAATGCTAACTTGGAACTTTTTATAATTAAAAATTATATATAACTTCTATAAGCGCGTTGGTCTCTCCGACCCCACACCAACCCTCTTATTTTTGGTCTTTCATTATGAATAGCAAGTTCAATGTCTTATAGTGTATTTTAGAATGAAAAAAAAATTAGAAGGATCATCGTTGAATTAACGTGGATTTCTAAGATTTGGGTAGAGTGAAAATATAATAATGATCTGCTGGAAAGGGTTTTTTATATATTTTTTTTCACAAGAAAAAAAACAACAACTTTCTATTAGATAAAAATATGTTACATAAACTTGCATATAGCATATGGTCCAGAGAAAAAACATCATGGATCATAATACAGAGAATCACTCCCAAAAAAGTAAACCCAAAACACTGTGGTACATACATCTACACAATAATGACTGAAATAAGCTAATATAAACCAGGCCAAAAGGCCCATCAAACCCATAAAGGATCAACATAAATCCCCAAAATAGGAAAAACCATGCAAGGCACAGCAACACCCACCCAAGGAAACAACCACCCCAGGGAAGAGGTGAAAAGGCATAAAGCCAAAAACCTAGATGAAGAAAACACCAGCCCCAAAACCCAATGTACAAGCCCCAAAAAATTGTCAGAAGCATCTGTAGTGCCAGCCCAGACCCATGAGAAACATCACAAAAAAGTAGCCCCACCCACAGCAACAGCAGATATCATGAAAGGAGACTTACCAACAAAGGCTGCTGCAATCAGCAACCCACTGCCATCGATACTGTACAAACCTTGATCAGGAAGTCAGGCTCTCTTGATATATAAGATTAGTGAGAGGTAGGCTCGCTTGATACATGCATAAAACAAAACCGCAGTTCCAAAAAGGCAGGCTCACTTGAAAGGTGCCAAAGAACAAGCCCGCATAAGTAGCACCAGAGCAGACCCATCAACAGGGTCCACAAAAATACAGCCCCTGAATAGAAAATGGGGCTGCAGCTGCAAGAAAAAAGACATCAGAGGAGGGTTCGCAGCATTGAGAAAAACCCCTATGCCAGTCCACCAGGGGCCGCAGCGGCGAGGCGGCCGCCCTTATACCGCACAGAGAAAACCCCATTCGTGACATAAAACCCCATCCGCCGCAGCCAAAAACCGTGATGGTTTCCCTCCAAGTCCACCGAGACTGTGTGGAAAGGCAAACCAGGGCACAAGACCCCATCCGCCGCGTGTTTTAAGCCCAAACAGAGACATATGTCTACATAAAATGAGAAATGGGCCGCAGCGGCAAGGCAGCCGCCAGATTTCGCGCAGAGGAGACCCCATCCGCTACATAAAACCCCATTCGCTACGCGCTATGTGTGGGAAATCAAACCAGAGCTCAAAACCCTATCTACCGCATGCTTTAAACGCTACCATAGACGGATGAATGTTGTGTGTGGGATGGCAAGCTAGAGGTCGCTGAAGAAGAAGAGGGGGGGCTGTAGCGGCGAGGCAGCTGCCGGACCCCCTGCAGAGAAAAACCCTATCCACCGCAGTCGCTGTTTTTTTTTGGTCACCAAGAAACCCGACTTCTCACCCACTACTCCTAAGAGCATTGCTTAATTAGTACTGAATATTATGATCACTATTGTCCGTGAATCTTGTAATTTCACGAATCTTGTAATTTCACTGGCAATTATATGAGTAAAATCTAGCAATGCAAAATTTCAATTCACTGGAAATTATATGAGTAAAATCCAACAATGCATAATTTCAGTTTTTCCTGTAAATTGACCAATCCTGTAATTATATGAGTAAAATAAAACAATGAAAAATTTCAAATTTTCTTTCCAATTCATTGTTATGCGGCCACTATTTTCATGATGGAAGGTTACTTTTTTCCTTAGTAATAAGCAAAAAACTCTTTTTTCAAATTTTATTCATTGGAAAATATATTTAAGTTCTTTCCAATTCATTGTTATGGGGTCGAAGGTTAGTTTTTTCCTCACGAATAAAGAAACAACTATTTTAAAAACTAAAAAATTTACTTCTCTTACAACTTCAATATTGTAATTTAAGAAATACAAAAATAATTTAAATATAATTCTGGGAGGTATGCTATCTGCAACGTAGATCTTATATTAATAAACGTTATTGCATCAATATGTTTCAAAATAGATTGTTCATTTTCCCAACAACTTTAAAATGTGAGGATAAATTTAGTACATTGTGTGATGTTGATCTTGTGAAACGTCTACAGTATATATCTTATTAAAATTTTACTAAATTCACTACACATTTATACGTGTCATTATAGGAATAACCGCACTCTACAATATATATCTTATTAAAAGTTTACTAAATCCACTACACACTATAACTGCACTCTACAATATATATCTTATTAAAATTTTACTAAATCCACTACACATTTATATGTGTCATTATAGGAATAAACACACAGCTTATCATTATAGGATCAATAAACACACTGCTTTAATATGTTTAATACATTGGGAGGGTGCAAGCACTACTTTGGAGTTGGTTGGAAGAATCGCTTAATTCCACCCAAAACCACAAAACTGGCCAGTTATGCCTTGCAAATTGCCAAACCCAAAACCCAAAATGTATGCTTTGCTTTCTTTATTGTAGTGACATCATTTTGGTATTTTGTACACAACTTATCTCAAAATGTAATGTTGATTTTCAATGGTG
This sequence comes from Pinus albicaulis, assembly GCA_034641835.2. NCBI lineage: Eukaryota > Viridiplantae > Streptophyta > Pinopsida > Pinales > Pinaceae > Pinus > Pinus albicaulis. The sequence goes on from CM076569.1 coordinate 170,182,443, forward strand.
TTGATCATCCAGTATTGGTAGACAAAAGTATTAACATATGCACAAATAGGTATTAAATTTAAATTATTAAATAGAGAATAATTTTTATTTATTTCAAAGAAAAAATATGAAAAATATTAATGTCTATTTTTATAATACAAAGCAAATTCATAATTTTCAATATATGTATGTCAAGTTATTCTCATTGTTTTTATCGATTGACAACAACGTGAGTATTAATGACTGGAAAAATAGATTTGAAAGAAATGGATCCTTAAGGGATGGATAAATCCATATTAAAGTAACAATTAACTGGAGCAATTATAAATAAAAATTTTAAAATTTTAAAATAGAAAATTTATTGCAATTAATTTCTAAAATTAATCCAAATAAATGCTTAACTAAAGAAAATAGGTGTCAACTAGCAGCTTCACTACTCCTGCAATTAAGAAAGTATGTCGTAGGTTCGTTGATTCTTCTCCAGTGAGCCAATTTAGAATAATCACGTTGTGTTTGGAACTATGATGCAGCCTCTTAATAAATTTAAGGAATATTTCATGAGGGCTAAGTAAATTTAGGAACAAAATTTTGCCAAGGTTTGCACTGAGATTTATTTTATGTGGTTATTGCTTTGGTACCTGTTGGACCCCCATAAATTTTTTGACAAGAAAACAGGGGGCTAAAATGTTGTTGAGCCTTCAAGGAATGCATTTCCCCTGAAAACACATCAACCTTGAAGTATTCTTGTGCCTTTTGTCCTTTGATAAAATCCCCTCTACTGATTTCCATTATAAAGCCTCTCTGTTTGTGAAGAAATGCCCAAAAACCTCCTTTTCCCTCTTATTTCAGCCCCACTTAGCTTCTATTTCCCCCCCCCGCTGAGTCTCCCCTTCTATTTCCCTTTTTACCCTCTAAATCCTCCCAAAATCCCCTTTGATTTCTACCCATATTCCTTGTTTGGGATAATTCACCCTTTACCCCTCTATCGTTCCCCTTCCTAACCTTTAAATCACATTAAAATGGGCAAAAACCCACTTCCCTAACTTATAATAGGGTCTAACCCTTTTCCCCGCTTTCCAATTGTAAATCGAATTGTAAATCATTGTAAAACAAAAATGTGCGATTTATATAACCACTTCCCCCCCATGACCCGTGGAACTTTATAATAAAACGTTATAGTATAAAGTCCCCACCATATAAACCATTTCACCGCCCTATCAAAGATCCGCCGTCCATTTGAGCGATGATCTGATGGACCGCATTTTACCTGCCCCTGTGGTCCCTGCCGCGAAAATTGTTCATAAACCACCCGGTTTCTATCACACCGCCTTTCGGAGGTAGGCGGTATTTTCCCATTGCGCAGCGATTCCACTCATCAATCGATGTGTGTCAGGCGCACTATTTCAAAACCGCTACCTCATCGCACGTTATCGTTCATCCGCGGATGCGTAGCGATATCGCTGTGAGTCTTCCGATCTGGGCAGTTGATCCAATGGTCGTCGTTTCATAGAGCTGCGTGTGAGTTAACCCATGGCAGCCGTACCCCTGGCCCACTGTCCATCGCCCTCCGACGTGTTTTCCACCGTCGATCTCCTTTGATATCGGATGGTCCAGATTCATTTTCATGGCCCGCCGTTGACCGGTCCTGCCACGTCATCCGTCCACGTATCTTCATCGTTTTTCTCGCCCGTCCCCTTTATAATCCATTCAAAGATTAAATTTTAATGTTTTTTACGTTAAATGTCTGCCTCGACACCTTCCACTGTTTTTCGCCAACCTTCACCAGAGAATTTCTCCACCATTCCTCTGCATTTTTCGCCATTTCTCCGCAGTCCCACTATCATCCTCACAGCCGTCCACATCATTCCATCCCCATACATGTTTTTCATAACAGGTTTTCGTGTTTGGTAGGTTTATCAGGTGGTAAAACCCGCCATGGCCCATTCGCACTATTATTAAGGCACAGTGCACAGAAGGAGCTGGATTTAGAGCCTGGTTTTACAGAAAAATGTCTGGAAAGGTGTCTGCTTCATAGATTTCATCAAAGGATAGAGTTTAAGCTCTAAAAACCCTATCCGGTGCCATTAAAGCTCGAATTGCATAGACAGAGACAGTACGGGAATAAGTAGAGAGCTCGAGGCAAGAAATAGAAGAATTTTGGGCTTCTTCAGGGAGTTTAAAAGGCTGAGGTACCAAAATCAAAGACCCCGTGGATTTCTCAGACGGTCCAATGCACAGAAATATAATACTATCAGGGTTTCCGTATTAGTGGAAAATTCTTCCATGAAAGGACACGGTACACATTGTTGTTTCGGTCTACATTGTGTCCAAATGAAGATTTCCGCCCTATCAGCAGTCCTACACCATCAGAAGCATTTGTTACACGGTATGGCAGACCCTAGCATCATTATTATGTCTTTTTTTGCAATTCACTAGAACACTGCAACGAGTACCAAAGATAAATGCTCAAAATTAAAACCGAATGGAGCCTCAACCCTCCTACTATTCCAGAATTTAATGCTGCAATTAAAATGTCATCTACTCATGTTGATTCTCTTTTCCTATAAGAATTCCCCAGAGCAAATTGTGAAAGGTTGTTGTTCAGCTGCTGCCATTGTAGTTAGAGGGATTCAATTTTGACTGTTAGAACAGTTTGGGAGAGAGTAGCAGAGTAGTTGTATTGTAGTAGGCTGGGAGGAGAAGTTTGGATTGTAACAGCCATTGAGCTCAGTGTATGTGACTGGTTTTGCATCAATTAATCAAAGCACATTTCACAGGATCCTGGTCTATTACTATTGGTGATGTCTTCTAACATTGTTTATTACATTTCATATTGTTTCATTTTCTACTGGCTTGCATCAGAAATATGGCATAGGATTTACCCTTGTTAGGTACCCTATGTCTCTGCTCTCCTTGCCTTAAATGTTGTTCTGCTAAATGTGATTATCTAAGGGCTGATCTCAGTTAATTTAACCAGTGTAGTAGTTCCTTACGCTGCTAGCTGATGTATGAATTAAATGAATATGTCTTTAGATGTTCTTGTTGGGTTTAAGCTGGAAGATTTGGGAACACTGGGAATTAGAGTTAGCCCTGTCCACTAGTATCCTTGTGCGACCAGCAGGCCTTTGCAAGATCTCTTGTTAAACTTATCTCTATTTTCCCTTTGAGCATGCTAAAGCTGACCTGGAGTTAAATGACTTCTGGTCCGATCTATAAGCTGCCCCTTTGTCCTTCTTCGAGAGTTGCCTTTGAGTATGTCCAAGCAGGTTTGGAGTTAAATGACCTCTGACCTGATCTATAGACAGAATTAGGTTGATTTCCTTCTCTCACTTCCAATCCTTAATGTTCCATCCCATCATCTATCTAAAAGATCCTTAGTGTAGATGACTTGCCCTCTGAAGGCCTTGGCTAGTTTTTGCAAGTAATTCCCTTTCATGACTCCATAGCCTAATGGATGGCACTCTCCTAACCTATCCTCTTTGCTGAAACATCCTGTTGTTTTGTTCCTTTCTCCCATCACTTTATTAGTCTATGATCTTATGACCAACCCAGCAACCAACCAACCAAATCATTTAAAACCCCCCTTTTTTTCCTCATACCTAGCCTAACATCTCATTTTGAGCTTTCAAAGATACACCATTCTTTGTTTTATTGGAGAGATCCCTCTCCGGGTCCAGGAGGGCTAGATCCTAGGGCCCCAAAGTGGTTCTGATGTTGTCTCATCTTTTGGTCTTGCCAATTTGGCCAAAACATGGGAACCCCAACATAATGGCGAATCCACTGGGGAAGAGACCAATCAACCTTGATTTGGTAAATCACTGTGGTGGACAGTAAAATTGTAAATCATCCACCTGGCGACTCCACAATTCCTAAATGATAAAAGACTCCATTGGTGATCAGTAGGCCGCTGGTTATCTGTGTGTTCACAAGACTCCACTGGGAGACCATGTCGTAGTGCAACATCATCCATGCCAAAGACCAAGTCACTTCACTAATGGAAGACACTGAACGGTTTGTAGAAATGTTTCTAGATTTCATGGCAGTATGTTGTGATACAATTTCTAGTGAATTGGCAGAATATAAGGTGGAGGACCTTCCAGGGGTTATTCCTCTTAGCTCAAAAGGCAGACCCATGATCAAGAAAATTTTTCTAGAGCTGGTGATTGAAAGGTATGAAGCTGAGATCAAAATTTTTAACTCACAGGAAATATCATATCAGTTCGGAGACCCCAGAGCATTTTTGGAAATTATCCAGCCCCCCAAAAGAGAAGAGATCCCGCTGCCCTTCGAAATACAAGAAGAAGAGGATCCGACTTTCATGAGCCACACTGAAGATGTAGTGGAAGATGTAATAATCGAAGCTGCCCAGGACGCAGACAGCCTACCAGTCTTGGGAGGCCTAAAAGAAGGAAGTGTGCATCATATGTTCATGGATCCTGTGGCAGAATACATGGAGGCCCTGATCAGTCCAAATTTTTCAGCATTGGTCCTCCGCCAGGGCCAAATTCATCGGGAATGGTCACTACTGATGGTGAACTTAGTTTTGAAGAACCACATGCAGAGAACCCTATGGTCATCTCTGACAGGCAGTCAGCGCTCATATCCTTTTTTGCTACTGCTTGACTGGTTGCATTGGCATTATTATATCATCTAGAGCATCAAATATTTCCAAGTAGAGTAGGGTAGGTAGGAAAAGCTCAATAAAGCTCAGTCTGTGAGCATGTAGTTAGTTGTTTTTAAATTTATGCAAAGTACAACAAACTAGACTGTCTAATCCTAGTTTGGTTGTTTTTAAATTTCTGTTTTAGAATGTAGAGAAGAAATCTGCTAGACATTTTAATCCTAGCATATATTAGATTAGGTAGTGGAACATATGAGACCAACAGTCTAATTTGGTCTCATGAAGTAATAAGGGTAGATTTATAATAGGTTTATTTTTTGTTGTAAAAATAAATGATGTAAAGGGTCTGCAAGACCAAATGCACCCAGAAGAAAAAATGATAGGACTTTAGTATGGGTAGGTAGTTGTTTGGAAGAATGTTACTGCTGATGTAATGTCTTCATGATTTGTGGTAGCTGATCTAAAGAAAGAAAGGGATGTGCCAAGCACCAGGCATTTGGCCTACACCAAAGATTTACTTTCTGAATTCTTGACTCCTTCAGGGTTTCCGTATCAGCAAAACGTTCTTCCATGAAAGGACACGATACACATTGTTGTTTCGGTCTAAATTGTGTCCAAATGAAGATTTCCGCCCTATCAGCAGTCCTACACCATCAGAATCATTTGTTACACGGTATGGCAGACTCTAGCATCATTATTCTGCCTTTTTGTGCAATTCACCAAAACACTGCAACGAGTACCAAAGATAAATGCTCAAAATTAAAACTAAATGGAGCCTCGGCCCTCCTACTGTTCCAGAATTTAATGCTGCAATTAAAATGTCATCTACTCATGTTGATTCTCTTTTCCTATAATAATTCCCCAGAGCAAATTGTAAAAGGTTTTTGTTCGGCTGTTGCCGTTGTAGTTAGAGGGATTTAGTTTTGACTGTTAGAACAGTTTGGGAGAGAGTAGCAGAGTAGTTGTACTGTAGTAGGCTGGGAGGAGAAGTTTGGATTGTAACAACCATTGAGCTTAGTGTATGTGACTGGTTTTGCATCAATTAATCAAAGCACATTTCACAAGATCCTGGTTTATTACTATTGGTGATGTCTTCTAACTTTGTTTATTACATTTCATATTGTTTCATTTTCTGCTGGCTTGCATCAGAAATATGGCATAGGATTTACCCTTGTTAGGTACCCTATGTCTCTGCTCTCCTTGCCTTAAATCTTGTTATGCTAAATGTGATTATCTAAGGGCTGATCTCAGTTAATTTAACCAGTGTAGTAGTTCCTTACGCTGCTAGCTGATGTATGAATTAAATGAATATGTCTTTAGATGTTCTTGTTGGGTTTAAGATGGAAGATTTGGGAACACTGGGGATTAGAGTTAGCCCTGTCCACTAGGATCCTTGTGCGACCAACTGGCCTTTGCAAGATCTCTTGTTAAACTTATCTTTGTTTTCCCTTGGAGCATGCTAAAGCTGACCTGGAGTTAAATGACCTCTGGTCCGATCTATAAGCTGCCCCTTTGTCCCTCTTCGAGAGTTGCCTTTGAGTATGTCCAAGAAGGTCTGGAGTTAAATGACCTTTGACCTGATCTATAGACAGAATTAGGTTGCTTTCCTTATCTCATTTTCAATCATTAATGTTCGATCCCATCATCTATCTGAAAGATCCTTTAGTGTAGATGACTTGCCCTTTGAAAGCCTTGGCTAGGTGTTGCAAGTAATTCCCTTTCATGACTCCATAGCCCAATGGATGGCACTCTCCTGACCTATCTTCTTTGCTGAAACATCTTGCTGTTTTGTTCCTTCCTCCCATCACTTTCTCAGTCTATGATCTCATGACCAACCCAGCAACCAACCAACCAAATCGTTTAAAACCCCCCTTTTGTGCCTCATACCTAGGCTAACATCTCATTTTGAGCTTTCAAAGATACACCATTCTTTGTTTTATGAGAGAGATCCCTCTCCGGGTCGAGGAGGGCTAGATCTTAGGGCCCCAAAGCGGTTCTGATGGTGTCTCATCTTTTGGTCTTGCCAATCTGGCCAAAACATGGGAACCCCAACAGTACCTTCCTTCTCTGTGTTTAAGTATATCACTTATTGAACTTTCTCATTTTCCACTAGCACTGCTTGTAGTCCTTGTTATAATACAATGGCTATAGTTTAGGATGAGAGGATACCAATCCATGTGGCCCCCTTCTCCTTCCTCACACCTCTCTTCAATTCAGAGCTTTCAATTTCTTAACTTCTATTTATTTTTCTTCGAAAATCCACACCCTCGAAATCCTCGTTATCTCTCCTCATCCTCCTAAAATAAGTCCCACCTCATTTCAAAGCTCATGTTTCCCGTAACTTAATTTGAAAATATCTTCGAAATTATCCTCTTTCAAAATCTCCAAACCTCCCTCTTCTATCCTTCTCTCGGCTCACGTCACCTCATTTCGGGTCTTTCCCATTTCAGAAGCTCCTCATTTCGTAACACTAATTCCTTATGACTCCCGAAATATCCACCTCCGAAATTGTCCTTATGACTCCCTCTTTAATTCCCTTATGTCTCCCACTTTGATTCACCAATGCCCATTTAAATGGAGCCAACAACTGATAAACCATTGGCACACATTTTTATTATTAATTTTAATAAATTAAATTAATTTATTTCAAATTAATTTGTACATTTTTTAATTAGTTTAATTAATTAAATTAACGGTTTATAATTATAATTTAATTATAATTAATTTGTTTATATTTAATTAATGTAATAATTGTAATTATATATAGATAAAAATGTCTTTCGGATTAATAACATTATTATAATTAATTAATGATTATTTTAATTTAGATTAGGATTTTTAATTAAAATTTCCTAATATTAGTCTAGGCATGCATTTTTCTAGAATTATGGTAGTTTTAATACTACAACTTCGGAAAGACATATCTCAAGATTTGCTTGACCAAATTAAGTCCACAATAGCTAGTTGGAACGCTAAGATTGAGGAGAATAATTTGGGAAAGATAATTTAAGCAGATTTAATCCTTTAATGACTAAAAAATCAGCAGAAGTGGAAGTGACAAATTTGCAACAATAATTGCTATTTCCGTATTTGATTTGGAAAAATTTCATTCGCTTCAGAGAACTATTGTCACTAATTCATCCTCCAACATTTTTCAAAAGCTAATGATATCCATTTGAAGCAAATCACATCTTGGAAATTCTTTGGATTTTAATTTATTTTTAATTTAGCAATTTGTTGAAAGAATAGTTGTTAGATTTTTATTTTGTGAAATAAATTTGTTTTAATTTCTGATTTTGAATGGTTTTTGGAAGGAGATCTGTTGAATGGGATTAAGCACAACAAATTTGGAGCAATAAGAAGGGACCAACGAGGAAGAAGATGTAGCACTGGTAGCAACAACTTCAATCGTTCTCCATTTTTAGTTTCATTTTTGTAATTAAATAACATTTTTTAGAATGAGGAAGGCATTCCTCTTCTCTACAACTAAAGGCTCTAAAGACACTATTGTATAGGAGATTATAGCTGTAAGTGAAGGGAAAACTTTAGATTTGAGGTGTTAAGGAAAAATTCTATGAATTTTCTTGCTGTGTATTTCATTTCTGTAGTGTACTGTGAGTTGAATTATGGAGAGACATAGAATTTTGAGTTATGAAAGAGAAGATTATTTTGCACTACTGTAAGAAATTTCTTCAAGGGGATAAAGCTTATCATGGACTGCAAATTTTTTAATGAGGTTTTAGTATGGTTTTAATAAATTTTTATGCCAATTCATTACTGATTGGATTGCAAATTAATTTGTTATTGCTAGAATTTATCTATCTGATTTTAATTTATGTTCTAAATAGTGTATTATATTCTCATTGAGCACTATTGTCGTATCAATTGTTTTATGCTATTGGAGTTTTGTAAGAGCTATCTCTGAGGAGAAAAACATAATTAAAATTAATATGAATTCATAAAAATATGAATGCATTGAGCAATAACTATTTATTGTTTAAACACATTCCTATTTTGTTTTCTCTTTTACTAATTGAATGAAATACTTTTTTAATTGACTAAAATTATATAATGAATTCAATCATATAAATAGTCATCTTCCCTTGGTTAGTTAATTTATCTGCTCTCGAATTGAGGTGAAGCTATCCTTTTCCAATTCAAGATAGGATTGGTTTTTGCTTACATCTTAGAGTAGATTTGCATTTAGATTTAATTCTTCATTTATAGAAGTCTCCTTAAGTAGGGGGAACCTTAGTTGCGGCTTGGTTGAGCCATAAAGTCTTCTTAAGGATCTGCTTGCTTGCATGTGTACAACAAGAGAGAAGATCTGGTTTCTCTCTTTCAGTTGGTAAGTAATAAACAAACTATAAGCCAACAAAAAGAGAGAAGAGGTGATTGGACCCAATTGAACCAATTAAAGCCATTACACAAACAAATAAAAAAATATGATTTACAAATCTAACCAAATAATAATAATCTTAATCTTAATATATCTTAAATATTTGTTTTTTATTTTTATTTTTTACTGAACCTTTTTAATTTACACACCAGTTTGAAAATATAAAAAGCACTTTAAAACATACGCATCTTATTCTTTCAATTCCAAGTTTTCCCAAAAACAAAATGAATTTGCCATATTTTTTTATCCTTCCAAATGATAAATAAGAATCTGCATACACTATAATCATCCACAAGGAATTTTTCAAAGAATAGACGAAAATAAAGCGAGGAAGCAAGAATCTTGGGATCCTTGCATTTATTTCTCATTCCTTGTACATATGTGAATAGTCGCTAGCGCTGGGAGACAACTGGTTGCAAATGAATGCTAAAAGAACAAAAAAAAATGAATAAACAAAAAATTAAGCAACAATTATATTGATTACAATCTGGTGTGGTCTTGAAAATCCTTGAAAATCCCATTTGGGCCCCTGTACCGATCTTGTATAGGTGGTTTTATTAAATCTTGAAAATCCCATTTGGGCCCCTGTACCGATCTTGTATAGGTGGTTTTATTAAATCTTGAACCCTACGTCTGAGAAGACATCATGTATTTGATCTTTGCATTGACCTGCAACCAACACAGTTAAACGTTACCTACTAATTCCTAGTAAAAGCACACATATGTAGCTGCAATTCTTGACAATATGCAGAGGATACCGCCACACACCATGCATTATAATTATGTATTTATACTCTTAGTTTAAAAGTAAACGGCTACCCTAAGATTGATCGTTGAACTGGTGTTTTGTCTTTGCAATTTGATGTCTACGTAATGGAAATTTTTTATTTTAAATATCTTTGTTCATAAGTTTATTCATATTTTGATGGATAAGTTTGATAGTAAATATATATTTTTTTAATTCAGTGTTATTTTTTTTCTCACGAATTATAAGTTTTGACGGTATTAAAATTATAATAATTAACTATGTCAGTAATAATGAAAAATCTCAAAACATATAAATCTGCAAAATAGTAATATATAGACTTTTATTATGAAACTATATTTATTTATTACATAAATGTATAACTAAATATATGAATACAAAAGTAAAATCATGTAGCCAACACAACTCTTCCAAAAGAATGTTCACTGATGCTGCAAAATAAGTTGAATGACTGTTTTTTTTGTTGGAATCCGACAATTTTTTTTTTTTAAATCAGAATGCTAGAGTTTTTGAATGGTGTTTTATATTTTTATTTTATTTTTATTGGAAATGGTTTCAACATCATCAAAAACCCACAGAGATAGATGTAATCCATATTTTAAAAAATTTCTGCTGTATTTTATCATAATCTTGCCAAAAATTCTATTATTTTCAAAGCTAATTTGTGAATTTTTTAGACTACTATTTAAAAAATAAAAAAATAAAATAATAAAAATAAAATATTGTAATATAATAAAAAAATTAACATGTAATATTAAAAAAACCGTGAAAAAATAAAAGAGGAGACAAATTGACTTCTCGATTAGCTTGGAGTCCATACTCAACTATCATTTTCTTTATTGTGTTAGTAATATTTCTTTAATATGGCAATTTTTTTTATACTTTTAAAAGTAGGTCTGTGTGTGTTTCATTAGCTAGAGGTATGATATTATTTTACAACAAAGTATTAGGTAGTATATATATTTGACAAGTATATATTGTGCAGTATAAATGGTAAGAAATAGAATATGGTAATTTGTGGATATAGAGTTAAATATTTAAATTAATTTCATTTATTTATTTATATAAAAGTATAAATGGTAAGAAATAAGAAATAATATATGGTAATTTGTGGATATAGAGTCAAATATTTAAAGTTTTGTTTTGTTTTGTTTTTTTAACTTAAAAGGTTTATGGCAATTTAGGTGGAAATTTTGCAAATTTTTTTCTTAAAATTGAATAAATTGATTCAAAGAAATATTATTTTGCTGAAAATGCTTTTCCTTATAACTATATTAATTCATATAGGACTAGAATCAGTGAAAAAGTTGATATTCTAAGTTGCATTAACACAAGTTGCTTATTTGTGATTTCTGTGTAAGTCCATAGCCCTTCGATAATATCCTATAATTTAAATTACCTTAAGTGAAATTTTTACAAGTTTGCTCTCATTATTCTAAGAAAAGTTGCTTGATGCCATGCATCTTTCTTGTCTTATAACATCCTACACACCTTTAGTATTCTCATGAGATGAAATTAGATGTAACTTCTTGTAACTCGTAAGAAACACCATAGCCTTGTCTTAGGTATTGTCATAATCTTGATCTGCATATGTTTATAAAAAGAGAAAGCCAACGTGTTAAGACATTAAAGTTGTCAAAGGTGAACAAAAATTGCTTAGTATGTGAGAACCACTTTTAAGACAATATATAGTATTGTTATCTTAAAACATGTATTGCTAGCCATTATATATATGCTAATTGGATAGTTAATATCTAATAATAATGCCAGTGTTGAGTTGATTAAGCTTGTTAGGTACCTACCTTGAAAACACAAGGATACAATGAAAGAAATAATAAAAATGGCTATCTAGAATTGTTGATAGGATTTCAAGAGGATACCTATTTATAATAGTGTGATTAAGAATGGTAATTTGTTGCTTATTTGAATGCTCAAAAATATATAAGATGGATTTAGGATGATTATTTACACATATATAAATATGTTTGAGGGTGACTAGTAGTGTGTTGTACCACTTACTTAGCCAGTGATGGAAGAGGATTTAGTAGATCCTTAGGGATCTACTAAGTATCACTAACGCTCGTTTATGAGCATAGTAAAAATAAAAACTGATGCCTATCATTTTATATATGTGTGTGAGTTGAATACGAGCAAACAAGTCCTAAGTTGCATTAATAAGTCTTGTGTGTCATGCATATAATTGAATAGTTCAAAATAGTGAAGAAACAGGGAACTCGAGGTTTAGGAGGATAATCACAAGGACCTCCTAAAAATAACCCATTGCCATCACTAGAGCTGGCTCTCGTCTTATGCACCCTGGAAGCAATTAATGAGACTTTAAGATGGGGCAAAACAACTAAAGTGGAAGTAGAGCAACCTCCATCATCGTTGGGAAATATCGAGGAATCAAAGGACTCAAATATAGGACCTACAAATGAGGGCATTACTATGGAGCTCTAGAATATTAAGCTCCCAGAGTTTGCTAGAGGTTGTGCCAAAAAACGAGCATAATCTTGGTTAGAGGGGATGAAAAGATGTTTTGCACTAAGAGATTATACTTCCAAATAAAAAGATAAAATAATGATATTCCAGCTTAGAGATAGTGCCATGAACATATGGGGTAACTTAGAACAACAACTACACCTCAATCCTGACACAATTACTTGAGAGTTATTTGAGAAAATATTTGGGAAAAAGTACCTACGAACATATTATGAAGAACAACAGGTAGGAGCCTTCCATGATTTGGTACAAGGAAACCACGCAGTAGAGGAATATAAGATTAGATTCACTGAATTGGTCAATTATGTCTCCTACAAGGATACTGATCAATGCTAAGTGGATCATTTCATTTATGGAGTGAACCCTAAGATTAGGGAAATGGTTCAGATGTGGAAGCCATCCTCAATTACCGAAGTTGTTGAACATGATTTCTATTTTGAAGAGTACTTACACTTAAAAGGGGAAACAAAGATATTTTTCCACAACAACCAAGGTTTATGGGGAGGGCCCCTTATACCTTCTCCAGGGGAGGAAGTTTGAGGCCATTTCCTTATGGAAACAAGGTTGTACCCAGAGCATCGAAATAATGATTTCAATGGCTACTAGTGTAGCTTCGCCCATAACTTTGAGGAATTGTGCAAATCAAGGTCATCACATGGGAGGAGCAACAAGTAGGGGCAAAGGTCCCAAGGGAAGGAGGTATTTCCAAATAACTACATAAAATTATGTTAAGATTCTACCATGCATCACTTGTTGGGGATGCAAGGGACCTCATTACCACCGTGACTATTGTGAGTTACAAACTGGATACAACCATAGATAAGGAAAAGCACCAAAGGGAGGAGCATGCAACCACCATCAGATATATGCAACAATTGATAACCAACAATTTGAACATAAATATGTTGTGGTATAAACCTCGAGTATGATAAACCATGTAAAAGTTAAATATTTTTTTATTTAGGTGTTGCAAATAGTTTCATTTCACCAGTTGCATTAGAAAAATGTGTGTTTGCAGCTTATGAACACGATGAATTTAAACAAGTCGAAATGGCTTCAAGGATAAAAAAGGCAGCAAGAACTCGTTTTGAAAAATGTCAAGTAAACCTTGGGGTGTGTACTATGAGGTTGAAGGCATACACCACAACCCTAGGGACGTACAGTGAAATCATTGGAATGAACTAGTTAGAAGTTCATTGAGCTTTGGTAGAATGTTTCAAAAATAAGGTGATTTGTTTAGATGATGAAGGTAGGCCAATTAAGATTTGTGGGATCAAGAAAGGACTATCCCTATGATTCATCTCTATGATGAAGGTAAAACATTCTCTCTGGAAAGGTTGTAAACTATATGTGGCCAAGGCTGTAAGTGACTAGAAAAGGACCCTCCCTAGATCAACACCCAATTTTTTTATAATTTGAGGATTTTTTCCCTAAGGAATTTCCTAGATTACCGCTTGTGAGGGAGATTGGTTTCACAAACGACCTAAAACCTAGTGAAAAACCAATATCCATGACACCCTATAGAATGATAGCTCCAAAACTTTGTGAGTTGTAGATGTAGTTAAAAGAGATTTCAGAATTGGGATTTATTAGATATAGTATTTCACCTTGGTGTGCACCATTGATTTTCATCAAGAAGAAGGATGGTTACTTCAGGATATGCATAAATTATAGGGACTTGAATCAAGCCACAATTAATAATATGTATCTAATACCCATAATAGAAGACTTCTTTATCCAAATGAAGGGAGCAACAATTTCCTCAAATATTTATTTGTGATATGGATACCACCAATTGAGGATTAAGGAATCTGAAATCCCAAAAACTTCCTTTCAGACTTGGTTTGGGTACTATGAGTTTGTAGTTGTACAATTTGGTTTGACCAATGCACCAACAATATTCATGAGTCTCATGAATGGTGTGTTCTGGAAGTATTTGAACCAATTGATGCAAGTAATTTTGGACGATATTCTCGTGTATTCCAAGAATTAAAGAAGCATGAAGAGAACCTATGCGTTGTTTTGAGCTTCTTAAGGGAAAATCACTTATATGGAAATTTGTCGACATGTTTCTTCTTTCAGAATAAAATTCATTATCTCGGGCTCATCATTTCAGGAGAAGGGATTTTGGTTGAACCAAAAAAAGTAAAGGCCATAATGAATTGGCCAGTATCGAATAATGCTCACGAGGTGCGTAGCTTCATGGGGCTAGTAGGTTATTATCACATATTTGTGGAGGGGTTTTCAAATATTGAAAAACCCATCACCACATTACAACGAAAGGGGGTTAGGTATGAATGGACATATTAATATGAAACTACATTCACTGAACTAAAAAGATTACTAGCTAATGCACCAATCCTTTGAGTGCATGACATGGAAAAAGACTTCATTTTCTACACAAATGCTTCGATGCAAGGATTGAGAGAAGTGTTGATGCAAGAAGGTAGAATAATAGCTTACACATCCAGAAACTTGAAGAAACATGAAGATTTTTATGCTATCCATGACTTAGAGTTAGCATTATTCATGCTATCTTTAAAAATGTGGAGACACTACCTCATTGGAATAAGCTTTGAGTTAAGAATTGATCATCAGAGCCTAAAACACCTCTTCACTAAGAGGGATTTTAATTCTAGAAAAAGGTGGTGGAGAAAATTCATGCGAGCATGATTTTGGGATCTCATACATTAATGGAAATGAGAACGTGGTGGCTGATGCACTAAGAAGGAGGCCACAAAACTTCTCCCTAGTAACCTTGAGGGTAAATTTGAGGGAACGTGTGTTGGAGAAACTCTTTGAAGATAGTTGGTATGTGAAGGTTATATCAACACTCTAGAGTGGGAATTGGATATAAAAAAAGTTTGAGGGTTATGTCCTCTAACCAGATGGATTATTGAGATTTCAAGAAAGAATGTACACCCCTAAGGAAGGGGGTACAAGAAGAACCATCATTGAAGAGTCACATAGAGCACTCTATTGTGCACATCTTGGAGTGAATAATATGTATACAAACATGAAGAAACAATTATTTTGGGTAGTTATGAAGCATGAAATAGTCTAGTTTGTCACCAAATATCTTGAATGTCAATGAGTGAAGGTTGATCATTTCCATCTAGCAGGAATCCTACTACCGCATGACATCACCATGTCTAAATGGGGGGTCATTTCGATGTATTTGTTGTGGGGTTTCCACTCACTTCACAGAGGCACAATTCTATATTAGTTGTAGTTGATAAATTTACCAAAAGTGCCCATTTCATCCCAGTGAGAGACACTTATGATGTTGCTGATGTGGGACAAGTTTTTATAAGAGAAGCTATCTGGCTACATGAGTTACCCACAAATACCATTTATAATAGAGAATATCACTTTACATCTAGTTTTTGGACAAGTTTGCTGTCAACGTTGGGGATTCAATTGAACTTGAGCACTGCATATCATCCATAAACATATGGGAAGACTGAAAGAGTAAATCAGGTTATGGAAGACATGCTTAGAATGCACGCCATGGATAATTAGACTTGGGAAAGGTACTTACCATTGGTAGAGTTTTCCTATAATAACAATTACCACAATTCAATCGAGATTCCTCCTTATCAAGCTCTATATGGGAGGCCATGTAGGATGCCATTGAGTTGGGAAAAGTTGGAGGAATAAGTAATAGTTGGGCCATAATTGGTTCAAGAAATGGAGGAAAAAGTAAGACATATTCGAAAAGGGTTAAAGGGAGCACAAGATATACATAAGAGTTATGTTGATTCACATAGGACTGGTTAAAGTTATGAAGTAGGAGACCAAGTTTTTATTCGTATTAGACCCAAAAAAAACACCATTCGGTTTGGTAAAGGAACAAAGCTCTCACCTTAATTTATAGGAAATTTTAGAATCAAGGAGAGGATTGAACCAATTTTCTATCATCTTGTACTTCCACCCCATTTGCATAAAACTCATGATGATTTTCATGTATATATTCTATGACATTATGTTTCTAATGAATTTCACAAACTATATTGGAGGAATTGCAGGTCTTAGATGTGGGAACAGTAATGGTCGAACCATTGCAAATATTCGACCGTAGGGTTTGAAAACTCAAACGTCACATGGTGGACCATGTTAAGGTTTAGTGGGGAAAGTATAACCCGAGATTTTCTACCTGGGAGGATGCAGAGACTATACGTTGTGACTACCCCTCACTTTTTGAGAATCTGTGATGCCCATTTTGAGTTAGATAACTACCTATAATAAGGTTCTATTTGTAGTTTCATGTTGTTTAATTTATGAACACTATGTAATATTGATGCCTTTCAGTTGGACTCATGAAACTACTTATATAAACCATTTGATGGATTAGGCATTGTTGATAAAAATATTTTATGTATGACTTATTTGATGTATGATTTACCTAATGTATGGCTTACTTG
The DNA here is from genome assembly GCA_034641835.2 of Pinus albicaulis. Classification (NCBI taxonomy): domain Eukaryota; kingdom Viridiplantae; phylum Streptophyta; class Pinopsida; order Pinales; family Pinaceae; genus Pinus; species Pinus albicaulis. The sequence goes on from CM076569.1 coordinate 170,199,134, forward strand.
GTTATGCTTTATCTAGTGTATAACTTATCAGGCTTATTGTTGTTTGATGTATGGCTTAATGGGATATGATTTATCTGATGTAATATTTACTTCTAGTATGCTGTTATGAATTACACAATGGGTATGTGGATACCATACTTAATAACATGATGACTATGATCACTTGTCTATATGTATTTTGTGTTGTAAACCTTTGAGCAGTACTGAGGGTGGAGAGGGGGGGGGGGGGAGGGGTGAATTAATACTGTGATCGGTTACCAAATTTTTACAATTTAAACTTCAAATAATTAATCACACATATATTAGCAACAATTCATTAAACCTGTGCATCAAATAAGCATAAATGAATACCATAAGCAGCAATATAAACTATAAGCAATGCACACAATCACATCATCACACATAAGACATAATATTTATGGTGGAAACCCTTCCGAGAGAAAAACCACCCTTGCTATTGCTGCTTTGCTCTGAATTTATATTAGTCAAGAAATTGGTATCTTACATAGCTCGCTGACTCCGATCAACATGGAGACTCAACCTCATATACAATATGCAAACACCAATTGGCTACGATACTCAATTATACCGATAAAATTAGAAGGCTTTGTTCTGTACGGATATACAGAATACCAACTGCTAAAGGACACCATAATCAATGATCCTCGCCCAGCTCTGATTAGACCATCCAACGACAATTGGATGAGAAATTGTTCCTTTTGCTGAATCTTCGATAGTGACTGCTCCTCTCTCATGAAGTCACTGCTCCTCTACCACTATGCATAACTCCTTTCATCAATTTTCAAACTAGTTCCAAGACACTCTTCTCAACAAGAATTCAACTCTGCATACATGCTTTCAACAACAAGATATCATTATCAAATCAAATAAAAACTCCACAAACAAAGTTATCTCCAATATAGAAAAATTGTGGCCAGATCAAATGTGAATACCAAATATGAATGCTATCAAAGCCTCAAAACAATAACATGTTGCATAATACAAATAACATCATAAGACCCTATGGCTATGAGCCAAATGCATTAGCAACTCTTGCAAAAAATAGTGTGAGAGGATCACCAACATATAATCCAACAACATACAAAACTCTCCAACCAATCCTACAAAAACTTCAATTCTAATCTATTATGTAACATGCTTCAGATCTGCACATTATTCAGTCATTAACACTCATAGACTAGAGCATATATGCTCTACACAATGTCTGAGGCATCAACACTCTATGCAACCTTCTTCAACACAATCTCATTCTCAACCAAAAAATGCTCAACTCCAACCACATAAGAAGAAGAAGGATCAACAAATAAAAGTTTGGAGGAGAAAAGAGCAGCAAGGATCTCCCACCAAAAATTGAGGCTTGCATGGTCTCAAGGGGAGCATATGGTTGCATTATGAGTTGCATGCAAAACCTTAATTGTGCAACCATATATGAAAGAGTTCATAAATTTAAATCTGCATATTATAGGGGTTCATGAGTTTTGAAGTATATTTTTATTTATGATCTATTTTCTTCCAGTTTATTTATGAGTTGGATCAGCTATATTGTTACTGATGGTTTTTGGAGCAACTATATGTTTTGGTTTTATTGATGCTAATGATGAAATGACAACCATGTAGTATTCTTATATGCATTTTCTAGGTGTTATGGGGAATCACATATTTAGGGGGAGCATTTATGCTTCCAAATGGAATTATAGTTGTTGGATTCATGCTGACTTTGGAGGAGTTTTATTGTGCTTACTTGATATGAGTGTGTTGCAGGAAAGGAGTTTGATTGTTTCTACCATATATTAGCAAAATCATATGTTTTTCACGAAATAATTATTATTTTGATGATGATCATACTGCTAGCTGATATTTATGTCATGTATTGTAAATCCTAACCATATGCTGTAATGCCTCCTTCCTTCTCCTATTGTGTCACCTTTGTAAATCTTTCAATCCTATCCCAAGTTGTTCTTAAGGGGGGATGTTAGGATATTCTGACACATAGGAAATAGTCTCCTATTTTGTCACCTTTTTAATTCCTTCAATCCTATCCCAAGTTGTTCTTAAGGGGGGATGTTAGGATATTCCGACACATAGGAAATAGTTAAGTATAACTTGGTCTAGCGTAGAGTTAGGTAAAGTGTGTTTCTTTACTATGTACATTTGTAACTTATAATTTGACGGTCACGATATGTAGTGATCCGACGGTTCATTCTCTCCTTGGTATTAATGACACTTGATTCGTGGCTTAACACCCGATTGGTCCATGATCTCTATTTAAAAATCATGGAGGGTCATTTGTCCTGTAACCGTTTATGAGAGAAGCTTATGTAAATTTTCTTTATTTACATTAATAAATTTCCTGAAGTGGCCTCGTTGGCTCAGGCCATGGACGGTTTCCCTCTTTGGGGGTTTTAACCACGTCAAATAATGGTGTACTAATTTTTGATCTATTTGTGAGTAGTGACCTTTGGTGTTTGATCTAAGGAACTCACCCTATAAATTCCTTCATGGTATCAGAGCTATTTTGATGGCCGTATCTATCATTGATCCAAATCTGAAGCCGGTTTGACTGCATGCGATTGTCGTTTTCCAAGTATACTATTTATGACCACTTTCAAGCTGGGAGAATTACTCTATTGTGTTTGGAGCATATGTTATAGTGAGGAACCTCTTTTGTTTCATGTGAAAAGGTTTCCGGTTTCCCAAGTTATGTCATTTTAGATTTGGAGGTATAAAGCATTTTTTTACACTTATATTTATTAATGTCTCTGTTTATTTTGGTTGATGGTATTTTTTTTTATTGCTAGATCTATACCCTCTTCTATGCGTATGCTCTTTGATCTGCGCTGTGTGCGATCTCGGGAAATGATAAATAACGAGAAAAACATATAGTTTTCGGTAGGAGAAATTGGAAATATAATGTTCTATCTCAAGGATTGTATTTTTTTGTTTGCACGAATTGTGTTTTTTTTTGCAGGAAAAAGCACACATTGAATAGCTAAAAAAAAAAAAAAAAAAAATTCCTCTCAAACAATTACAAAATCCTTTTACTAGCTCACTTGGTCTAAAGTTACTTTATGATAATAGAGGTCTTGGGTTCAAGTCTCTTTCTCAAACTTCTTTTTCTAAATTTTTTTTGTTAAGTTACTTTTTCTTATAAAGCCTTTTGGCAAGTTGTTTTTAAAAATAGGGTTTAATTTTTTAGTAAAAGTAACATTGTAAAAGTGACTCACTTATTTATAAAAGTGGGTCACATAAATTAGGTTTTTTTTATTTTATTTTAAAGTGAGCTTATTGTATTAAGTTTGAAAAGGAAGAGAATTTTTTTTAAAGTACAAATTCATCATCAACTTTCAACCTCTCACATAACTATTCAGCATCTACTACAACGTTTTTACAAAAAGGCATGACTTCTTCATCCATAAGCCATTTTCAGAGCCATTTTTTTTTTAACTGGCCTAATTTTTCGAGATATTTCCATTGGAGTAGTTGGTTCCAACCTTTTTAGCTTCAGGTTTAAAAAAAAAAAAATTAACAGTGCATGCCTGGTTATTCTTAACAACACTAATTATTTCCAATGGCTATCCTACATGGTAGAATTACTTAGAAGTAAAGGGATTTATAGAATAGTCACAAGACAAGAAAATAAACCTACTGATAGAGATAAAGCTGCTAAATGGGAAAATAATAAGATGAAGCAAGAGGGTTGATAGGAATGTCCATTGCTCAAGACCTTATATTTCATATCCAAGAAATTGAATCCCCTAATGAAGCTATGAAAAATCTAAATATTATTTTTGGCATTCAAAATGAAATTAGAGCCCACCAGCTTGAAAATGAGTTGCTTACTTTGGACCCCAATAGTTTCTCCTCTATTGAAGATTTTTTGTCCAAATTCAAGACCCTTATAATTCTTTTAGACGTTTGTAAGGTCAAAAAGGAATATGGTAGCCTTTTCTATTCCATTATTGCTAAGCTTGGCCCTGCATACTCTGTATTTGTTTCCACCTCCCATTGCACTAGAGAAGCCCTCATTTCTCAAGGAACAACCTACAAGTCCCCCTCTTTTGATGCCTTTTGCGATTCTTTGATAAGAGAACAAGAAAAAATCTTACACCTTGGTCTTATTAATACTGAAAACTCTTCTAAGAAATCCTTTGCAGCCCAGTAGCAACCATATCAAAAGAATCCCAAGAAGCAACATCCTAAAAATAATGGTCCTAAACCAAACAAAGGTCTTAAGAACTTTTATCCGCAAACTTAAAAAGAAACTAAAAAAATTGATAAGGAAAATAAATAAAAAGTGAAGAAGACATATAGTAATTGAAACTTTCAATTTTTGTAATTGTGATGGCCACGTAGAGTCAAAATGTTGTAAGAATATGGAAGCCTTGGAAGCAGCAAGGAAGAAGCACAACATCAATTTTGAGAATTCTTCAACTTCATCTTTAGGAATGATAGTTTTTGCTTGTGGTTTTCAAGCTTCAAGATTTGGTTATGCATTGAATGTATCTTATTCTACTCATTCTCATGAGTGGTTGATTGATTCTAAAGCCTCTTGCCACATGGCCAAAAATAAAGCCATGTTTTCTTCTTTAAATGATTGTAACACCAAAAATAGTTATGTTGGTGATTATATATCTCTTAGTGTTGTAGGGTCTGGAACCATTCATCTAGATAATGGCTAGTTTAATGATGTATTATGTGTTCCTACCTTGTCCTGAAACCTTCTATCTGTTTATCAGATAACTCATTCAGGTGAAGGGAAAACAATAGAATTCTCACCTCATGATTTTGTAATTAAGGACCTCAAAGATCCTAGACATATTTTAGCTACTAGAATTGCTGATGATTCCACAAGGTTGTATAAGTTTGAAAAATTTGGGTCATCATGTCTTCCGTCCATTTTTGTTGCTCATAATGATGAAGTGAGAAAAATTTGGCACGAGCGATTTGGTCACTTAAACTGTTGCTCTCTTCAAAATCTATGTAAAGAAAATATGGTGATGGGTCTTCCTATGGTATCTTTCCGAGATGATGTTTGTTCCAGATGTGTACTTGAAAAATATCATCGGGATAGTTTTGACACATGTGCCTCTCGGCACGCTTCAGCCCCTTTGTAGCTTGTGCACTGTTATTTATGTGGTCCTCTTCCAGTTGTTTCTTTCTCTGGCTACAAGTATTGCTTAAGTTTCATTGATGAATTTTCTAGACACACTTTGGTATACTTCTTAAAACTCAACATTGAAGTTTTTAACATGTTTTTGGCCTTTAAGGCCTTTGTTGAGAAACAATCTGGACATCACATTCTTAAGTTAAGAAATGACAATGGAGGAGAATATGTTAACAACAAATTTATCCACTTTTGCATTGAGCATGGCATTCAATTACAACATATTGTTCTGTATACTCCACAACAAAATGGTGTAGCTAAAAGGAAGAATCACACTCTAAAAGAAATGACTAATTGTATGCTTCAATCTAAAGGACTTGGTCTTAATTTTTGGGTAGAAGCAATTAACTGTGAAAATTACATAATAAATCACACTTCTACTAAGGCTTTAAGGAATATAACTCCAGAAGAAGCATTAAGCTCAATCAAACCAGATGTAAGTTACTTTCATTTTTTTGGAAGTGAAATTTAGGCCCATATTCTAGATGCAAAACATCTAGAATGCAAATCACACTTCTACTAAGGCTTTAAGGAATATAACTCCAGAAGAAGAATTAAGCTCAATCAAACCAGATGTAAGTTACTTTCATTTTTTTGGAAGTGAAATTTAGGCCCATATTCTAGATGCAAAACATAAAGGCTTATAACCTAAGAGTGAAAAATGAATTTTTGTTGGATATTAGGAAGATGTCAAAGGATATAGACTTATTCAACCAAAATCCAAAAATTTTATCATTAGAAGAGATGTAAAATTTGAAGAAAATATATCGGCTTGTGAGCCTAGTTCGACGGGTGTGCCACCTTTGGCCTGCGAGCCTGATTCGGCATATGTGCCACCTCTCTCTATCTCTTCTATTTTGAAAATATTACTTCTAGCTCGGATGATGACAACAAGGATGACAATCCTCCTCCACCTCTCCAAGATATTCCTTCAGCTTCACAGCTTGCAAGATGTGTCCGCTCTACTCAGGATGTAATAGGTTCTCTTGCAGGTGATCCTGCAGTTCAACATCATACATGTTTTCACTTCGAAAGAGCCTCTTAATTATTGGCTCAAGTTTCATAAAATCCTGATCCATACACCATTGAAGAAGTAGGTCATCCAGATTGGGATGAATCTATGAATGAAGAATATCATTCCTTATTGGAAAACAATACTTTGGATCTTGTTCCTCTTCCAAAGCAAAGAAAACTTGTCAGATGCAAATGGGTTTAAGGAAGAAAGTTTGGACCATATGGAAAAGTGGATAAACATAAAGCTCGTCTTTTTGCTAAAGAATTTTCACAAGTCGAAGGCATTGGCTATATTGAAACCTTATCCCCTGTTGCCAAAATGAATTCTATCTGCCTTGTTCTTTCCCTTGTTGTTTCCTTTAAATGAGAAGTCCATCAGATGGATGTTAAATTCACCTTCTTACATGGGGATTTGCATGAAGAAATATACATGAAACAACCTCCTAGATTTATCCAAAGATACTCTATCCTTGTTTATCACCTTAGGAAGTCTCTCTATGGTCTCAAACAAGATCCTCAGGCTTGGTATGCCAAAATGGATAGCTTTCTCTTAGATAATGGTTTTTTTAGATGCCATTCTGACAAAAATGTCTACACCAAGAAACTGGGTAAGTCCTTAATCATCCTTGTTATTTATGTTGATGATCTTATCCTTACTGGTAGTGATCCCAACCATATAAACCATGTGAAGTCTAGCCTCAAAAAGAAGTTTGAAATGATAAGCTTAGGAGACTTGCATTATTTCCTTGGTCTTCAAGTCTTGCAATCCAAATAAGGTATTACCATTTCTCAGTCCAAGTATGCATGTGATCTTCTTTTCCACTTTCACATGGAAGACTGTAATCCAACCCCTTCTCACTTTGAGTCTGGATTCAAGCTTTCAATCACTTGTACTTCCCCTGAAGTTGATGCTACCTTATACCGTCAACTTGTTGGTAAACTTTTGTATCTAACCCATACCCATCCTAACCTTTCCTTTGTCATTGGTCTTGTTGCTTGGTTTATGCACCAACTTCATGAAAGTCACTGGAAAATAGCTAAAATAATAATTTGATATATTTTAGGTATAGTTCAGTTTAGGATTCATTACGGTGCAGGAGCATCTCCACTGTTGATTGGTTTCACTGATTCTGATTGGGTTGGTGACCCTGATGGAAAAATGTATATTGCAGGCCATGTATTCACTCTTGGTTTAGGACCCATTACATGGTCTTGTAAGAAACAAAGTACCATATCTCTTTCTTCAGCAGAAGCAGAATATCGTGGTGCAGTTGAAGCCAACAAGGAAGCCTTGTGGCTTCTTCAGATCCTGACCAAATTTGGTCTTCATTAGAAGCATCCAACTACACTTTGGTGTGATAATTAGAGTGCCATTCAACTATGAAAAGATCCAGTTTAGCATTAGCACATGAAACACATTTAGCTACACATACACTTCATCAGAAATCTCATTCATGATCGTGTTCTTGAAGTGTAGTATTGTTCAACCAATGATCAATTTGTTGATATCTTTAAAAAGGCTCTCAAAGAAGCTAAGTTTACCAAAATTCAATCTATGCTTGGAGTTCAAGAAAGTTATCATTAAGGGGGGATAAGCTCTAATGCCTCCTTCCTTCTCCTATTGTGTCAACTTTGTGAATCCTTCAATCATATCCCAAGTTGTTCTTAAGGGGGATGTTAGGATATTCCGACAGATAAAAAATAGTATCCTATTGTGTCACCTTTGTAAATCCTTCAATCCTATCCCAAGTTTTTCTAAAGGGGGGGTGTTAGGATATTTTGACACATAGGAAATAATTAAGTATAACTTGGTCTAGCGTAGAGTTAGGTAAAGTGTGTTTCTTTACTATGTACATTTGTAGCTTATAATATGACAGTCAAAATATGTAGTGATCCAACAGTTAATTCTCTCCTCGGTATTACCAGCACTTGATCCGTGGCTTAACACCTAATTGGTCCATGATATCTATTTAAAGAGAATGGAGGGTCATTTGTCCCGTAACCGTTTATGAGAGAAGTTTATGTAAATTTTATTTCTTTACATTAATAAATAACCTGAAGTGGTCACATTGGCTCAGGCCATGGATTGTTTCCCCCTTTGAGGGTTTTAACCACGTCAAATACTGGTGTACTGATCTGTGATTTGTTTGTGAGCGGTGACATTTGGTGTTTGATCTAAGGAACTTACCCTGTAAATTCCTACAACATATGTTGCTACCATGGAGATCAGATGATGTGTTGAAGATAGTTCATCTAGATTGTACACTTTATGGTTCATGATTTTTATTCTAGATGCATCATGTTACTGCTCATGTATTGATTGGATGGATGGGATATGAGAAGGATGATTGTTGCTGCTCATGGTATTTTGATGCATGCTGATGGAAGAGTTTAGTGCTGCAAATAGTGCTATAATTCTAGATCTTATGCTATTATTGTTGGTGCTACCTATTGATGTGTTGCTCCTTTTTAGTTGAGGAAGATAGATTCTGTTTTGAGTTTTTTACAAAAATATATTAATTAGAAAGCTCATTTTTTTCCTAAATCAATCTCATCATAAGATCCTCATCAGCATCGAAGAAGGAGAAATATAAGTCCACTAGTAGAACACCCATTCTCCTGTTCGTGACTAAGCCAAAGGTATATGTCCCAAAAGTTTCGATATCGAAGGTAGTGAAGTACATATTGGTCATGGCTCTGATTCCATACAGGTTTATTAAGGAAGGAGAGATGTTGGGTCTAGTGGGCAAGTTGAAGTACAATGATCACAACGTGAGGGACCTAAATAAAATCAAAAAATTTATGCAAGAAAACTACACCCAAATAGTTGAAAACCAATAGTGTTTTAGGGGAAAAAATGGGAAATATGGTTAGAGATATGGAATCCTCAACCTCCTCGATATCCCTCTCTTCAGAAGAAGTGGCAAGGTAAATATTGTGTAAAATTGTTATGAATTTGTGCACATGGAGGTTTTCTATGGCTTTTCGAGCCTATAGAAGCCGATACCAAGTTGATTTATAGGATAACATGGCTTCATACAGTTGGAGAGGACCCAAAACATCTATTTCATTAGAGCAATGGAAAAACTATGGCCAGGGATGTGGAGGAGAAATTGAAGGTTGTGCATAGGAAACAGAGTGTGGAAATTTTAAGTGTTGAGAAAGACAATGTGCACTTCACCACTAAACTAATGGCATGCAAGTTGTTATATAAGTGATGAAAAGAATAATGTCTAGTAGGGGTGGTTATTGCTGCTGCGAAGTTTTTAGATGATATCTAGATGAAATGGGAAACTTTCCTACTGAAATAGTTCATGCATGACTACATAGATGCACATGAAATGATCATGGAATTCCATTATGCATGGCTACTAATTCTCTTCGCTCTTTCCACATGGTAGATGTTGAAAGATAATACCTTCCCAATTATGACAAGCTCGATTTCTTCATGCCAAGGTTTGGTATTTTATGGTTTATGTTAGGTCCCTATATTACTAGTATAGTCCCTTATTATTGTTAGTGTAACCCCCTTATTGTTATTATTGTACCCTTGTAACCCCCATATTGTTATTATTGTGCCTTTAAATTATTATTCTTAGGTCGGCTAGGATTACATTGTGGCCCCATGGACTCCTATATATAGAAAGGAGGTTTTCTAATTTGAATCATCCAAGAATTGTTCATTCATGTAATTTATTGGAGGTTCCCCCCTCAAAGTGTCTTATTTATAAGGCATTGATATCTCTTTTCTTCTCTTTTTGGAGCTGGTTTCACAACATTTGGTATCAGAGCTTTGGATTCTAGGGTTTTGTTGCTCCAAATAGGTCATCGTGGAATTTTTGCTATAACTTTTTTTCTACGAAGTTTCAGAAGCTGAAATTTTTAGAGTGCGAAGCTGAAATCCTGAGGAACAGTGTCAAAAAATTTCAGAGCTTGGTTCACAATATTTTCAGAGATATGATCTGTGGAATTTAGGTATTTGTGCAGGCTCCTGAATTTAACCTAAACAGGTCTTCGCGGAATTTTCTCTATAATGTTTTTTCTACAAAGTTTCAAAAGCTGAAATTTTTAGAGTGCGAAGCCGAAATCCTGAGAAACATTGTCACAAAATTTCAGATCTTGGTTCGCACTAGTTTCGGAGATATGGTCTGTGGAATTTAGGACTTTTGCAGGCTCCCAAATTTCATCTCAAAGAGGTGATGGTGGGAAAATATTCATAACTCTCTCTTTGAGCATCGGATTGGAATTCTGTAAAAATTGGCTCAAAGTACACAGACTATAGTTTATATCAATAAATTTTAGAGCCGAAGGAGGAAACAGTGACATGTGGCAAGTCATACAATTTCACTCTACTGAACTAGTCCATAATTAGGTCATCGTAGGAGATTGGGCACAACTTTGTCTTAAAGAATCCAAATTAGGTGAGACCTGTGGCATTATAAAGATAATTCAAAGGGATACCTCAGTGCCAAATTTTAGATATTGAATATCCAAAATCACAAAGTTAATTCAGTTTCAATATTGAGCTTCTCAAAAGCAAGTAAAAGGTGTGTATTTTTTTTCTCGAATTTCATGAGTCTTGTTTGAAGAATCAAGTTGAATTGATTCCAAGTGAATATTGTAGAATATATATTAGTATTGTATTATAAAATGGCCCCTAAAAAGAATTCAACACCCATTAAGCCTTTAGAAGGCTCTACTATGACTCACGAAGATGAAGAATGGCAACATGACATATCAAAATTACAAGATCAAGTGAAACAAATTTCGCTCTTGCAAAGAGCAACAAAAAATGACATGGGAGTTTTGAAGAAAGGCGTGGAAACAAAGATGGAATTGATGTTGTTTTAATGCAAGAAATAAGACCCATTGCTTTTGAAAGTCGCCCAATCAAAGGAAAGTTTTACAGAAACCTATTTATGAGAAGGAAATGTTAGCAATACTGATGCATTAAAGAAATGGAGAACTTACCTAATGGGAAGACACTTCAAGGTAAAAACTAATCATGATAGTCTTGAACACTTTTTGGAACAAAGACTATCTTCAGAAGAGAAGCAAAAATGGGTCACAAAGATGTTGGGTTATGACTTTGAAATAATATAAAAAAAATGGAAGCTAAATGTTGTTGCAGATGCACTCTCAAGAAAGAATGAAGAGGTGGAAGCATTGCTTTATGCCATTTCTATTATCCAACCAGATTGGATAACCGAAGCAAGAGATGAATGGAAGAAGGATGAAGAAGTGTGGACACTCATTCAAAAGTTGCAGTAAGATCCTAGTACATCTGATACATTTAGTTGGAAAAATGATTCCTTATGGTACAAAGATCGCTTATATCTTTGTAGGAATTCCAAGCTAAAACAAAATATTCTTTTGGAATTGCACACTTCTCCTTTAGGAGGACGCTCAGGATTTTTAAAAACTTACCACAGGGTGAAGAAATAATTTTTTTGGGATGACCTTAAATTTGATATTCAAAAGTTTGTGGCGAAATGTTTGGTTTGCCAGCAGAATAAAGTTGAGGCAATTAAGACCCCGGGTCTTCTACAACCTTTATCCATTCCAAGTCAACTTTGGGAGGATATTTCAATGGATTTTATCACAGATTTACCTAAGTTCGAAGGAAAGAGTGTCATCATGATCGTAGTTGATAGACTTACCAAGTATGCACACTTTTGTGCATTATCTCATCCATTTAAAGCAAGTACAGTTGCTACTACATTTATGGACACAATTCAAAAGCTACATGGAAACACAAGGGTTATTGTGAGCGACAGAGATCCCATTTTTACTGGAAATTTTTGGACGAAATTATTTTCTTGTGTGGGTAATCAATTAGCTCATAGCTCATCTTATCATCCTCAATTCGATGGTCAAACTAAGATAGTAAATAAATGTTTGGAAGGATATCTTCATTGTTTTGTATCTGATAAACAAACTCAATGGGTCAAGTGGTTACCTATAGCTGAATGGTGGTATAACATTTCCTTCCATACTGCAACAAAAATGACCCCATTTATGGCACTTTATGGATATCATCCACCATCCATCACATCATCTTTAAGAGAAAATTCGAAGGTTCAAGAAGTGGAAGATCACATCGAGCATCAACAAGAAGTTCTCCAACTCTTAAAGGACAACTTGAATTTGGCACAAAATCGAATGAAACAACAGGTAGATCAACATCGCAGTGAGAGAAGTTTTGATTTAGGAGACTGGGTATTTTTACGGCTACAACCATACAAAAAAATGTCCCTCAAGCAAGCTAAGAAGGATAATAAATTATCGCCAAATTACTATGGTCCTTACAAGATGTTTCAAAAGATTGGTACTATGGCATACAAATTGGAGCTTCCTGCTTCTTCACAAGTGCATCTAATTTTCCATGTTTCATGCTTAAAGAAGGTTATAGGTGAAAATATTCTAGTTCAAACAATATTGCCAGAACTTGATGAGGAAGGAAAAATCATATTGGAACCTGAAGCGGTCACGGAAACAAGAACTCGACAGCGACGGAATCGATCAATTTCAGAGTAATTCATCAAGTGGAAGAACTTACCCACTGAAGATTCTACATGGGAGGATGAGAATTTTATACAGAAGCACCCAAAGCTACTCAAGCATTGAGGACAACAATTTTTTGAAGGAGAGGGGCATGCTAGGTCCCTATATTACTAGTATAGTCCCTTATTGTTGTTAGTGTAACCCCCTTATTGTTATTATTGTACCCTTGTAATCCCCATATTGTTATTATTGTGACCTTAAATTATTATTTTTAGGTCAGCTAGGATTACATTGTGGCCCCATGGACTCCTATATATAGAAAGGAGGTTTTGTAATTTGAATCATCCAATAATTTTTCATTCATGTAATGTATTGGAGGTTTCCCCCTCGAAGTGGCTTATTTCTAAGGCGTTGATATCTCTTTTCTTCTCTTTTTGGAGCTGGTTTCACAATAGTTTCCATCTTATAAAACACAACAAAAAAATAATAATGTGGTTTTTTATATTTGGAAAGAGGTTATCACTCATGTCATCCAAAAGGTATTATGAATCCTAGTTCAGACCATTATAGCATATAGCCTAGTGGCACGCTTCCATGACATTCCACATTCTATGTATATTTAAGTTAAAGTAGACCCCGATGGAACACGGCTACAATCCAGGTATAAGATTGACAAGGAGGTTGTTTGGCATATTGTCACTAATTGGCTTGAAAATTTGGAGATTGCCAGTGCCAGAGGCATTAGTAATAGATGTAGCTATGCTAGAAACATATAAAGTCAAGGATGTTGATAATGAGATGGAGACAGATCCCGAGGTCGTCTAGACCAATGGCTGGCTAGGTGAACAAAACATGAATACAATAGAGACTCAGTTAGAGTCCCCACCCATATAAATAGAAAAACAACATCTAGTGAATCCATTGCATGATCCAGAACAAGTAGAGATAATTACAAAGAAGGAGAAGAGGTCCATGCTAGGCCAATATGTAGGACTTAGGAAAAAAATGAAGGCCATTAATACGATTGACCCTATTCTATCAGAAGATGATATAGAGAGTGTCGGGGCTTTTAATTTCTCAAAGAAAACAAATAATTACCTAAACATTAATCTTATCAATCCAAGAAGCGTATTTTTATTTCAAGGCAGTCGAAAAAAGATATGCAGTGAACTACCAAAGACTAATATTGGTTCTACATGAAATGATTTAAGCTCTTAATCTTTCTATTAAATGCGACTATATCCTATGCTGACCCTTCTAATATTTCATATATAACCAAATTTGAAATAAATAAGGTAAAATTCAAATGATAATGAAAGAAATAAACTCTATGCTTGACTAAATCAATATATTTCTTGTAAAAAGTGAAATTGAATGCACAACTAATCAATTGTACTGTTTTAGATAAGAGCTCAATCAAGGAAAAAATTATAAAGACCTCAATCCTAATATCATACACTTTCAATTGTTTAATTGTTCATGAGATAAACCAACAAATATAACTATGTAAAAACAATATTTCAAGAAACAAAAATAAAAAACTAATGAAACAATAATTACATGTTGTTGATATGGGTTTTGTGCACCCTATTCAACAAGGGAGGAATGAACAAGAACGAAGCTCTTTAATAGCCCCAGCTATTTGGTGTGGTTGTGCTCAATGGGTTTATAGGCTCCACTACCCTTTCGGCTCTTCCTCTCGAAAAAATTAAAAAACAAATTTAATCCTATCATATTTTATCCTATCTATGTAAAACCTAAGCTAATGTTAAATATACCTAAAAATAAAAATCTGCTACAAAATTATGTTACAGAAACTAAAGCAAGATATTATTATACAAGAAATGTACACTATTATGATATATGAAGAAAATTCCAAAACATATTGTGACGCATGTGTAAGATGTATTTCTGGCATAAAAATAAAAGAGAATACAACATGCAAACTAATATTTAATTTATAAATACAATTATAAATTAAACTAAAGAAAATAAGTCTTAATGTGATAAAAATGAAAGGTTTAAAGTCACATAAAAGAAAACTTTGATTATTAAAAACTAATAGAGAACAAACCCTATTAGTTCCGGCGCCACATCTTAAGAATCATAAAAAAACAATTTTCGACTGAGGCATGCCTAAGAGTAATTGTAACAATTCCTTAAAACAAAACGGGTTTCAATTATAAGATTATGAAAAAAACTAATAAACTAATAATCGAAGATGATATTAATAAGATATTGCTACCACAAATTAATCCAATTCATATAATTAAAATGACATTATCCACATTCTATGTTTTTAGAATAAAACCACAAGAACCTAGAATGAATATGTGTCAATATCAACAATTTGTCTCAAGATTAAAATCACTAGAAACAACACTAATTGGATAAAAATAGAAACAAATTGAATTAATGCAAGAGAGATGAAATTTAATTATTTTCTAATTGTTTATGGAATAAAATCACTAGAACAACAAGCTTATATCTTCCAAACCTTTGATAGCTCAAACTACAAAATATAAAGAAGATAAATATACGTGACCATGGAAAACATAACACAATAAGAATTAGGACTGAATAAAGTCAAATTTAAAAACTTATCATTATTAGGAGAATGCCATGGTCACATGGTGTACAATATTTCATTCTTGTCCAAAATTCCTCTCATGCTGCATCTTACAACCTTAATCATTTGAGAGCGCACACCTTCATACTCCTATCCTACCTACTACAAATTTATCTCCCTTGTCTTCATTCAATACAAAGTTTTTATAATTACCATTCTCGTGTATATTTACCTAAATCCCTTTCAAATATCCACTCTAAAACTAAAAAATGATAATAATCATTTGTTATTATCTCCTGTAACAAATTTTGATCCCAAAATTGAGTTATTGGCATAAAAAAAAATTAATGGGGTTGCTATGTTGGTTGACAGTCAAATATGGGCATCATTGGTCGAGACTCAAAAATTTCCTCTAAAATAACCATGATTTTCTCCCAGATCGTACATCATATTGTGAAAATCCTCTAGTGACACCTAATTGGTCCTATTGTGAAGGAAATCCATGTTCCCGATTTCTCATATTCTCCCCCATTTGATCAGAAATCGAACTTGAAATTAGTGTATCATTCAAGTTTTTCCCAATTTGTATTGTAGATTCAGATTTGATTTTTTTGTCATGTTAATCTAGTATAATATCCAAGTTTACATTTCAACAAATAAGGTGACCTGTTACAACAGTAAAAACCAAAGTTAGAAATGAATATTGCTGATAAGAGAGGGTTGCAAGATTTTTTAGTAGTCCAAAATAAAAATAAATAGTGGTGTGACTTCAGGTTTTGAAAAGAAAACAAAATTCACTGTTCCCATGAGTTGAACAAATCCTTCAATTAGCAGCTAAGGAAATATAAATATTAATTTGGTAATTATAGTGATCTCGAACAATATTGGTGATAACTTAAGAGCGTAATCAATTTCTTGGTGATGTAGATTTCATTTTAATTGTTTTTTTTTTTTAATAAGAAACTTCTATTATACCAGAGAATAATAATTACAAGCATGGCGAGGTGTCTCTAGCCATAATATTATACGCCAAATATCACACATGATACAAAAACCTCTTTTCCTAGGCATAGAGGTAGCACCACTATTGACATGCATGAACATATATTGTGGTGCAATGCTTTCAAAGAACAAAATTTAAGAGCTAGCTGTGGCCATTTCGAGATGACCAGTTCTGCAGGGTACAGGTTGCTATGAAACATTAGAAATTATAACATATAGTATATAGTACAAAAAAGGCACAAAGCCCAAGTGTTAGTCCCCTAACGGATTGTCCTCGAGCGTTATCACCTTTTCCAAATTGTTGCTAGATGGGGCATCCTCAGCCACCTAGTGACTAGTATATGCACCCGTCGGTTCTCTTTTGACATTGGGAGAGGGTCCCCCACTAGTTTGCATAGAATCCATGCGACATTTTAGCAAAGTGTAGTGAGGAGATTCTCGGGTGACGAAACGTCGATGGTGAACAAATTCAACATATAAAATGAATTTGTCAGTAAGCACGTCAATTTTTTCCTCCAGGCTTTGGAGTTCTCTATTTTCTCCTCAAGAGCAAGACTGAACCTAGTCTTCAGTTCCCAGGAAAGATCAATAGTGCGACTATAAATATTTTCCCTAGCTCTAATTAGCCCAGGGTCAAGAAATCCATTCAAACTAAGTATCTACATACTCATAAGTAATTCACCTTCTTATATTCCTTGCTTGAAGCTCTGGGGAATTAACATGAACCTGAGCATCCGGGGAAACCGAAACACTATAGTTTAGGGTTGTTATCCTAGTCGTGACCTCCACCCTAGTGTGACGTTGCATGCTGAGATCATCTTAATGCTCATTGTTACGACCCTGACCGCGACGGGGAGCAGAGGTGGAGTCACAACACAGAGGCATCAAAACAAAGAAAGGGGATCTAGGAGAATGGGTTGGGGAAGAGGAAATGAGAGCAAGGGCTCAACTAAAATGAGAGATGTGAGGCTGGGAAAGTAGAGACGTGTATTCATAGGGATAGAGGGTGGACTCTCGATATTGGAGAGAGGCAGACATGAGTGTCTTTGGTGAGGTATAGAAACAATGTGAGAGAGTATAGATGGATATTTTTTGAGGGACCAGATGTTGGAAATATGATGCAATATGTTGTCCTTGATGGAAACCTACTTGATGAAGTTGTCCTTGATCGAAACCTACTTGATGAGTTGCCTTTTGATAGCAACCTATTTGTTAAAGATGTAAAAAATAATGTTTCTATAGGTCATTTCAGATGTGACAGAGAAAGGAATTCCATTAAGTTCCAGAAAAATGAAACAGGAAATAGTTCTCAATGTATATGTAGTTTTTATGAAGAGAAGTCATGTATACATGCAGGTACGAAGAAGAATAGTTATGTATGGATTTTTTGCTCTAAAATTATGATACCAGGGGGCATTATCATGGTATTAGCCGACAATATTGAGCATTGTGTCGTCTATTTGATTCCTTCCAAGAATACCATCGACAATTGTGTGGTTTTGGTGCATGGTATTGGTAAAGACTAAATCTATATAAGGAGAAGAAGATCATGTTGCAAGGGTGTGCATGTGCAAGGGCTGTTATTAAATACTTCTCTTAGAAGTATATCTACATGGGATGAACTTTGTTTTATTGGTAGACCTAAATCTATGATGCACCCTTGGATACAATGATGGAGGAGGATATATAGACCTGAAATGAATATGTATTTGATCTATTGAATATATGATTAGATATGTGACTTGGCGCATGTTTGTTGAAGTGAAGTGAATAAATCTGGGTAAGTCAATAGATCTAAAACATTTTTCAAAATTAAATATCTACAGATCTATACGTTAGTTCATGTCGGTGAAAGCGCATATATACACGACTTTGTCTCCGCAAAAGCGCGTATGAAAGTTAGGGTTTTCTAAAGCTTGCTGCAAAGGTTATATTTTTATTACTCTTGTATTTATGTTGTCTGTCAATGAAGTATCCATGTAGATCTGGGTTGTTTGAATATTGTATATGCTACTAAGTTGAATATGTACAAATCTAATCAATGAGTGAGTAAATATGCTTAATGATGACTGACTGGTTAAGGGTTCTACAATAATGGAAAGATATCTATTTGAAAGCCTTAGATCTGATTCTAAGACTGATCATATTCTGTGAATTCAGTATTCTCAGATCTATACACAAGTTGGTGTGAAGGAAAGCACGTATACACGCGGGATCATTGAAGTAAAGTAGTGTATGTATTTTAAGTTAATTAATGATCAGGATTGAGATTGATTCTGCATACTGATTCTGAAATCTGGGTTATTACTGTGTTTTGGTTACAGTGATCTCATTGTTCTAATTGAAGTTTGAGTTAATTATATTATTGATGATCTTTACGATGAGTTGAGTTGAAGCTGTGGGATCTAGTGTGAAAATTGATGAAACATGGTCTGCAGTGGTTCTAAGGGTTGAAGCCTTCAATGTGGAATTATAAGCTTCCTGCCAGTAGAAGCTGGTGGTCTGATCAGGGGGTTGAAGCTCCCTTCCAGTAGTGGATGGTAAACAAGATTAGGGGGTTGGAAATCCCTTCCAGTAGCAACTGGAGAACGAGAGAAGGTTGCAACTTTCTGCAGGTAGATGCCTGCGTACTGATATGAGTCTGCATCAGTACAAAATTGTAAGAAGTTTTCCATATAATAAATATTGAAGACAGAGACGACACCAACGGTGGTTTTCTCCCAAATTGGGTTTCCACATTAAATCTTGGTGTTCATATGTGATGCTCTTGTGTGATGATTTATTCTGTTATTAATGCACATATTTACTGCTTAACTATCGATGTATAACTGATAAGTTGGGTTAAAGAATGTTTCTAAAATTTCTTCTAACAATAAAGTTATCTCAGTATACATAAGTTTTTGTTAGTATATCCACGTATATATGCGAGTTGGGTTAATCAAAGTTGCATATAGAAATCAGTAAGAGAAAAGTAAAAGATTGTGATTATTGTAAATTCTGATTCACCCCCCCCCCCCCCCCCCTCTTAGTATTTTTCCCAACAATTGGTATCAGAGTAGGTCCTTTTGAATAAGCTTAATCGCTAGAAGGAATATCAGCTAAGATGAGCAATCAAGATGGGATAACATCTATTAGGCCTCCTCTCTTCAACAGAAACAATTTAATCTTCTGGAAGACAAGGAAAAGATCCTATCTTCAGTTTCTTGGAGCAGATGTATGGGCTATAATTGAAGGAGGTTATCAATATCCAGCTTTAGTTCCAACAAATCCACCCGTAAGAAAGAACTATGAAACCAATGCAACGACTGTCAATGCATTATTGGGAAGTTTGAATGAATCAGAATTTGTCAAAGTCATGCAGTTGAATACAACAAAGGAGATATGGAACAAAATAATTTTGAGCAATGAAGGTGATTCCAAGGAAAAAAATGCTAAACTCCAAACTCTCAGAATTCAATATGAAAAACTTATAATGCATAAGGAGGAAAGAATTTCTAGTTTCCTTTTATGTCTAGATGATATTGTAAATCATATGAGAAATCTGGGTGAAACCATACCTGACACAACTCTAGTAGAAAAGGTTTTAATATCTCTAACTCCCAAATTTGAGTCAAAAGTGTCTGCTATTGAAGAGAAGCAGGATCTGCAAACTCTTACTATTGTTCAAATTCATGGGATTCTGACTGCATGTGAAATGAGGAAAGGAGGTCCATCTGAAGTCAAAGAAGTTGTCTTTAGAGCTGCTGCAAAAGGAAAGGAAGTATAAGAACAAGAAGGATCAGGGTATGTTTTAGAAGAAGATGAGATAAATTTTGTAAAGAAGCTACAACTTGATACTGGAAGGTTCATAGGTAAGATTCCTTTTAAATGTTTTTCATGTGGAAGAGTTGGTCATTATGCTGCTAAATGTCGCTATAAAGATAACTATGAAAAGGGAAAGGAAGTGGCAAAAGGAAATAAGAAATGGGTTATCAACAGAAAAAGCTATTATACTCATGAAGATAGTGATGATCTATCAAATAGTGAAGAAGGAGAATATGATCAAGGTATTAGACTGCTCATGGATTTTGAAAAAGACTCTAGTGAGGCTAAAGATACTTTTATGGATGCATTAGAAGAAAATGATTTTATTGAAGAAATAAATCATCTCAAAATATGTTTGGAAGAAAACAAAATTGCCATAGATACTCTAAAGAATCAGCTTATAGAAAAGGAGAAGCACAATGAGAAATTAGAATGTGAAATAGTAAGTTTGTGAAAGGAAATTGAGCAAGTGAAAACTTTAAATCTTAGATTTGCTAAAGGATCTAAAACCTTAGATGAAATTATCAAGGTACAACACTCTCCTCTTGTAAAGAAAGGTCTTGGATATATCAAATAATCCTCTCAGTCTTTAACACCAAGCTATCTAAATGTAGCTAAAGCCAGCCAACAAAAATTTTTCACTCAGCAAAAGAATAAAGAGACTACCCAGGTAAAGCATGACCACTTCAATTCAAGGAAGAACAATAACATAAATATCAATCAGCAGGTAAACATAAATATAAGGTTTCATGATCGCAAAAATTTCTTCTTTAATGGACAATGTTTCTCATGTCATAATTTTGGTCATAAAGCTGCTCAATGTGTTGCATACAAAACCATCATGACCAGAGAAGCAAGAAAGCAAATTAATGAGACTGGAATAAAGAAGAATACTTATAAAAAAAATTCTCCTCTTCAAAATGAAATTAAATGTTCTTATTGCAATAACTCTGGACATGAAGAATCTGAATGTACGAACAAAATTCAACCAAAAGAGCATATACCTTCAAACTCCAAGGTATGGAGAAAGAAGGACTTACAAGTTGAAAGTTGTGGCATACTTTTATTTGTAGAGGGGGAATAAAATAAATGGTACATTGATATCGGATGCTCAGAACACATGACAGTGATAAAGATAAAGTCCTTTCATACAATGCTCTAGAGAAGAAAAATAATGTTACCTTTGGAGATGACTCTCCTATTGTCATTAAAGGAAAAGGTTTTGTTTTTATAAAAGAAAAGGTGAAAGATAACAATGTTATGTATGTGGATGGATTAAAACATAACTTGTTGAGTGTAAGTAAAATGTGTGATCGAGGAAATGAAGTTGTCTTTAGTTCAAAAGAATGTGTGGTACGTGAACTTGACACAGGAAAATGATAATAAAAGTAACTAGATCACCAAGAAATCTGTATGTATTTAAAGGTGGCCAAGAGAAATGATACTTAGGTAAATCTTCAGAAAATTGGCTATGGCACATAATTTTGGGACATTTGAGCTTCTCTCAAATAAGAAAATCTAGCAGACTCAAATTTGTTCGTGATCTTCCTAGCATCACTCTGCCTGAAAGTACCATATGCAAATCATGCCAATTCAGTAAGCAAACCAGGGTGAAATTCAATGCCAAATAAGGATCAACAAGTAAGCCTCTTGAAATTATACATATTGATTTATGTGGACCTGTAATGAAAAATTCACCTCGTGGAGAACAATACTATATTATATTTATTGATGACTTCACTAGAATGTGTTGGATCGATTTTCTAAAACATAAAGACGAAGAATTCGAAAAATTTAAGATCTTAAAAGCTCTGGTTGATAATTAATTAGATCTAAAAATGAAATGTCTTATATCTAACCAAGGAAGAGAATATATATCAGATGAATTCTTTGATTTTTGTGAACATCATGGCATAAAAAGACAATTTTTTGTAGCTAGAACCCCACAAAAAAATGGTGTGGCAGAAAGAATGAATAGAATAATTCAACAGATGGCTCGTGCTATGCTTGATGAATCTGGAACTCCCGATACCTTTTGGGGAGAATTAGCACATACCGCAGTAAATATTCTTAACAAGGCTCATGTTCATGTGAACAATGATAAAACTCCTTATGAGCTCTGGTATGGTAATATTCCCACTATAAAGAATTTTAGAGTTTTTAGAAGAAAATGTTTTATCAAAAACGATGATGAAAACCTTGGTAAGTTTGAGCCTAGAGCAGATGAAGGAATATTTCTTGGTTACTCTTCCAGAAGTAAAGCATATAAATGTTAAAATAAAAGACTTCGGAAGATTGTTGAATGTATTGATGTTGAAATTGATGAGTCTCTCACAGCTCCTAAAAGGGAAATAACAACAACAAATGAAGATGATGATGATGTATATTTTCCCTCATAAAAGAACAAAAATATAGAAGGAGAACCCAATGAAGCACCAGAAGAAGATATATCTGAAAAGGATCCATCCAGGTATGTTCAAAAGAATCATCCAGAATCTTAAATTCCGGGAGAAAATGGATCAGGTGTCTAAACAAGAAGAACCCTTGTAGGATCCCCTAGCTATGTGGAATTTTTATCCAATATTGAACCACATAATGTAAGTCAAGCTAGTAAAGATAAATGTTGGATTCAAGCCATGAATGAATAACTTGATTAGATTGAAAAGAATCATACTTGGGAATTGGTTCCAAGACCTCATGGTAAAAATTTTATTGGAACAAAATGGATATTCAAAAACAAGTTAAATGAAAATGGAGATGTTATTTGGAACAATGCTAGAATTTTTTGTAAAGGGTATGCTCAACAAGAAGGGATAGAATTTGAAGAAAAATTTTCTCCTATAGCCAGACTTCAAGCCATAAGAATGTTTCTTGCTTTTTCAAGTTTTCAACAATTCAAAGTTTATCAAATGGATGTAAAATCTACTTTCGTCAATGGTGATCTAGAAGAAGAAGTTTATATAGAACAACCAGAAAGATTCATTCTGGGAATTGATGAAAAGCTTTTGTGTAAACTCAAAAAGGCTTTATATGGTCTCAAACAGGCTCCTCAAGCATGGTACTATCATCTTCACAAATATATTCAACAACAAGGTTTCACAAAGGGATCTGCTGATTGTAACTTATACACAAAAATTGAAAATGATAAGCTATTGATTATTGTTGTGTATGTTTATGACATCATTTTTGGAAGTAATGAAGAGTCCATGAGTCAGAAATTTTCTTTTGTTATGAAGCAAGAATTTGAAATGTCATTACTTGGTGAACTAACATATTTTCTTGGCTTACAAGTGCAACAAGCAATAGATGGCATATTTATATCACAAGAAAAATATATTAACTAGATTTTGAAGAAGTATGGGATGGAAGACTGCAAACCTGTGAGTACTCCAATGGTAATTGGATGTAACCTCGGTTCTCATGATGATTCTCCCATGGTGAATCAACTAGATTATATATCCATGATTGGAATTCTGCTTTATCTAACCGGGACAAGGCCAGACATTATGCATGCAGTTGGGATTGTTGGACGATTCCAAGCTAATCCAAAAGAGTCTCATCTTCAGGATGTAAAAAGAATATTCAAATATCTATAAGGGACTCAAGACTTTGGTCTATGGTATGCAAATAATGTTGATCTTACTCTTCATGCTTACACATATGTGGATTGGGCTGGAAATGTCGATGATTGAAAAAGCACTAGTGGTGGTGATCAATTCTATATGGGGCCCCGATTAGTATCTTGGTTCAACAAGAAAAATATTTCTATTTCCTTATCTACTAGAAGCAGAATATGTGGCTGTTGCATCATGTTGCACACAACTTCTTTGGATGATGCAGACATTACAAGATATTCAAATCAAATTTCCACCTCCCATCTCCATTCTATGTGATAATACAAGTGCCACTAGCATCTCAAAAAATCCTGTTATGCATTCCGAGACCAATCACATTCCTATCAAGTATCACTTCCTACGTGAACAAGTGCTTGAACAAAAGGTTAAATTGGAGCATGTTCCCTCCAAAGAACAAGTTTTAGATATATTTACTAAACCTCTTCCAGGGAAGCATTCAAATATCTCAGACAGAAGCTAGGATTTGTCTCTGCCTCTCTTATCAAATATGCTTAATTTAAAAAGATTAAAATCGGTACGCTGGTTTCATAAAGGCGAATCATGTATATACGCGAGTTTCTGTGCATAAAACCGCGTATGGTATTTGGTGACATAAATTCTATGGGTCAGCTTTCAGAACAGTCTGTGGTGCTTTTGGGTAATCTCTGTTGTTGTTTCAGTATTCATCTTACTGTACCTTTATTTGATATTTACCTCCTTGATTAAGATGCTTTGATGAATTGGTTGTTGAAGGTGTTCAGGATGCACAAGCTTAGGGGGAGCACCTGCCTTGTTTAAAAGGATGCATTGTTGGCATTCTGATTGGTTTCTAATTTATGATCTCTCTCTTGTAGAAATTAGTATAGACTAAGCATGCATACATCCAAATTCCCCTGATCTCACAATATTTAACTTCTTGCAAAATATAGAATCATTCCATTGTTATCTTGTGTGGAAAATTAATTGCAAACAGATGTGAAGCATAAATAAAAAAAATCACACATAACACAGTTGTTTAATGGGAAATACTGAAGTTGAAAAGCCCAAATATCATATATTATGCATCATGGAGATCATGTAACAATCTCATAAAAAGCTTAGTACATCAAGCTCTCGGTATAATCAATCGTTACACACTAATCAGAAGAAATCTGCAAATCCATGCACCGATTTCTGCCCTCCTGCTAGCCTGCCTCCACTGCGTAATCCCTGCTGAAGAATAGCTTTGAATGAATTTAAATTACCCTTTCCTTGACTGTGCAATCCTCATTGGAAACTCCAATGTGTGTGTGGTGCAATCAATGCATCACTATAGTCACAACAGATAGTCCATCTTGCCCTTTCACCTATCTATCCACTGGGTCTCCACTGGAACTCACATGCACTGTAGTTAACTGTTGTATTGTTCAATTGATTAATGAGTTATTATTTGTGAATGAATTAACTAATTAATTCACTCCACTCTCACTAGTGTATCATTTAGCTATACTAGATACAACTAGCTCAAGTGAGTCTAACTGAGTTAAACTGAATACAGCTCCATGAACTACTCTTCCAACTTTGTCATAACTTTTTCACTTCAATTCTAACTGAGTCCTCCATGCATGAACCACCAATAAACCCTAGGAATTGCGTAATTCCTTCGGCCCACTGATTTTCCAAATCTGTGCACTGAAATTAAGTGCTCCAAGAGAATAAGTTGTTGTTTATTGTCGGATTATTATTAAGAGCTAATAATAATAGACACTTCTATTTTTAGATCGACAATCTATAAATAGACTTCACCCAATATTATAAAAATATAATTTCATCTATTTTTCCAACTTGAACAACCATCCACAAATAGCATCCTGCAACTTCTGAAATATGATCACCATGTCTAAGAATAGACATAGTCTAAAAATAGACTTGCGCCAAAAATAGCCTGCAGGCACACTTAGTGAAGGTGAATCTTTTCACTAAGCTCATCATCTTGTTGAATCTCAACACTCGCTCTCAACAAGATAGGGATTATATTTCACCCTGATCCTCCCTCTATGGTATTCGAATTTTCTCTTGGTGAGCGCCTTTGTTAGAATATCTGCATCCTGATCTTTCGTAGGAATGTACTGAAGCAACATGATCTTCCGTTGCACACAATCTCTGATATGATGATACCGGATATCAATATGTTTAGATCTATCATGAAACACAGGATTAATTGAGAGTTTAATGCAACTCTGATTATCACAATGTATCACTGTAGGATCTAAATGTGAACTGAACAAACCAACCAGGATCTTCCTCATCTAGATAACCTCACATGCATCTTGAATAGCTGCCATGTATTCTGGTTCCGCTGAACTGAGTGCCACATATCTTTGTTTCCTGCTGTACCAAGAAACTGTCGTAGATCCGATACTGAAAATCCCTCCTGATGTGCTCTTTCTATCTGTTGGGCTGCCTGCCCAATCTGCATCTGTGAAGCCATGAAACTTCACCTCATCCGTCTGTCTGTACCATAAACCATACTCAGATGTGCCCCTGAGATACCTCAAGACATGCTTACCTGCTTTCCAAAAGAGCTTGGTCAGCTTAACCATCGCTTGTGAAAGATGGTTCACCGCATAGCATATGTCTGGTCTTGTATTGACTAAATACATGAGCGAACCCACCAATTGTCGATAAACAGCGGCATCCACTACATCTGCCGATGTAGCATCCTCTTTCCTCCAATTTCTTGGAAGAGGAGTGTCGATAGGCTTGCAGCCTTGCATGTGAAATTTCTCAAGTATCTCTCGAGCATACTTTCCTTCAGACACAAACAATTCACCTTCCCGCTGCCATATTTCCAATCCAAGGAAATAATGAAGGAGGCCCAAATCCTTCATCTCAAATTCCTTTGCAAGATCTTCCTTGCATGAGTGTATCAACTGCTCATCACCCATTAGTATTAAATCATCAACATAAATAACAATGATTAAAATTTTACCCTC
Organism: Pinus albicaulis; assembly: GCA_034641835.2. Taxonomy (NCBI): domain Eukaryota; kingdom Viridiplantae; phylum Streptophyta; class Pinopsida; order Pinales; family Pinaceae; genus Pinus; species Pinus albicaulis. The sequence goes on from CM076569.1 coordinate 170,225,801, forward strand.
CACCACAATTTGGTACAGGTTTTCATCCGCCTCACTCTTGGTGAAGCCAAGTCCAGTGAAATAGCTGTCGATCCGAGTGTACCAAGCACATGGTGCTTGCTTCAACCCATATAATGCTCTTTTGAGTTTGCACACATGCGAATCACTGCTGAAGATCTCAAATACTTCAGGCTGCTCAATGTACACCTCTTCCTCAATGATCCCATTAAGGAACGCAGTCTTCACATCCATCTGATGAATGTGCCAACCCATCTGTGTTGAGAGAGCAAGGATGGTCCTTATGGAAGGATACCGTGCAACAGGTGCAAAGGTTTCTTCATAATCAATCCCCTCGATCTGTGAGAAACCTTGGGAAACAAATATTGCCTTATAATTCTCGACGCTCCCATAAGCAGCTTGCTTTGCCTTGTAGATCCATCTTGATCCTACAACTGATTTTCCCACCGGCCTTGGAACAATCTCCCAAGCACTGTTTCTAACAATGGAGTCATACTCCTCCACCTTGGCATCTACCCATGTGGGCTCTTACACTGCTTCTTCAAAAGAAGATGGCTCTGTCACGATACACTTGCTCATAAGAGCCATGTATCCAGTAAATCAGGTAGATGATTGTCTCTGTCTGCGCTATGATGTAAGGACTCCTACATTATGTGCCACATCAAGCTTCAGTCTCTCAACTTCTGTGGTCTACTTTCTGCCTTGTCTGATGTTTGGTTCTGCATGAGTGGACTCCTCCACTCCATGAATCTCCTCCTGTGGCTGATCCACATCCAGAGGCTCATCTTTGGGAACAAGAAGTTCCTCCTTTGCATGCAAGTGTAGCTCCCTCTCAAGCGACAACTTCATTGCTTTCGCCTCATTGAATTTATATCCCATCACACCACAGTCATCTGACTGTCTGGAAAATACACACGATAATTATGGGGTGTTTCTTTTTACCCCAAAAATATCCCAACTTCTGTAGTCGGCTCTAGCTTCTTCCTAGCGTCCTTTGTCACATGAATGTAAATAGATGAGCCAAAAATATTCAAATGAGAAATATCAGGCTTCTTACCAGTAAAAGATTCTTCAGGTGTACTCATGCCAAGTACTCTATGTGGACAACAATTTTTTACATAAACCGCAGTGTTGCATGCTTCCGCCCACAAGTGCATCGGTAGGCCCTAGTCATGCAACATCACTCGTGCTGCACCCACGATCGTTCTGTTCTTCCTCTCAGTGACCCCATTTTGATGTGGATTATGAGGCGCTATGAGTTCTCTTCGAATTCCTTATTTTCTACAGAAGTCTTTGAATTCGCCCGAGATGTATTCACCACCATTATCGCTCCATAGAGCTTTCACTTTCTTCCCCAACTCCTTCTCCACCAATGCTTTAAAATCACAAAAATTTGAGAATGTTTCACTCTTCTTCTGCATGAAGAAGATCCAACATCTACGAGAATAATCATCAACAAATATAACATAATTCCTGTGTTTGGTTGTTGAAGCAGCCGAGAAAGGTCCACACACGTCTGTGCGAATTCTCTCCAGGATCACCGAAGCACGGTTCTCCTTCTCATGAAAGGTGGTCTTGAAAAACTTATCCATAGTACATCCCTTGCACTGATCTGACCGCGCAAGAGTACCCTTGGGAAGTCTAGTAGAAATATGCTGCAAAATATTTAAAGCGCCGTGGTGAAGATGGCCCAATCTCCTGTGCCATAATTTTCCCTTATCTCAGATCACCACTTCTTCTATTTTGCCCACCATTGTAGCGTAGCCATCTACCTCCAGCTTGTAGAGATTCTTAACTTGAATCCCTATCTTCTTGGTTTGACCCGTTGTTTTATTTCAAAGGAAATCTTTTCCCTCATTGAAAACAACATCATAACCTTTGTCTTCCAACATTGTGACCGAGACCAAGTTCTTCTTCAGACCTGGAACATGCATAACATCTTTCAACAAGAATGGATTACCGGGCTCCCTCTCAAAGGTAATGGTCCCAATGTCAGTCACACTATATTGACCATCATCACCCATCTCTATATGCTTCTAGAGGTCCTTCTCCTCCAAGTCACTAAACAACTCCTGTCTCTCGTGATATGGAAAGACGCACCACTATCAAGATACCACACCGATCCCATATAGCTTGAAACCAAGAATGCGATCAAAGAGAAATAAAGTTCAAATTGTGAGGCTAAGGCCTCTCTAGATGGAGCTCTAGCAACCTTGTTTTTCTTCTTCTTCTATGGGTAGTTAGTGGCGAAATGCCCATGTTCGTGACAGTGAAAACTCTTCACCTTGGACAAATCTTGATTCTTGCCTTTAGCATTGGATTTTGAAGGAAATTTCTTCCCTTTCCCTTTCCTTGCTTTGGCAACCAAAGTGAAATTCTCTTCATCTTCATTCTTCAATGAAGAGCCATCCCTGGTACCCCACCTTATCTCCTCCTGCACAAGATTCGACCAAAGTCGCTCCCATCCTGGAAGTTTCTCCCATCCATTGACAGAGTCTTTGTAGCTATTCCAACTCTTTGGAAGCCCAAGGAGAGCCAAGCTCACCAAGTATTCATCATCAACAGTAATACCCACACTTCCCAGTTCATCCCTACAGTGGAAAAACTTCGTGAGATATTTTGGAATACTGTCGTCCTTCTCCATTTTTATTTTTCTGAGCTTATCTTTCAGTGCCAACTTCCTCTGGTCACTGCTGCTTTGGAAAAAATCTGTCAAAGCCTTCCACATTGCAAATGGAGTGTATTTCCCATGAAGGATGGACACAATATGGTCCTTCACACCTTCTAATAGAATTCTTCTTGTCTTTTCTACCTTCTTTTGCCATGCGTCAAGTAATGTAGCATCGCTAGATCCCGGCTTAGGAACATCGCTATCAATGAAATCCTTCAGTCAATTATCCTCCAGCACCACCTTCATCCTATCCTTCCAGGATATGTAATTCAAGCTACCCTCAAGGGCATGCTCCAATCGCAACCCATTGAAAGACATTTCAATGTATACTCAACTGTCACACCAAGAATTTTTTGCAGCAAATTCGAATTGTCCACCAGCACAAACTCATCAATTCTTCACAATTGCAATCTCTAGTAATTAACACTACTCTGATACCATGTAGAAATTAGTATACACTAAACATGCATACATCTAGATTCCCCTGATCTCACAATATTTAACTTCTTGAAAAATACAAAATCATTCCACTGTTAATCTTTTGCAAAAAATTAATTGCAAACACATGTGAAGAATAAATAAAAACAATCGCACATAACACAGTTGTTTAATGGGAAAGCCTAAAGCTGAAAACCATAGATATAATATATTATGTATCATGGATCTCATGTAACAATCTCATACAAATATTAGTACATAAATCTCTCAGTACAATCAATCGTCACACACTAATCGGAAGAAGTCTGCAAATCCATGCATCAATTTCTGCCCTCCTGCTATCCTACCTTCACTGCGCAATCCTTGCTGAGGAATAGCTTTGAATGAATTTGAATTACCCTTTCCTTGACTGCGCAATCCTCATTGGCAACTCCAATGTGTGTGTGGTGCAATAAATGCATCACTATAGTCACAATAGATAGTCCATCTTGCCCTTTCACCTATCTCTCCACTGGAACTGACATGCACTATATTTAACTATTGTATTGTTCAGTTGATTAATGTGTTATTATTTTTTAATTAATTAACCAATTAATTCACTCCACTCCCACTAGTGTATCATTCAGTTAGACTAGATATAACTAGCTCAACTGAGTCTAACTGAGTTAAACTGAATACAACTCCATGAACTACTCTTCCAACTATGTCATAAATTTTCCACTTCAGTTCTAACTGAGTCCTCCATGCATGAACCACCATTAAACCCTAGGAATTGCATAATTCCTTCAGCCCACTGATTTTCCAAATCTATGCACTGAAATTAAGTGCTCCAAGAGAATAAGTTGATGTTTATTGTCGGATTATTATTAAGAGCTAATAATAATCGACACTTCTATTTTTAGATCGACGATCTATAAATAGACATTGCCCAATATTCTAAAAATATAATTTCATCTATTTTTCCAACTTGACCAACCATCCACAAATAGCATCCTGCAACTTCTGAAATATGATCACCATGTCTAAAAATAGACTTGCGCCAAAAATATCCTGCGTGCCCACTTAGTGAAGGTGAATCTTTTCACTAAGCTCATCATCTTGTTGAATCTCAACATCTCTTGAGATTTTTTGGTCCTTGTTATAAATATTCATATTGGTAATTTGATGAAATGGTCATGTTGAGACCTATGATGTAAAATTGTTATATTTAGTCATGTAAGGACTTGTTCAAATTTGTAAACCTACTTGGTTGGGTTGTTGAGTCAAATATGTAATTCATCTTGGTTGGATCAGTGATGTAAGTATGAGTCCTTGGTGATAGGAAATTTCAGAGTCGGTTGAGTTATAGAGTCATGTACTTCATTTAAAAATATGTCTAAAGATTTAGCATGAACTCAGGTGGAGCATGGTCAATACAATGCACATCAGATCTGCAGAGAAACCTTGTTTCAGTATTGATCTGCCCTTTTCCCTTAATGTCAAAGGGGCAGAGTATTTTTTTGTTTGAATAATGGTTATGATTAATGTATCTATCTATTGTAGTGATCAAACACCATCATGGTTGCCATCAAGTCCAAAGGGGGAGATTGAAGGAAATATGTTGTCCTTGATGGAAAAATACTTGATGAAGTTGTCCTTGATAGAAACCTACTTGATGAGTTTCCTTTTGATAGCAACCTATTTGTTAAATATGTAAAAAATAATGTTTCTACAGGTCAGTTTAGATGTGACAGAGAAAGGAATTCCAGTAAGTGCTAGAAAAATGAAACGGGAAATAGTTCTCAATGTATATGCATTTTTTATGAAGAGAAGTCCCGTATACACATGTGTATGAAGAAGAAAAGTCGTGTATGCCTTTTGCGCTCTAAATTATGATACCAGGGGGCATTACCATGGTATTAGCCCACAATACTGAGCATTGTGTCGTCTATTTGATTCTGTCCAAGAATACTATCGACAGTTGTGTGCATGTGGAGAAGAAGAAGAAGATCATAGTGCAAGGGTGTGCATGTGCAAGGGCTATTATTCAATACTTATCTTTGAAGTATATCTGCATGGGATGAACTTTGTTTTATTGGTAGATCTAAATATATGATGCACCCTTGGATACAATGATGGAGTAGGATCTCTAGACCTGAAATGAATATGTATTTGATCTATTGAAGATATGATTAGATCTGTGACCTGGGGCATGTTTGCTGAAGTGAAGTGAAGAAATCTGGGTAAGTCTATAGATCTGAAACATTCTGAAAAATTATATATATAAAGATCTATATGCTAGTTCATCTCGGTGAAAGTTCATATATACATGGCTTTGTCTCCACAAAAGCGCATATGGAAGTCAGGGTTTTCTGAAGCTTACTGCAAAGGTTAATTATTTATTGTTGTTGTATTTCTATTGTCTGTCGATGAAGTCTTCATGTAGATCTAGGTTGTTTGAATACTGTATATGCTGCAAAGTTGAATATGTACAAATCTGATCAATGAGTGAGTAAATATGCTTAATGATGACTCACTGGTTAAGGGTTCTGCAATATTGGAAAGATACCTCACTGAAATCCTCAAATCTGATTCTGAGACTGATCATATTATGTGAATTCAATATTCTTAGATATACACGCAGGTTGGTGTGAAGGAAAGCATGTATACATGCAGGATCAGTGAAGTAAAGTAGCATATGTATTTTAAGTTAATGAATGATTACGATTGAGATTGATTCTGCATACTGATTCTGAAATATGGGTTATTACTGTGTTCTAGTTACAGTGATCTCATTGTTATAATTGATGTTTGGGTTAAGTGTATTATTTGTGATATTTATGATGAGTTGAGTTGAAGTTGTGGGATCCAGTGTGAAAATTGATGAAACTGTTATGAAACCAACTCCAAAAATAGAATAAAAGAGAGATCAATGCCTTAGAAATAAGCCACTTCAAGGGGGAAACCTCCAATACATTACATAAATGAAAAATTATTGGATGATACAAATTAAGAAACCTTCTTTATATATACAGGAGTCCATGGGGCCACAATGTAATCCTAGCCGACCTAACTATAATAATGTAAGGGAACAATAATAACAATATGGGGGTTACAGGGGTACAACAATAACAACAAGGGGGTTACACTAACAACAATAAGGGACTATACTAGTAATATAGGGACCTAACATGCTCCTCTCCTTCAAAAAAGTGTTTTCCTCAACACTTGAGTAGCTCTGGGTGCTTCAGTATAAAATTATCATCCTCCCATGTAGAATATTCAGTGGGTAAGTTCTTCCATTTGATGAGATACTCTGAAATTGATCAATTTCGTAGCTGTCGAGTTCTTGTTTCCGTGACAGCTTCTGGTTCCAATATGGTTTTTCCTTCCTCATCAAGTTCTGGCAATATTGTTTGAACTAGAATTTTGTCCCCTATAACCTTCTTGAAGCATGAAACATGGAAAACTGGATGCCCTTGCGAAGAAGCAGGAAGCTCCAGTTTGTATGTCATAGTACCAATATTTTGCAACACCTTGAAAGGACCATAATACTATGGCGATAATTTATTATCCTTCTTAGCTTGCTTGAGGGACATTTGTTTATATGGTTGTAGCCATAAAAATACCCAGTTTCCTATGTCAAAACTTCTCTCGCTGCGATGTTGATCTGCCTATTGTTTCATTCAATTTTGTGCCAAAGTTAAGTGATCCTTTAAGAGTTGGAGAACTTATTGTTGATGCTCGATGTAATCTTCCACTGCTTGAACCCTGTAATTTTCCCTTAAATAAGATGTGATGGACGGTGGATTATATCCATAAAGTTCCATAAATGGGGTCATTTTTGTTGTAGTATGGAAGGAAGTGTTATACCACCAGTTAGCGAGAGGTAACCACTTTACCCTTTGTGCAGGCTTATCAGATACAAAACAACGAAGATATCATTCCAAACATTTATTCACTTTCTCTGTTTGACCATCAGATTGAGGATGATAAGATGAGCTATGAGCTAGTTGAGTACCCAAACAAGAAAATAATTCCATCCAAAAATTTCCTGTAAAAATGGGATCTTTGTCACTTGCAATAATCTTCGGGTTTCCATGTAGCTTTTGAATTGTTTCCATAAATGCAGTAGCAACTGTACTTGCCTTAAATGGATGAGACAATGCACAAAAGTGTGCACACTTGGTAATTCTATCAACTACCACCATGATGACACTCCTTCCTTCGGACTTAGGTAAACATGTGATAAAATCCATTGAAATCTCATCCCTACATTGACTTGGAATGGATAAAGGTTGTAGAAGATGCGGGGTATTAATTGTCTCAACTTTATTTTTCTAGCAAACCAGACATTCCACCACAAACTTTTGAATATCAGATTTGAGGCTATCCCAAAAAAATTCTTTCTTCACCCTGTGGTAAGTTTTTAAAAATCCTAAGTGTCCTCCTAAAGGAGAAGTGTGCAATTCCAAAAGAATATTTTGTTTTAGTTGGGAATTCTTGCAAATATATAAGCGATCTTTGTACCATAAGGAATCATTTTTCCAACTAAATGTATCAGATGTACTAAGATCTTGCTACAAATTTTGAATGAGTGTCCACACTTCTTCATCCTTCTTCCATTCATCCCTTGCTTCAGTTATCCAATCTCATTGGATAATAGAAATGGCACAAAGCAATGCTTCCATCTCCTCATCCTTTCTTGAGAGTGCATCTGCAACAACATTTAGCTTCCCTTTTTTGTAGATGATTTCGAAGTCATAACCCAAAATATTTGTGACCCATTTTTTCTACTCTTTTGGAGATAGTATTTGTCCCAAACAGTGTTTAAGACTATCATGATTAGTTTTTACCTTGAACTGTTTTCCCATTAGGTAAGGTGACCATTTCTTTAGTGCATGTAGTATTGCCAGCATTTCCTTCTCATAAATAGCCTTTTGTAAATACTTTCCTTTGATTGGATGAATTTCAAAATCAATGGGTCTTCCTTCTTGCATTAAAACATCACCAATTCCATTTCCTGAGGCATCACATTCCACAATAAAGGTTTTTGTGAAGTCTGGCATAGCTAAGACTGGTGCTAGGAACATTTCCTCTTTAAGATGTTCAAAGGTCTTAGTTGCTTTAGGAGTCCATGAAAATGCATCTTTCTTCAATAATGTTATTAGAGGTGCTTCTATTCTCCCATAGTTCTTAACAAACTTACAATAATACCCTGTTAACTCGAGAAATCTGCGCAACTACTTTATGGTTGTGGGGACTTTAGATTCCTTAATGGCTTTAATTTTGTTAAGGTCTACCTTAACACCCTCGTGACATAAAATATGTCTCATATATTCCACCTCTTGTACTCCAAAGAAACATTTGGATGTTTTTTCATATAATTGTTTCTCCTCCAATAGTTTGAGCACCCTTTCAACATGTTGAACATGATCCTTCCAAGACCTGTTGTAGATTAGTATATCATCAAAAAATAATAGCGCAAATTTTCTAAGGAAGGGTTTGAAAAAGGAATTCATCAACCCTTGATATGTAGAAGTTTCATTGGTAAGGCCAAAAGGCATTACCAAAAATTCATAATGACACTCATGAGTTCGAAATGTTGTTTTCGGAATATCTTTAGTCTTCATTCTAATTTGATGATATCCTAAACGAATATCCAACTTGGTAAAATAAATATATCCATGTAACTCATCCAATAATTCATCAATCACGGGAATGGGAAATTTATCGTTAATAGTGAGCTTATTGGTCTCCCTATAATCCGGACACATGCGCCATGATCCATCCTTCTTGTGCACCAATACTATTGGAGTAGAGAAAGAACTTTCACTAGGTTGAATTATACCAGCCTCTAACATTTCTGCAATCATACGTTCAATTTCTCTCTTTTGGACATAAGGATATCTATAATGCCTGATGTTTGGAGGAACACTTCCTGGAATCAAATGAATAGCTTGATCATGATCACGAATAGGTGGGAGTCCTTTGTGAGTTTCAAACACCTTGGAATGATTGTCCAAGACTTTTTGGAGATTTGGAGAAATAGATGATTTTGATGTTGGAACTTAGAGTGAGCATAATTGTGCAATTACACCTCGTTGTTCTTTCTTCTTAAGCTTTGTCATGACATTAGAGCTTATTATCTTTCCTGGCTTCCCTGCGATACCCCATAATTAGTTGGAACTTCTAGTGAGCATAATTGTGAAATTACGCCTCATTGTTCTTTCTTCAGAATATTTTTCATGACATTAAAGCTTATTATCTTTCCTGGCTTCCCTGTGATACCCCGTAATTCAATTTCCTTTCCTTCCAAAAAAAATTCAAGAAAACTTCTTGAAAATTAAAATCTAATGTCCACAAATATTGTAACCATTGTACTCCTAGTACAACATCAGCACCTCCCATTGGGATGGAAAGCATTGGAATATTCAACACATATTCTCCCATGGGTAGCTTGATATTATGGCATTTTCTAGAGCAATTTATATTTCCTCCATTTGCAACCATCACTTGACATTTTGGTGCTAGGTATAGGAAATAATTCAATTCCTTGGCTACCTTACAATGAATAAAATTATGGGTACTACCCGAATCAATCAACACTATTACCTTAATCTTCTTGATATGTCCTTCTATCTTGAGAGTTTGAGTGGTGATTCCTGCCAATGCATTACATGATATGGTCAGACTAATTTATTCTTCTTCTAGGGTTGGTTCATGATGTATATCATCTTATTTTGAAGTTTCTTGTTCATTTTCTTCCTCCTCTTCACAATATGTAAAATAATTTCTTCTCAGCGCACTTACGAACTTTAGTGTATTTTAGTATCACAATTGTAGCAAATCCCTTTTGTTCTTTTTTCTTCCAATTGTTATGGTGTCAACCTTGTAGGTTGTGGAAGTATAGGAGTAGCAACACTTCCATCTTTATAGATGTGAGTGGTAGGATTCCTTCTTGCCATAATTTTACATTCAACTTTTCTTGCCAACCTGAATGCCTTCTCCAATAAATCAAGTTCCCAAACGTGAACTTCATGTTGTATGTTATCCTTTAAAGTCCCTATGAAGACATCAATCCTGTGTTCCTCTAGAATATCATTTACCCTTAAATTCAATTTTTGGAAGTCCTAAATGTGCTCCACCACTGAACCCTTTTGTTTGAGATTTATCAATTGGCTAAGAAGGTGTTGCTCTTTGTATCCTCATAATTTGCTAACATTTCCTCCATAAAAATTGACCAAGTGACAATTTTTTTACAGGAGAAAAGCCATCGATACCATACAAATGTATTTTGTTCTAAATGTAAAGTTGCAATGCGTACCTTTTGTGTTTTTTTCACATTATTGAGATCAAAATATTGCTCCATATGTAGTATCCATGTTCCGGGATAATTGGCATAAAGCTTCCTCATATCCATCTTTGGAATATGGTGGTTCTTCAATCCAACATTAGAGTTTGTGAAATCATGATTAACATTTATTTTGTTCTCATCATGATTTTCCTCTACTATCTTTTCGCCATTAGGAATCATTTTTTGTATCAACTTTGACAAACCTTCCTTCAAACCTTACATGTCTTCCTTCAAACCTTCCATTTTTTCTTCCATACCATTTTTCAAACCATCCATCGTAGCTTCCATTCTTTTCTTCAAAACATCCATTTCATTTTTTGTTGCTTTTTGCGAGAGCGAAATTTGGGCACTTTCTCTTGTAATTTTGATATGTCATGTTGCATTTCTTCATCTTCATGAGCCATAGTAGAGCCTTCTGAAGGCTTAATGGGTGTTGAATTATTTTTAGGAGGCATTTTATAACCCAATACTAATATCTATTCTACAATATGCCCTTGGAATCAATTCAAATTGATTCTTCAAACAAGACTTGTGCAATTCGGAAAAAAATACACACATTTTTCTTGCCTTTGAGGACCTTGATATTGAAATTGAATTATATCTATGATATCAAATCTTCAATATCTGAAATTTGGCCCTGTAGTAGAACTCTAAATATTCTTTCAAATGCCATAGGTCTGACCTGATTTGTATTCTTCAAGACAAAGTTATGCCAAATCTCCCACAATGACCTAATTATGGACTATTTCAGTAGAGCAAAGTTGTACGACGTACCACGTGTCATTGCTTCCTCCTTCAACTCTAAAATTGATACAGAGGAAAACACAGTCCATGTACTTGTGGCCAATTTTTACAGAATTCCAATCTGACACTCAGAGAGAAAGAGAGTTATGACAATTTTCCCATGGTCACCTCTTTGAGATGAAATTCGGGAGCCTGAAACAACCCTAACTTCCACAGATCATATCTCCGAATATGTTGTGATCCAAGATTTTAAATTTGTACAGGAGGTTCCATAAGATTTCAGCTTCACTCTGTAAAAGTTTTAGCTTTTGAACCTTCACAGAAAAGTAGTTATAGTGCAAATCCCATGATGACCTTTTAAGGTGAAATTCAAGAGCCTAAAAAAAACCTAACTTCCATAGATCATATCTCCGAAAATATTGTGAACTAAGATCTGAATTTTTTACACGACGTTCCCCAAGGTTTTAGCTTCTCTCTGTAAACATTTCAGCTTTTGAAACTTCATAGAAAAAAATTATAGCGAAAATTCCACGATGACCTATTTGGAGCAGTGAAACCCTAGAATCCAAAGCTCTGATACCAAATGTTATGAAACCAAATCCAAAAATAGAAGAAAAGAGAGATCAACACCTTATAAATAAGCCACTTCGAGGGGGAATCCTCCAATACATTACATAAATGAACAATTCTTGGATGATACAAATGGAAAAACCTCCTTTCTATATATAGGAGTCCATGGGGCCACAATGTAGGGCCTAGCCGACCTAAAATAATAATGTAAGGGCATAATAATAACAATATGGGGGTTACAGGGGTACAACAATAACAATAAGGGGGTTACACTAACAACAATAAGGGACTATACTAGTAATATAGGGACCTAATAGAAACATGGTCTGCAATGGTTCTAAGGGTTGAAGCCTTCAGTGTGGAGGTATAATCTTCCTGCCAGTAGAAGCTAGTGGTCTGATAAGGGGATTGAAGCTCCCTTCCAGTAGTGGCTGGTAAATGAGATTAGGAGGTTGGAGCTCCCTTCCGGTAGCAACTGGAGAACGAGAGAAGGTTGCATCTTTCTGTAGGTAGATGCCTGCGTACTGATATGAGTCTGCATCAGTACAAAATTGTAAGCAGTTTTCCATATAATAAATATTGAAGACAGAGATGACAATAGCGGTGGTTTTCTCCCGAATTGGGTTTCCACCTTAAATCTTGGTGTTCATGTGTGATTCTCTTGTGTGACAATTTATTCTGTTATTAATGCACATATTTATTTCTTAACTATTTGATGCATAAATGATAAGATGGGTTAAAGAATGTTTCTGTAAGTTCTTCTAACAATAAAGTTATATTAGTATACGCAAGTTTCTATTAGTATATCCACATATATACGCTAGTTGGGTTAATAAAAGTCGTGTATAGAAATCATTAAGAGAAAAGTAAAAGATTTTAATTATTGTAAATACTGATTCCCTCCCACCTTCCACCCCCCCCCCCCCCGCTCTCCCCCCCTCTTAGTATTTTTCCCAACACCAAAGGGGCGCCTGATATCATGTATCGCTTCTTCCTGCATATATTATCTTCATACGAGGGGTTGGGATCATTTTGCCTAGAGAAATTCATAATGGGGAGGTATGAGAGTCATACTGAAACTAAACATAGGCCTAAATGATGATCTTTTTGTATAGGCTCTCCTGCCTTTTATTGTCATTGTTATTTATGAGCGTAAAGTCCTGCCAGAGTGTCCCTTCACCGAGGTCCCACCATACAAGGGAGAGGAGTCAAGCGCTGCCACTTATATCTTTGTTTGCCAACCTGTCCTTTAGGTTGTTGGATTTACATATTATTTCTTGGAAGTGGAGCCCACTTAACTCCATGATGTGTTTTCACACACAGTGGAGGGCCTTGTTGAGTCTCCAGTTGTCTACCACCTTGTCAATAGCAGTGCCACCTTGTAGCTTGACACAGGCTGTGGTGGCGAGGCTGGATTCTCCTTTGGTGATGATCGAACAGAAGCCATGGAGTTTTTCAATGGTTAGGCCATGTTCCAGGGAAAGGAGCTCGTCATTGTTGTTAGTGGTATTACCAAGGTTGCCAACATAGATCAATAATATTTCGCCCTTCGAATTCCTAAAAACTCCCCCAAATCTTGTTGCACCTAGATTTCCTTTCGCTACGCCATCATATTTTAGTTTTAGGATGTATTTATCTGGAGGCCTCCACTTATCAGGAGCCTCTATAAAAGCCATGTTCGGGATCCGAGAAATTATGGGGGAGGAATGTAGTGCAAGTAATTGGATGATTCTAAGGTCCGATGGACAAGGAGGACCAACAAAATTCAATAGGTTGCCCATTGTGACAGACTCCCTGACCACCTGCATGATTGAGGTAAGGATGCATTCCACCGACCTCTTATTCTCTCTAAATATTCTATCATTTCTTTCCTTCCAGAAAACCCAACATATGATGCTCGGGATTATGTTCCAGGCTCTATCGGCCATAGGGTGAGTGGATATAGATATTATCCAATTCTCCAAAGTGCTCAGGATAGAATCATTATTTTTTCTGAGGTTCTAAGACCATACTAGCCCATTCCCAAAGTGAATTTGTGTAATTATAAATGTTTAGCAAGTGATTAATGCTCTCCCCATCCAATTCGCATAGAGGGATTCTTGAAGGGCCTGTGAAGCATCGTTTTAGTATATTGTCCTAGGTTATAATATTTCCTTGCATTCTTAGCCATAGGAAAGTGGATATTTTTGGCCATAGTTGCCTGTTCCATAAAGTTTTCCACTTCTGCTAAAGCTGGTGTTGATCTTGGTTTGCCTTATACCTATAAGCCTCCTTGAGATTGAAGTTCCCAGCTGAAATTTTTTCCCACCTTAGCTTATCCTTCCCTTCATCAAATTCTATTTTCCTTTCTTGCATTATTATTTCAAAAGTAGCCTAGTCCAAACCATATCGTAAACGATTCCAGTCATTGGCATTGATCCATTCCCTCCATCTTTCATTGTCGTTGTTGCGATTATAGTAGTGAGCCACCATGTATTTTCCTTTCCCCTACATTGCAGTGTGAAGTGGTGTGAATTGATCCATAATTAGGTTTAAAATTTTTTCTCATGCATCCTCCCAGAAAATATCTTATTATCCATTGCCAATTTCCAAGAAGAAATTCTCTTGGATGATGTCTTTGTTTTCCCAAGCCTCATTCCAGATGTTTGAGACTTTTACGAATCCAATGAGTTTGACAAGGTCGTATCTTGAGTGATTGGGTGCATATTTTTATTTCCACATGATTACCCAAGGCATATCTAGTATTTTAGGCCATCTCCACCAAGTTTTTTCTCCTAGAGCCTTCCCAAAGATGCCAGGATCCCTAAGACCTAGGCCTCCATTGCATTTTGGCTTACAGACAGTATTCCAAGCCACCAATGCCCATTTTTTGTGTCTGAGCCTTTCTAAATAAAATTTCTTTGTATGCCTCAAATTGCATTGATGACTCACTTAGGGGCTAAAGGTACACGAGGATGGCTTGCAACACTGATTTAACCAGGACTAATCATTCATCCAAATTTAGTGATATGAAGGTCCAGTTGGAGAGTCTTTTGTGGATTTTATTGAGTAGATCCTCCTAGTTAGACTTCTTGAAAGGTTTATCTATAAGAGGGACTCCTAGGTATCTGGAAGGGATAGAGCATTGTTGAAAACGTAAGGTCTTGGTGATGTTTTTCTGGGTGGCCATGGGAGTATTGAAAAAGTATATTTTTGTTTTTTCTAGGTTAACAAAGGTCCATGAGGCATTTGAAAATCAGTTGAGAATGGCCTTGAATTGAGTTGCTTCTTTTATCATGGGTATTTCCATAGAAGTGTGTAGTCCACAAATTTCTAGTGAGTAGAAGGGAGGGGGGGGGGGGTTATTGTGGAGCTTGAGGCCCATGAGGGTATTGATGAGATTGGTAGCTTTTAAAGTTCTGCTGAGGCTTACAACAATTATGATAAAGAGACATTGATGAGAATGCAGAAGAAGGCCTAAGAGACCAAGGCCATAATCAATTTTGTACAGTCCTGGTTGAAGCCAAAGGATTTCAGGATTTCCCTCATATATTCCTAGCTTAGCTTATTGAAGGCTTCACCATGTCCAATTGCATTATCATTCCTGGATTCTTCGTGTATTTAAGAGAGTAAATTAGCTCATGAGATAGGAGTATGTTGTCCATGATTTTGTGCCCTTCCACATACCTTGGTTGATTGGAATATATGAGGAGGGTAAAAATTTCTTTGATTCTGTTAGCTATCACTTTAGATATGATTTTATATATGAAATTGCAGAGGGAAATGGGTCTAAAGTGATCCAGTGTTTCAGCCCCTTCTTCCTTGGGAATGAGAGTGAGGAAGGTGGCATTGAGAGCTTTCAAAACCATATTATTATTTCTTGAATCTTCCACCAGTGCATGTATTTCCTCCTTCATGAAAGGCCAACCACCTTTGTAAAAATCAATGGTAAAGCCATCTAAGCTTGGGGGTCTTCTCATTGGGCATGGACATGACCACTTCCTCAACCTCCTGCATAGAAACTTCTCTTAGGAGCATTTTTTATGATCCTCATTAAGAATGGTTAGGATGCTAGCAATGTTTTTTTTGATTGCTTTGTTTATGTTTCCCCTCAGCTACTCTAAGAGATTGTTGTAGTAGTCATTCAACTCTTCCTCAATGTCTTCATGGGTGTGGATCATATTTCCATATTTAGTTTTGAGGCTGAGTATTATATTGTGCTTCATCTTCTGAATCATTTAATGGTTAAATAAGGACGAGTTGCATTCTCCACATTTGAGCCACCGAATTATAAACTTTTGATGCCACATTTTTTCCTCCTATGTGACTCTTTCTTCCCATTTTTTGTGAAGGTTAATTTCCTGTTGTTTTCTTTGGTCTGAGATATGATTAAGGATGATCTCTTGTTTAAAGTCATCCATTTGTTTCTCCAAATCCTTTTTATCTTTAAAATTTTTTCCAAAGACCTATTTGTTCCAGTGCTTTATTTTGACTTTGATAGTCTTTATATTTTGTTTAAATTGAAACATTCACGTACATGCCTATGATGGTAAGCCTTCCCACCAATATTTAAGGCATGTCATGAAGTCAGGGTGCTCCAACTAGAATTTTTCAAATTGAAAATCCCAATTTTTAGGGTCTGTGGAGATTTGGGAATACAGAGCAATGGGCCAATGGCCAGAGCCCATTTGAGGTAGGATTCTAGCATTTGTTTCCTAGAAGGTCAGGAATATATTTTCCGAAATTAGAAAGTGGTCTAATCTTGATGCTATCTTCCTTGCTCCTCCCCTTCTATTATTCTACGTAAAGGTTCCACTCCTAGTTGGAATGTCTATTAGACACATATTATCTAGATTTTCTTGAAAGAGTTTTGAATCCCTATCCAATTTTCAGAGTCCTCCTCTCTTTTCATTTAGGCTTGTAATCATGTTGAATTCCCCTCCAATAATTTTGAATGGCAAGGGGATGGGTTCGATGATATTTGAAACCGATTTCAACATTTGAATTCTTTCCACAGCCCATTGGGGGGCATATAAGTTTGTTACGGAGATGCTTTCATTCGAACTAATGATGTTTAGAACCATGGTGATTGAGCATATTGTTGCAACAGAAGAGGCTAGTTCCAATAGTGAGCTTTTCCACACAGTCAATTTTCTTCTCAATTCCCCAAAGGCTGAGTTGGATATATAGCTATAATTTTTGAAACAATATTTTTTTATAGTGTTGGGTTTCTCCATGTTGAGCTTGGTCTCTAGAATGAGAACTATGTTTGGCTTGTCAGTGTTGAGTCTATGCCTTGGGATTATATTTTTTCCTGGAGCATTTAGGTCTCTTATATTCCAAGAGATGCAATTCATAGACATGGATGGGGGGTTAGAGTTATAGCTCTTACCTTGCATTGATTGAGCATTCATGCTCCTAGTTCTTGGAGAAGCTGACTTGTGGTTTTCCTTCCCCTTTTCCTGCCCGACCCTTTTTTGTTGTATTGATCCACTGTCATGTTTTCCAGGATTCACTTGTTAGTTATGTCATGTGGAATTTTTCGTTTTCGTTCTTCTTGTAGCATGTATTCACCCTCTATTTTTTTAATATGATCCTTAGGTATTGCTGCTAGACCACTCTTTTCCCATTCTTCATCTATTGTGTTTAAATCCACCCCCTCCAAGGCTTCCTCTATTGTATGGTCCTTTCGTGTGGTTTATATTGCTGCTTGTTCCATATATGTGTCCTTAATATTGTATTCTTCTTCATCTTGTTGATGCTCATATTGTCCCATTTGGTCCTGAGAGTTAATATTCGAGTTTTGAATGATTTCTGGATTGTCTTCCTCATTTTTCTCCTTTATGTTGTAGCTTCCTTTTCTTCCTATAGTATTTCAAATATGTTTTTGTTGGATACTTGGTTTTTCCCTTGCTTGCTCTGCTAGTTCCTGTTATTTCTATTTTTCGGTCCAACATTGGTGAAAACTGTAGAAATTCTATATAGAAACTCTATACTAGTGGATTCAATATTATCATGTAATGTACTAAAACAATATAGTGAATCCTTCTACCATATTTGCGAAATATAAAACATGATCGCTCAATCACATGCAAGTAAGAGAAAGGAAATTATCAATCACACAACACAAGATCTTCTTTGGGAAAGCACCTACTCAAAACCCCTCTATCATATATTTTACATAGTCAAAGAAACATGAAAAATACAATTCTTTCTCACACTGAGAAAATCCTGCACTCTCTTAACTGTTTCACTCTGATCCTGCTCAAAACTGACTAGCAATTCTCAGGCAAAATTGACCAACACATAGCCAATTATCAACCCTTGCTTAGCCCAACCTTGCTCACGAAATCCCTAGGAAATTAATCCCTATTAAATAGGATAATAAACCTTCCTTGACTGCACAATTCATCATGAGCCTTCCTTTGACTTTATAATTGCGCCAAGGCAATTTGCTAATAATACAACTGATAGTTATCTTCCCTTTAACCTCTCTCTCAACTGGGTCATCATCAAAATTAACATGCATGCAACTAATAATAGTGAATCATTACTTACTTGATAGATCACTACTTGTGAATTAAATGTAATTTAATTCACTTGAACTCTCACTAGCTCATCACTCAATTAGAAATAGTTAACTGATTACACTTACACCACACTAGTGCTACATGTTACACCATTTTTTGGTCATCTAACTTATTACGATTAAATGGACCTAAGTACACCATGTAAGACCAATTTTACCCTAAGTAAAATTTCTTTCACTATGAAAAATAACTTTGTAAACCACCTTTATTAAGTTGTTTATGGTCTAAACAGGAAACCCCATGAGGAAATATTAAAAAAAAACACATTTGTTTGATTTTCCTCAATGAATAATTAGTTAAACAACATTTTAATTAATATTCTTGGTCATATTTAACACAAAATAAGAAAATTAATTAATAAATTATTATTTATCTTATTATTTTCTAGGAATAATTATTTAAACCTTATTTAAATAATATTCCCAGTTAAATTTGACTAAATCATTCATTAATAATTAAATAAATCATTATTTATTTGATTATTACTCAACCACATCCTTAAAATAATAAATAAATCATTTATTTATTTATTATTTACAAATAAAGGGGTTTGACAAGTCAAATTCTTTTTCCCTCCAACAAATATAATAAAATATTCCATAAAATTTGGATCTAGAATTGGTTAATAATATTTTAATTATGCACCAATATCTAGACTAACTCAATATTTTGTTATAAATAGAAGGGTTTTTCCATTCATTCACTACCTTTTTTTGCCTAAAGATCACTCTGGATCTATACTTTTGGTCTGACTTTGATCCACCATCATTGTCATATTTTGCTACCATTTTTCTTGTGAGCTCCCTTTGAGTTCCATTTTTGTCTGGGTTTTCTACACCATCAAGAGAGAGGAATTTTAGATCTGAAGTGCTGAGGACTTACAAGAACCCATCCCATTGAGGAGGACTAGTAACATCTTTCTATGTTCTCCTCCTAGGTGTCATAAGTACAAAAAATTATTTAAAACATTCTTGTCTTGTCTATTGGATGCATGGAGCAACTCTTGCTTTTATTTACTGCTTAATGTCTTTTAATGCATAGATCTATATTTTTACAGCATTTATCTTGGTCAAATAATTGCAGATATAAAGATATTGGCAACCATATTTGTTGTTAGGGTTGTTTTTTATGCATGGCTAAAGTGAGCCTTTTTAAGATTCATACTAACAATTGGTGACTCCACACGGGTTTACGATTACGACCTCTGTCTTTTTTCATATCCCTGCATATCCAACTTCTTTAAACCCTAGGATTTCTATTTAGCTTCTTATTTTTCTTTTCTTGATGTTTTTTTAACCTATAAAACCCTAAAACATTAAAAATTATAACTTTTGTGTGTTTTCGGACCTATTGCGTAGGTGACAGACATCATCCGCAGCTGAGATGACACATTCTTCTGAAACCTGCTCCCGAGAGTGTCGGAAGTGCATGTCACACTTTTTGGGCCAAAACTTGCAACCTGAACCTTCAGGGTGCAGAAAATAGGCCTAAACCTGCGACCTCTGTAGAAATTAGGTCAGAAACTGCGACTTGGACTTTTTGCGGGAGTTTTTCTGAAAGTTTTCTAGGTTTGTCTCGGCCTTTGTTTAGGGTTGTCTGACCTCCATATCCACCCATTTTGGACCTGTAATTGTTCTGTTTTACTCATCAAAGTGGGAACCTAGCCCTCTAGGGCTTCAGTACCCTCCACCTTTTGTGGAAGAGTTTTAGCTGTTGCAGGTTGTTTGAAATTTTATAGTGTTCAGCCATTTTTTAGATCTGATACCTTATCTTCAGATCCATTTTAGATTGGCTATTTATCCATCCAAAACAACTCCTTTTAGTTTTTTTTGGGTTTTCCTCTAGGGTCCCCTCCGCTTCCCTACAGGTTATAGCCTTTCGCCACCTCATTTACAATGATTTTTCCTTTGATTTTTTGTTGTTTTTCTACACCTATTTCTAGCAGATTTGACCTTTAGATCTCTGTCCCTCCCGACCTTAGATCTATTGGCTATTTTGGTGTGTTTTGACTATATTTTTTCCCACCTATAGACTAGTTGTTGAGAGGCCCACCTCCTTGGGTTTAGATTAATGCATAATTAGCTATTTATTTTATGTTATTTCAGTTTCATATACTGTTATCTGCAGGTTTATTTACAGTTATATAGTACACTTTTTCTTTTTCTCTACAAATGTCTGGGTTTAAAAATTAAAATTTACACACTTAACACACACACCCTAAGTGAAGAAGAGCTTGGTTAACACCGCCAAGCAAAGAATTTAACATTGAAATCAATTGATCCTGCACCTCTCTGCCCTTGTTTTGACATTGTAATCAGTTGATCATGTACATATTTGCCCCTGTTGATCTCTCTTCCCTTTGAGCCATGTTTGTGCCTTCACCATTGTGCCACCAAGGCATTAATCCCAGAGACTTCTTGGCCTTCATCCTCAGTTTCCGGTAGGAAGACTTACTCCTCTGCATAGGATTCGAGTTAGTCCTCCACCAAGTCCGCACTTCGACTCCTCTTCTGGTTCATTGGGTTCCCCTTCTGGTTCTGCCCCTGGTTCTCCCCCTATCACCTTCACCATGTCTGGTTTAGGACCTAACGCTGGTGGTAGCCCTGACCCTAATGCTGTGAATACTACTAGTGGGACCGCAACAGGAACTACCCCGGCTGCTCCCTTGCTCCCCTATATGGCAGGCCTCAGTCTTCCCAATTTTAACCAGTTGATCAATGACCCTATACACCATGATGCTAGTTGGCCTACTATGCTGACCAAGCTCCCTTCCAACATTCCCAAGTTTGAAGATCTTGCTGGAGAAGATCCTACAATTCATGTTTGATCTTTCCACATGTGGTGTTCATCTAACTCCATTACCGATGACTCTATCCATCTTTGGTTGTTCCAACGTACGCTTACTAGTGAAGCTTCTAAGTGGTATGTTGATCAGGCCTCATCCTCTGATACCACCTTTGCAACTCTTGCTTGGGCTTTTCTTTCTTATTTCCAGCTTCCCCTTCGTTATGACACTGGTACCGAAGTTTTGACTTCTTTTCGTCAATCGTCTGCGACCCACCTATCTGATCATGTCCAGGAGTGGTGGAGAAGAAAGAGCCTATGTCGAGCCAATACCTTTGAAGACCGTGTCTACATGGACTAGTTCCTTAGATCCCTTTTGCCTGCTATAGGAAAAGATGTTGCATCGCATTTCCCTCAAACCAAAGAAGCTTCTCTCCAAATTGCGTTAAAATATGACCTGATCTACGCTCAGTCGGGTTATGTTTATATCGTTCTACCTAATCTTGCTAGACCCGGTGGTGCCAACGCACCGGGGCATCTCATGCCACCGACGGTATTGTTGGAACTCTCTCTCATCCATATGATTAGCCTCCCATGGGCTATGGTTTTCCGCAGGGAGGGGCCAGCACCTCTTGCACTTTTCCCCCTCCCGGTAGCATGTATCTAGGATACGGAATGCCTCCTCCTTTTTCCCAACCTCTTGTTTACCACAATGTTACCCAACCTCCTTATTATCCGTATCTGCAACCTGGTGCTGCAACTCCTCCAACATTAGCACCTCCGCCTCCCTTGCCTTTTCAACCCCCGCAACAGCAGCCATCGCTCCCTTAGGGGTAGGTGTATGCACAGCAGGGTGTGACCAATCCTCCTCCTTCCAAAAAGAAGAGGAAAGGCACTCAAAATCAATCTGCCCCTGGTAATCCTGGACCTAATCCTTAAAATAATGCACCTAATACTGATAACCAGCAACAGGGCACTCAGCCCAAGCAGGATAGGCCTATTCGCACGAATAAGCCTTCTTCTTGTTGCAGTGTTTATGGTCATTACACGCGCAATTGTCCTCTTTTTCCACAGATGAGGAAGATGTGGGAGTCTCAAGCAACATTACGAGGACAACAAGCCTCCCCTTCTGTCCCTCCCAGTGCTGCGCATAATCAGCCGACTGTGTTTACTAATCCTTTCCCTCAGCAAGGATTTGTGGCTACCCAACCACCTGAAGGTTAGGTAGCCACTCAACCTCCTCCATCTGGTACCTCCAATTGCCAGATTCTCATGATGAACTCTGACCAACCTATCACTGTATACCTCAAACTTCAGACTTGGTCCCGTCAGTACAACAAGCCTCCTACTACGTCTGTCCCCGAGCCCCCTTCTTCAGGTTCTATAGAGCCTCTTTCGACAACTAATGGTCCTTTGTAGATCCCTCAGCCTAAGGCAGAGGCTCATACCAAGATCCCTAAGGGACCACTATGCCAAAATGCTGCTTCTGGCAGAGCTTCCCATTCGTATAGCATAGTATATGATTTGTTACAATCTCCTGCTACCATCTCAACGCTGGAACTCCTCCAGTCGTGTCCTTCACAATGAAAATATCTACTATCTTCCATGGGCACTGTAGATCCTTCAGATGATCGATTGATCATCTTCAATGCTGACCGGTCAGATCATCCTCCTCTTCCTGCTTCCGTCACCTTTCATATCCTAGTCAAGATCCGAAACACCAATGTTTCTCGGTGTATCATTGATGAGGGGGCATCCACCTGTGTGATGTCTGCTTCAGTTTGGAAGAAACTTGGATCGTCTGAGTTGGCCCCTTTCACGATCACTCTCCAAGCTTGGGAGGGCCATGCCTCCCAGCCCATTGGCCTATTCCGCAATTGTCCTATTACCCTTGTGGGCAAGACTGTTTGCGTTGATGTAGAAGCCATTGACTCCCCCCTAGATTACAACATTCTATTGGGTCGTACCTAATTCTATGTGATGTCTATTGTACCATCTATGATCCACCGCAAGATGTCCTTTCCCCATAATGGAAAGATAGTCACCATTGACCAGTTGACATATTACGAACCGAAGTCTCAGACCTCCCCTGAGTCCATCATATCTTCGGTGCCAATAAGAAAACCATCGACCCCTTGACTAGTGTCACACCCAGAGTCTACAAAGACTCCTCTTTTCTTGGTACATTCCCTAGTCTTCCTCCTCCTGTCTCTGATCCCAGCTCATCGAATTTTTTCATGATGCAATCGTCTCAGGCTTCCCTCAAGCAGCCCACTTCGGCTAGTCATCAACCTCGCCCTTTGCATCCTACTCCTAGCCCTTCGATTCAGCCTTCTAGACCCCCTCCTATTGGCCCTTCACATACAACTGGTATCCATGAGCCTCTCTACCCTCCTGGAATGGTTCCTCTAAGCCTTAACCATCTTGGAGTCGTCCCGCCCGGCCATTACCCCTCTAGTCAAATACCATTCCTAGCTCCCCCTCCTGGAGTGTTCTTGGTACCTATCATGGCTACCCTATCTCTTCTTAACCTGACCCTGGGGATTCCCATCTGGTACCTTGACCCCCCAGCCACTACCCCACTTAGTTAACCCAAAAATTATCTTTCTTTGACCCTAGTTTAACCAGTCCCTATGACTTCTCCCACTGCTACAGTGCCTCAGCCACCTCAACAGGAACCTTCTCCCGTTGCGACAGCTTCAGGTAAAAAGGGCAAAGCTCACAAGAGGGCATCAAAAGACAAGGCTGCCCCAATTGAACCTGCACCTCTTTCGCCTCCAAAGCCTTGCGCTTTGTGTGATGTCGTCATTCATGCCACCCATACCTATCTTGAGTTGTCCTGTATCAAGCCCATGGTTAATGTTGTGTTCCCTGAGTCTACGGTCCCTAAAGCTTCTATTTCTTCCTCGACTATAGTCAAGAACCCTAAGGCTATTCACACCAAAAAAAATTGTGATTTTTGTGTTTTCCAAGGCCATTATTCCCACCACTGTCCCCACCTCACGCATTACCATGCCTCTTTGGAGGTAGTCCGGGAGTACGATGTTGAACAGAACCAATCTGCCTCTTGTGTCCTTGCATAGTATTCGGCAGGTTAGCTTGAGGATTTACCTACTCCCATTGAAATTCTCCCTCTTGATGTCGAGATGACAGAGCCTACGGCCACCATCCTCTACCTATCATCATCCATGAGACCCTCGATGGAAACTCCCTTTGAGACTCCCCCTTCCATTTCACTCGACCTCCCTTCAGCGACCACCCTGGGCTCAACATCGGTGGATCCCATATCTGCTTTTTCTTTCATCATCCATCGTGACGATGCACATGTGAACCTTTCTTCTCATGATGATGAGTCAGGTAGCTTCGTTGTGTCATGTGGTCTCCCTTCCTCCAATAACTCCATCTTCTATTGTGATGATGACATCATGAAAGCCTTGTCCACCCCTGACTTCATCATTCCCTTACATAAGCGGGATGGAACCATCTATGTCTATGGTGACTTTCGTGGCATGAGCACACGCTACACCTTCAGTAGCTCCCACACACCACCTAATTGTCGGCGTGTGAGTAGTAGACCTCTTACCTAGATCACTCCCTCTCGCAGTGTTTGTTTGATTTCTACTTTGCGCTCAGGTGCCAGCATTGTTCATCATCCTCCCATTTATTGTCTTGTGGCACCTTTTAGATGGACCTCCCATCCACACCTTATATCAATTATGCTGATGGTGCAAGTCGCTACTCCCAGAATCTAGCCTCGGCAAGTTGGGCCATTTTTACCCCCTTACATTCACTTGTTCTCTCGAACGGTGTATGCATTGGTACTGCCACCAATAATCCAGACAAATATGATGCAGTGTGAGGTTTATTAGCCGATGCCCTTTCCCATCACATCCTCCACCTTCATGTTCATTTAGATTCCATGCTTCTTGTCATGCAATTGAATGGTGTATATCGTGTGCATAATCCTATCCTTTTTAGAAGATATTTACGAGTGAAGCTTTTGATGCATGAATTTGAAATCATTACATTCAGTCATGTACCTAGAGCACAAAATCACTATGTAGATAGCATTGCAAACAATATTATAATTGGCATTTAGCACATGCATTTAACACAAGACAGTAATAACAAAAACCATCAAAATGATGCATATCCATAATATGCGTCGTATAACATGTTTTAGAGTCCACCAACTCTGATACATATGACATGCCCATCGCATGTTACAAAAACTCAAAACTAGGGGCACCACCTGCCCCTACACACTAATCACTATCTGGAGGATCCCAAGCCAATGGCTTTGCTCCTCCAGCTCATAGATCATGCATCCCTTGTCTGGCCATCAACATGCGCCGCATCACCCCTCGCCACTTCGAGGGTAGACCAATACATAGCTCTATGTACTGGTCATCCAAGTCTTGCCAGCCGTGCTCTAAAACACTGGTCATAAACCTCTCACATCTACGAAGGATGACCTCCAGGAGGGCTGATGCATCTCATTTTGTGGCACTCTCGATCCACTAGGTCAGGCAGTTCCCGATACTGTAGGTCGTCCCATATACCTGGCTAGTTTTACCGGTGTTGTATCTGCATACCAAAAGTGGAAGAATCAGTACCATATACAATATTTTGAAACTTTACAATGCACATAAGATATTAGCAATTTTTCACTTACCATCGGGCCCTCATACTCAACTAGGCGGCAGTGGAAAATCAGGGTCCCGACGATAACTCATCCCACTATAAGGATAGCCATTTATGTACAATGGCATCTGATCCCAATGAGAAAAGAAATCAGGTCGGAACACCCGTCTAACTTCCCCACCTCCTCCTCTACATAGTATTCGCCCCCACCGGCACATCCTGGGCTTTCTAGGGCCCCCATCCTGGAGCTGTATGCGAGGTCGAAGCGCCGAGATCTTCTCGAAGAAGAGTGAGCACAAAAATGTACCATATGCACAGTCATGGTTCACTTGCTACTTGCATAGCGACATCTATCGTTTCAACGACGACAACATCATCTGGGCCCACCCATAGTAGGTCACACTCAACACACTCTCCACAAGCATCATCTGCCCTCCAGTTATGTGGTGGAGTGCCTATTTTCCTAGGATCTGCAACACAGCTGCGACCATAGCACGAGTCTCTAACCTCTCTATATCCCTGATGGGTATCCGTGTCCCTTTAACAAGGAGATCTAGTTGACAATGGCGCTCTAAAAACTCCATGATGTTCCGTCCTCGTGGTAACACTGGCTTAGTATTCCCTACCATCCCAAGTGGTGGGAGACCAGTCAAAAAATATATATCCTAGACTGTCAACTTGATTCAGTGCCCCTGCACTATAAAGACCTCATGGTTCGGATCCCAATAACAGACAATCTAATCCAACAAGGACTCTCCAACTCTCATAATAGGGTTCTCCAAAAACTTCAGAACCCCAAACCTAGCCAATGAACTATGGACACCCTGATCCTCTCGGATATCTGACTGTAATGTGCCCAGATCTATCTCTCCAGTTGATTCATAATTCTGCCATATCTGCACAAAAACCATCATGTTTGTTAGTGTACAGATAGGAAATATTGTATCCAAACATAAAAACCCAGTTCTTAGCCAAAAAACAGCACAATAACCACCCTCCCTGTCAGGTCGCGCTTTTCAAGCCCAATCCTGGGACAAGTCGCAGTTTTCTGCCCAAAACCTGCTACCCAGATCGTAGTTTTTGTCCCAAAAAGTGCGAGCCGACTGTGAAGAGGAGCAGGGTTTTTTCTTAAGCTCTAGGGACCTAAACTGAACTTTCAATCCACTGAAATGAAAGAGTAGGGTTAGGCCTCTTACCTGCAACTAACGGTTCTCAATTCCAATGGTCGATTTGTCCACTATGATTGGCACAAGATTTAGGGCCTTCTCTCCTCTCTACATTCAGCACATCTCCACTTGCAATTGAGTTAATTTGGAGGGAGAATTCCTTATTAAAAGATAAACCCCATATTTTTCTTTTGCCTGATGCGGCCAAACCATAGCTCAGTTTGACAAACTGTCTATACCATTGGAAATCTCTCACCGAGCTCTCAAATGGGTATTTGTTAGTTTTTTGTGATTTGATACTTCACCAAGACACATTTTGTCCAAGAAGGGTCACTTCACCACTCCTCAAAATTGAATTTCTTCACTTGCAACACTTGTACTTGGGGCACCACTTCGCCTCTATACTTGTCCATGCTAGTGTCGATTTTCATCGTGAGTAACCATATTGTATTCATGTATTTCTGGTTCCCATTATAACTTTTATGTGTGGCAGCCTCATCGATTCACCCTTGTTTAGAGCATCCGAGTTGATTCATCATCGCATCCATGGAGTCTATCCCGAGTCCCTTTGTATCCCACTATAGTCCTCCATCCTTCATTGCTCGGTTCTTCTCTTGTGTCACACATTATGGTATTCATACCTACTATCCCCTATCCCTTATGATATTGTGTCAGTCGCTGCCAGGTCATCCATGCCCTTTATGCTCTAAAAATGGAATTTGTATGTCCGCTACTCAGTACCCCCCATTTCATCATCATCCCTTGTGTCAGTCTGTTAGTCGCTCTACCATTTTCTCTCGTGCCTTAGTTGAGGATCCCTTATTGCCTCACCTATGGCGGACCTCCTTTTGTCGACATCAAATCATTCATTCTAGAAGACAGGTCTAGAGGGCAATGTACCTTGGTTCCATCTTCGACTCTTGTTTGGTGCCTTAGATCAAGCAAAGGGACTCCTTACAGCCCTTTGACTTGATTTTTTCTCAACTCTAGCTCCTTATAGCATGATCGAGATTTGTATACTTGATGGTTCAATGATGTAGTAGATGATACCAATGATTCTCCGGTGTGTGTGAGATGTTTTCAGAAATCATGAGGGGGTGGCCGTTCAGGTAGCCCCGCACATGCCCGGATGGCCTCTTCAGTACAACCTTTAATGCAGCTCCATATATTTGATGATGTCGGCCTCAGCCACTTGTAGAGCCTTTTAGTCTGCATGTATCAGTCAGATTTTTAGAGCCCTTTCCTGTTTACAGGGGCACTTTGGTTGTAATTATATCTCATATACTCAGATATTATTGTATAGGTCCTGGCTGTGATCCTAGGCACAATATGTATGTGGGATTCAGTATCATGTTTTTAACTGGCTCATGTTTATCCCAACATGTACTATATTTTTCAGTCCCTTGTTTACTGGATGCATTATTCTTTGTACTTTGTCTCAGCGGGCATAGGTATGCTTCCCCCACCACCTATAGCACAAGTACTCACTCATAAAAGAGACTTGTCGCAACTGTAAGTCTTTCCTCCTCAAGGTATAGTCCTCTAGCATTTTGGTCTACTTCATATTTATCTCTCTCTGACTTCCCCTTCGGTTTCTAGTGATTGAGTTCTTACAACGTACTTCGGTCATACGATTAGCTCCTAAAGCTCGCACGCTGGGGTGAAATCTATTACACCATTTTTTTGTCATCTAACCTATTACTATTAGATGGACCTAAGTACACCATGTAAGACCAATTTTACCCTAAGTAAAATAGCTTTGACTATGAAAAATAACTTAGTAAACCACCTTTATTAAGTTCTTTATGGTCTAAACAGGAAACCCCATGAGGAAATATTAAATAAATCCACATTTGTTTGATTTTCCTCAAGTAATAATTATTTGAACAAAAGTTTAATTAATATTCCTGGTCGTATTTAACCCAAAACAGGAAAATTAATTAGATAAATTATTATTTATCTTATTATTTTCTAGGAATAATTATTTAAACCTTATTTAAATAATATTCCTTGCTAAATTTGACTAAATCATTCATTTGTTTTTCCACAGAAAAAAATCGAACCATCTATTAATTATAGAAAGTTACATAGCATATGCAGAGCATTTCTAATAAACTCCATTTCTCCTTCTAGAAGAGGAAGAAAAGTAGTCTTGGCTATTTTGAATACAAACATGTATCCCTGTAGCAGCCCATCCAAAAAAAGGACATAAAAAAAAAGACGATTCCGTTCTGTCACATCTCTCGATTTTTTCTATTGAAAACATAGATGTAAAAGAGAGCAGAATTTTGAGTCTTCCAAAAGTGTATAGCTTCCAAGAAACAACTGAAAAATCGGCAGTTAACACTATCCCGATTTCTGAAGCATGAGTAAAAACATTGTTTACTAGAGTCCCATGACCTCCTCAAAAAGGAAAACAGCCCTGGAACTCATCAAGTTTGTGACATAGTTTGAACAAAAGAGCAACATCAAAAAAATAAATATTCAGTTTTATAGACAAAGAGAAGAAAACAACTATGAAAAATTATCTGAAAACAGGTTGTTCAATTGGTCGAACCACCCCATTTTCCATCTCCACCACTATCCAGGTCCCAATATCTTTCTCAACACCTTCTTTAGATTGGCGGTCTATATCTTGGTTCCTTTCCCTGTAAATGTGGCAAATAGAGATCTCAGTGAAATAACATTTTAGATGAGAAATCTCATTAATTAAAGGCATCAATAAATAGTTCCTGCATTGTTGAGTCCCATTGAAGCATTTCACAATATTCATAGAATCTCCAAAAATATGAACCTCCCTCACATTCCTGAGGGTTAACTAGCAAAGAAGATGGTGAAGAGCTTTAAGTTCAACAAAATTATTTGTCCCTTGCCCTAGCCCAACAGATGCTCTTAGTGACTTTTCAGGGGAAAAGTGGATAACCAGCCCTGCACCACACCTCCCAATATTGTCTGAAGCCCCATCAAAGTAAGCCTAGTGGACCGATTCCCTGATGATTTCCTACTGGATAACTCGATTTTGGGAAGGGCCAACAGGGAACGAAATACTATCATAAATTGCAGCTGCTTCCGTGGCCAACCTTCCTATAGGGAAAGGGGAGTATTTGAATATCGCTTGATTTCTAGAAATCCAGGTGCCCCAAACTATCAAAATAGGGAGAGTTCAAACTTTATCACCAGGAGCTTCCTGCCACCACCTGATCCATGCTTGTTGTACTTCTTCTCTTTCCCATTTTTGGGGAATTTTAATAATTCTTAAGGATTCAATCCAAAGACTGACGTTGAAAGGGCAAGTTAGAAATATGGTGAGTTGTTTCCTCCCTTGATTTGCATAAATAGCACCAGCCAAGACCTATTTTCCCCCTCCTTTGAAGGAAGTCCCATGTAGGCACTCTCTTCTAAAGAATACACTAGAAAAAAAAGCCTGGCCTTAGCTGGGCCTTTCAACTTCCATAACGTTTTTGACCACCAAGCTAGGGCCTCCCACCCATTTTGAGTCATAAGCCATGTTAGAAAATTAAATATTATAGAGCAATGCAACACATAAAATATGCGGAAAATACAAGCACACAAAACACATAAAACCAGAGAGACATAAATATACATGGTTCACCCAGTTTGGGCTATGTCCACCCCGAACAGCCAGTCCTTCCTTTCTATTATCCAGAAAAATGAAGAGACAAAACCTATAGCAAATCTGCTGTAATATCCTCTATTCTCTCTCACAGTCTCCCTATCTGTTTCCGACTCAGAGAATACACATTCAATACATAGCCGTAATACAATACCCTCATAAAAGTGAGAGGTTGACTTCTAGGGCAAAAAACCCTAAACTAAACATAACTTCTACCATCAGATCATCTGCCTAATGAACGGCCTAGATTGAATACAAATTACTATACTTTTACAAGGAAATTTTACATCTATTTTTGGCTTCAGGGGTGCTGCCCCCGAAACCCCCGCCGAGGGACCGCTGGCCCCCGGACCCCCCCAGCCACGGGGGTCGGCCCCCCTGGACCCCGCGGGGGGGACAAGTCCCCCCCGCACCCCCCCCGCATGAAAGGCTGTACAATTTTCCTGGGGTATACATCTAGCTAAAACAAGGATCTCTAAATCAGGAAGAAAATTAGGCTCCACACCCAACAATCTCCCACTTGGAGATTGATTGTAGCAACTCCATTGCTACTTCATTTGCTGGACAATGACTCCTATTTGGACCTGGCTGTTCCTCATCTTCATCATCATCCTTGAAGACCAATTGAAACTGAGCACATTTTCAGTTTCTCCCTGGTTACAACTTTTGTTAGCATATCTGCAGGATTCTGGTTAGTGTGTATCTTTTCCAGCTTCAACTCTCCATCTTCCAATATTGACCGTATGAAATGGTACTTGAGATGTATGTGTTTAGTCCTGGAATGAAATGCTGAGTTCTTTGCAAGATGAATGGCACTTTGGCTATCACTGTATAACATGCCCATATCATGCTTCTTACCCAATTCACCCATAAGCCTTTGTAACCAAATCATTTCTTTACTAGCCTCTCTAGCAGCAACATAATCTGCTTTTGTTGTTGAAAGTGCAACAACACTTTGGATTTTTGAAACCCAACTGACAGCTATTCCACCTACAGTAAATACATATCCTGTAGTGCTCCTCCTGTTATCTCTGTCACCTGCCATATCTGCATCAACATATCCCTGTAGAGAAATGTTTGAACCACCAAAGCATAATGCTTGATTTGTGGTACCTCTCAAATATTTGAGAATCCATTTTACTGCCATCCAACGTTCTTTTCCTGGATGATTCATGTACCTACTTAAAACTCCCACTGCATGTGCAATATCAGGCCTTGTGCAGACCATTGCATACATTAAGATTCCAACTGCTGATGCATATGGAACTTTAGACATATAATCCATGTCTTCTTGGGTCTTTGGGCACATCTCCTTACTAAGTTTGAAATGGCTAGAAAAAGGTGTACTAATAGGTTTTGCATTGTGCATATTAAATCTTTTCAACAGCTTTTCTATGTACTCATTTTGAGACAGTGTTAATTGCGATTTTTTCTGTCTCTAGTTATCCTCATACCAAGGATTTTTTTTGCAGCTCCCAAATCCTTCATTGCAAATGAATTTGCAAATTTTCTTTTGAGCACATTTATTTCCTGCATGTTAGATCCTGCAACGAGCATGTCATCTACATACAATAACAATATAATATAGCTGCCATCATTTTGCCTTTTTAGGTAAACACAATGATCAGAGTGACATCTAGTATAACCTTGTTTAGACATAAACTTGTCAAAATTTAGATACCACTGCCTTGGAGCCTGTTTTAAGCCATACAAGCTCTTCTTTAACTTGCACACCAATTTTTCTTTCCCTTTGACCTCATATCCTTCTGGTTGCTGCATGTATATCTCTTCCTCCAAATCTCCATGGAGAAATGTTGTCTTTACATCTAACTGTTCAAGATGTAAATCTTCCGCTGCTACAAGACTTAAGATAGTTCTGATTGAATTCATCTTAACAAAAGGAGAAAATATTTCATCAAAATCAATACCTTTCTTCTGTGCAAACCCCTTCACCACAAGTCTAGCTTTGTACCTCCGTTTTCCTCCATCTTCTTCCTTCAGCCTATAAACCCATTTATTCTACAATGTAGTTTTACCTGCAGGAAACCTAACTAAGTCCCAAGTTTGGTTATGCATTAAGGAGTCCATCTATTCTTCCATGGCTAGCTCCCACTTCTTCCTGCTTTCAACCTGCATTGCTTCTTCATAACATTCATGTTCACCAGAATCAGTCAGCAATAAATAATATAATGAAGGAGAGTATCATTCAGGGGGTCTACTTATCCTAGTAGATATTCTAACACCACTTTCAGGTGTTTGAGGTGCCTGTTGTTGTTGTGGTGGTTGCTGCTGCTGTGGTTGTTGATTATTATCATTTTCATGCACCTTTACTTTTTCAGTTATCTCATCAAGAACTGTGTATTCCTTGCTTTCTTTTTCTTGTTTCTTTTCCTGCAACTGATTCTTATACAAGACCTTTTCATTGAATATTACATCTCTGCTCCTAATGATTTTTTGATTTTCATAATCATATAAGCGATAACCAAAATCATTAACACCATATCCAATAAAGGTACATTTCTTTGATTTTTCCTCAAGCTTTGTTCTATTTTCTTTATTAATATGGACAAAAGCCTCACAACCAAAAGGCTTTAAAAAAGAGTAGTTTACCCTTTTACCTGTCCATGCTTCCTCTGGAATACCACCATCCAAGGAACTTGAAGGCCCTCTGTTTATTAGATAAACAACAGTATCTACAGCATCTGCCCAAAATTCTAAAGGCAATCCTGCATGCAATCTCATGCACCTTGCACGCTCCATGATTTTTCTGTTCATCCTTTCTGACACACCATTTTCTTGTGGTGTTCTTGGAACTTTCTTCTCTCTACGAATTCCATTCTTTGAACAGTACCTATCAAACTCTTTGCTGCAATATTCACCTCCATTGTCTGATCTGAGACACTTCAACTTCTTTCCTGTCCCAATCTCAACCAAAGCTTTCCATTTCTTGAAAGTGTCAAATACATCAGATTTATTTTGAATACAATAAATCCAAGTTTTTCTAGTTGCATCATTAATAAACGTAACATAATAGTGAGAGCCACCAAGAGATGATACCTAAGCGGGTCCCCATACATCTGTATGCACAAGCTCCAATTTTTCCCTCTTCTTTTCTTTCCCAACTCTAAGAAATCCGACTTTCTTTTGTTTTCCATAAATGCAATTTTCACAGAAATCCAAATCAACATTCTTCAAACCTGGCAACAAATTTCTTGAGTGAAGAATCTTCATCCCTTTCTCACTCATATGTCCAAGCCTATGATGCCATAGTACTGCATCTGCTCCTTTTGAAGTTAAAGCATTAACAGAGTTAGAAATACCATTGCATAAATACAATGTACCAACCTTTTCTCCTTTTGCTATTACTAGAGCTCCTTTGGTGACCTTCCAAGCTTTATCTGTGAAATTTGTCACACAACCTTCACCACCTAACTACCCTGTTGAAATCAGATTTTTCTTTAGATTTGGAACATGCCTTACCTCCTTTAATAGCCATTGGTTTCAATTCTATTGTTTTACAAGAACCTTACCCATTCCAACAATTTTACAGGGTTTATCATCACCCAAACGAACTTGTCCAAAATCTCCTTGAACATAGTCATGAAAATATTTCTTATCAGGTGTGGCATGGAATGAAGCCCCTGAATCTACAACCCAAGAATCAGTAACATTTTCGAAAGAAAGAATCAAAGAATCTTGTAATGCATCACCTATCACATTTTCTTCATGATTATTTTCTTGTTGTGCATCTCCTTCTTTTCCCTTCTAAGATCTACAGTCTTTCTTTAGGTGTCCTTTCTTTCCGCATTTCCAGCACACTATCCCCAATCTGGACTTGGATCTGCCTTTCCTTGATTTACTGCGATATCCCAAGCTCTTTCCTCTTTCCATTCTTCTTCCCCTAGACTCTGCACTCAAAGCATTACCCGATGTCTCACCGAAGCTTTTCCGTTGCATTTCCTCGCTAAGGATAGCACCGAAAACATCATCAAACTTTAAAGTACTAGATCCAGAGACAGAGTTACTAATGGCCATTACTAAACCATTCCAACTCTCTGGAAATGAGCACAAGAATAATAGAGCTCTAACTTCATCATCAAAGTTTACCCCTACAGAACTTAACTGACTGGTAACTGTATTAAAATCATTTAAATGGTCTGCAATAGATCCACCTTCCGACATCTTCATATTAAATAGTCGTTTCATAATAAATACCTTGTTTGAGGCCAAGGGTTTTTCATATAATTTTGCCAACGTCTGCATCAAACCCTCTATTGTTGTTTCCTTCGAAATATTGAAGGCGACTGACGTCGTAAGGCACAATTGTACTGTTCCGAGTGCCTTTCTATCGAGAATGTTCCATTCCGCGTCTGTCATGGTCGCCGGCTTCTTTGCTTTTCCGCTCAATGGTAGGTACAGATCTTTCTGATACAGATAATATTCCATCTGCATCTTCCACAGTGGGAAGTTTTGGCTGTTAAATTTCTCGACCCTAAACTTAGCATCTTCCGTCATTTCTCCCACTCGAACTAGGAACCCTTCTTTCCTGTGAGTTTATCAGCCAAATATACCTTCGGCTCTGATACCCGTTGTTAGAAAATTAAATATTATAGAGCAATGAAACACATAAGATATGCGGAAAATAAAAGCACACAAAACACATAAAACCAGAGAGACACAGATATACGTGGTTCACCCAGTTTGGGCTACGTCCACCCCGAACAGCCAGTCCTTCCTTTCTATTATCCAAAAAAGTGAAGAGACAAAACCTACATCAGATTCGTTGTAATATCCTCTGTTCTCTCTCATAGTCTCCCTATCTGTTTCCGGCTCAAAGAATACACATTCAATACATAGTCGCAATACAATACCCTCATAAAAGCGAGAGGTTGCCTTCTATGGAAAAAAACCCTAAACTAAACATAACTTCTATGGTTAGATCATCCGCCTAATGAACGACCCAGATTGACTAGAAATTACTATACTTTTACAAGGAAATTTTACATCTATTTTTGGCTTCGGGGACGCTGCCCCTGAAACCCCCGCCGAGGGACCGCTGGCCCCCGGACCCCCCCAGCCATGGGGGTCGGCCCCCTCGGACCCCATGGGGGGGACAAGTCCCCCCCGCATGCAAGGGTGTAAAATTTTCCTTGGGTATACATCTAGCTAAAACAAGGATCTCTGAATCAGGAAGAAAAATCAGGCTCCACACCCAACAAGCCACTTGTATCCTAGCTTGGGGGAATATATCCCTGAATACGTGTGTACCCATCGAAGCTCATACCTTGAGTCGGTGATCTGAATTGAAGAGTTTTGAAGATCCATACATAATAGCCTCCACTCTTCCAACGATCTCTCGTCTAATTGGAGGTAGTTCCCCGAAAGCCACCCTTGCCTCCATATAGACATGTTCCTATGATCGACCACCTGGTTTAGGAAGTATAAACCCCTATTATTCCAAAAATCGACCAGGTCTTGAGATAAAGCGAACCTCTCCGAGCATCCCACCCAAGGATCTCGCCCTAGTCTCACTTGTGCTCCATCTCCCACATTCCAAGTTAGGCCCTGTTCAATAGTTTTGACTGAAGAAACCATAGCCTTCCACACCATAGAGGCATTTTTGGAGGATTTCTATGGCATTCAAATCCATTCAAGCATTGTGGTAGGGTCAATATATTTTCTTTTAGTAACAGATGACCAGAGCGTATTGGTCGTTATTAGCCTCCAGGCCAGTTTGGCTGCTAGAGATTTTGAAAAAGGTAGCAGGTTCTTAATTCCGCATCCTCCCCATTATTTAGGTCTCACAATTTTATCCCAAGCTACCTTAGGGGTCACGTGTTCCACTTTGGAACCTGCCCACAAAAATCTACTACAAATTTTATCAATGGATGCCAATATACCTTTGGGCAACCAGATAAGGCTGGCCCAGTACACAGGAACTGCCATCAGCACAAATTTGATAAGAACCAGTCTCCCTGCTCTTGATAACCATTTGAAACTCCAATGATTCAATTTTTTTTCAATTTTCGCAAGGAGCCATTTCCAGTCATGATTACGGTACTTGTCAGGCTTTAGAAAGAAGCCCAAATATTTGAAATTATCCTGCAAGGATTTAACTTTGAACTGTAGTAAAAATTCAACCCTGTCCACTTCCTCCCTAGAAAAACCAGAGGTTGTCAGGGTCAATTTCTACTCATTTATTTTGAGGCCTGTTGCTTTCAAAAAAGGGTCCAAAATTCTCTTTAAGGATCGACAGTCCTAAAAAATTCCATTGCTGAATAGAAGGATATCATCCACAAAGAGAAGATGAGTGACCTAGAGATTAACCTCCACTTCTATTCCTTTAAGGTCCCCTTGTCTCCTAGCCTCATGGATCATTAAACTAATGCCTTCAGCTACCAACATGAAGAGGATTGGTGAAAAGAGACAGCCTTGTCGAATTCCTCTCTCCGGATTGAAAAAAGAAGAAGTAGCACCATTAATTAGAACTGCAATAGAAGACGAGGATACACAACTCATGACCCATATTACAAAGTCAAATCTAAAACCAATATGAGTCAACAAGAGTCTAAGGTACATCTAGCTAATTCTATCATAAGCCTTTGATAGATCTATTTTAACAAGTGCACCTTTCTTTCCACTTTTTTTTAAGCTGTGGAGGGTTTCTTGAGCAACTCCCACTGCCTCATGAATTTTTCTTCCATCCAAAAAACCAAATTTCTCAGCAGAGATAGACTTGGATAGGAAAAGTTTTATCCCAGAGGAAATTAATTTTGCAATAATTTTATAAACATAGGTACACAAAGAGATAGGCCGAAAATCATCAAAAGAACCAGGATGATCAGTTTTAGGGATCAGATCTAAGAAGGTTGCATTGAAAGGCTGATATATGGTTCCTGTGCACCTAGATTCTTCTACCGCTGCTACCAATTCTTCCCCAATCGATTCAAAGAAATGTTGTAAAAATTCGACAGTCTTGCCATTCGGGCCTGGACTTTTGTCCTTTTGCATTGCATTGAGGATGTCTTCATCCTCCTCTTTCGAAACTGGGTCCATGATAGAATCATTTCCTTCCTCATCAATGTAACTTGGAAATTTTTTTGCCACTCTAATTACTTTTTCTATAGAGACCTCCTCGGGGGCTCTGAAAATATTTTTAAAATGACTGACCCCAAGGGTCGCTAGATCTTCAAAAGATTTAGCCATCTGACCATTCTCTTTTTGCAATTCCCAAATAGTGTTGGAATTTTTATTTCCTTTTGCATAATTTTGAAAGAATATGGTGTTTTCATCCCCTGCTTGCAACCAGATGGCTTGACTTTTCAACTGCCAACTTTCTTCCCTGAATTGAAGAATTTTTCTCCTAGAGACTTCCAACTCCTTACCTCTGATTCAAGTCTCCAGAGAAGAATAATCACCTCCTTTAGGATTTTCAAGAAGATCCAGTTCTGCATTGACATTCTTGAGTTCCTCCTCCTCCTTCAATTTCTTATGAAGTACCCACTCCTTAGTGGCTATCTTCATTCTCTTTAAATTATTCATGAAAAGACGACTTCTGCTTTCATCTTTCCTAAAACTATCCTTCCTCCATGTATCATGAAAAAGAGCGATGAAAGATTCGTCATTTAACCATGAGGAGTTGAACATAAAAGGATTTCTCGGTTTCTTCAACGCACCCTTTATTTCCAAAAAAAATTGGAAGTGGTCTGAGAGGCCCCCCTCCCCGACCCAATGTCTGTAGACCGACAACTTCTCCACCAGATCTCCGCACAGCAGAAATTGATCCAGCTTTTTGCCAACCCAGTCTACTCCCACTCTCCGGTTTCTCCAAGTTGGATGCAGCTTATGTAGGGGGGAATCCACCACATGAGAGGTAGCCAAATTGTTCCAGAAATACTTAGAAATAGGGTCCGGTCTTGCTGAGGCTCCCCAAGATTCCTAGTCCCCCAAAGAGAAATTTAAATCTCCCCCTACGATAAGATTTGGATGAGAGAGAAAGTAATTCTCAAAGAAATGATTCCAAAAATGTTCACGCTCCAAGCATGGTCCATATACATTCAGAAAGGGGAAGGAGAGAAAAATTTCATTTGAATAGAGCTCCACAGCTAGACAGTTTCCAGCTCCCCAAGAGGATATCTCTTTTAGGTTCCTTGTGTTATAGCCAAAGACCACACCCGTAGATCTACCATTGGCATCAAGTGCATGGAAAGACCATCCCGGTAGCATTTTATAAACGATGCCTATCACTTCAACCCCTTTCCCCATCATTTCTTGGAGCAAACTAACATTCGGATTGTGGGATTTCACCAGTTCCCTTAAGTCTAGCTTTTTTGGCTGACTAGCTAAGTCCCTATAGTTATATGATAAAATTATCATCGGAGACCTTGGGAGGGTGGTCGCTCTACTCTAAGCACCCCAAAAATAGACCGCTACTTCCCATCAGCTATATCATATATGACTTTGATTTGGGCCTTTGAAAGATTAGATTTTCTTCCCCTTAACTCCCTCGGACCAACCGGCACCGGATCCGATTCAAGCCCTCCTACTTCCATCCCTTTCCCCTTTCGATTGGAAAAGGGTCAAACATTATATGTGGGAGCTTCAAAGATAGGGGCCTGAGG
Source organism: Pinus albicaulis (assembly GCA_034641835.2). Classification (NCBI taxonomy): domain Eukaryota; kingdom Viridiplantae; phylum Streptophyta; class Pinopsida; order Pinales; family Pinaceae; genus Pinus; species Pinus albicaulis. The sequence goes on from CM076569.1 coordinate 170,264,975, forward strand.
GATATCAAGAATGGATTCACCCTCCAAAGGAAGGGAAGGATCCTCAGGGGATTTCAGAATAGTCAAGATAACACTATCAATTGATGATTGTGATAAATTCAAAACAGAGAGATCATTTATAATCTTCCTGGAAGGACCATGCCCATCACTATCGAATAGAGATAAAAAAACAGAGGAGAAAAAGGAGAGGTGTGGAGAAAGGGTCGTACCCTCCTGAGATGCCCCAGCAATTTCAGAAACTGGAAGGGGAGCCAGGGAGGTCGCCAGAATAGATTCTCTTTCAGGAGAGGAGGTCAAAACCACGGCTTGATCTAGCTCCATTGACTCCACCTTTTATAAGTCCACCTCAAGATTAGCATTATTTAGATTAGTCATCTTGTCTTTTCCCCCCTCCTCAAGAGGGGAATCTACCTTAGTCTTAAAAATCTTCTTCTGTCTTCGACGGTGGCGATGACCCAAAGGAAATTCCCTTGCTAAATGTCCATATTTATGACATCTGTGACAACAAAAGGGGAGGTTTTCATAATCTAGATTCTGCAAAAATTCAAAATCCCTGTATTTCAGGGTCACAGCATCCACCAAGCCCTCTCTTGGGTTAAGACTGACTAGAATCCTGGCCACATTCCAATCTCTTGTTTGAATGACAGATTTTTCAACCTCTAAGAATTTGCCTAGAGTGTTCCCTATAGAAATGAAAGCTGAGTCAGTCCAGAAAGGCATGGGGAGACCTGGAAGCTTAACCCAAATAGGAGATTCCGCCATCTTCTCTTTCTTTGCATCGAACAAAGGGGTCCATCTATGAAACAGGATCGGCCGCTTCCCAAAACACCAGTTCCATTCAAGCACCCATTCCGCATGGTCTTTGAGATCAAACTTGATGCTAAACTAGCCTCTGTCCAGAATTTTTATCTTGATGGGCTGCCTCGGAGCTTCTTTCCATTCCGATTGTGCCCAATCCAAAATGTAGTCAGCCGAAAAATTTCTACCACGAACTCTGCCCACCAAAATAGTTTCGGTGGCTTCCATAGCTTCATATATGCTGATATCCACACCAATTACATAGCTTGGGCAATCTTCTTTCTTCTTAATAGGCTTGAGCTTTTTTCTCTTCCCACACACGACCTCCTTCTTCCCCTCACCCTCACCAGTTTCTTGGATAACAGGTGCATCAGTCTCGTCAATCTCAAGCAACCCTAGTTGCCATCCTGCAGAAACTTTGTTACCTTCTCTTCCCCCCAACCCTTCCGGAACCAACCCAACTACAAGCCCTGTATCCTGATGCTGTCCAAGCTCCTGCTCTCCATCCACTAAACCTCTCAGATTTCCATCAATAGCATTGTTCAAGGAAACCCTTGATTCACTGAGCACTAAGGCTTCCGCCTGTGAAAATTTAGACTGAGAGTCTCCCAAACCTGGATTTAACCCTAACGCTTGAGACGCAAAGGGAAACCACACTCAAGAAGAAAACAAACCCTAGCTCAAACCAGGCTTCCAGTTCCCCGGAAATTCTCCCCTATTTCGACTGCCAAGGTAGACTCTATAGGTCTGACTTCCTTCCCTTAAGAATTTAAGCCCTGCCAAGCCTTGGACCCCATAACCACCTACAATATCTTCAAGGCCACCTGTAAAATTAGGAAAAAATGAATTACCTGATGCCGGAGTTGGTGGGTTGTAACTAACTTCCTGCTGATGCAATCCTCCCCTTCCTTCGAAAAGAGGGTTTTGTGCTTGTTCCAGTCCCGGGAGGATCCCACTCTTCCAACAACCACTCCAAGTACTCTGGATCGTATCCTCTAACAGGGCTGCCCCATTCAAAGGACTGCCAACACCCACCACCTTGCTATGAGCTTGCAAGTTATCAACGTTGTTCGGGAAGAAAAGCTCTAAGTTTTTCTCAGAGACATCATGCCCCTAGCAAGTAAGAATATCTTCGGGCGCTAGTTCAATGTCAACGAACTCACTCTCAAAATCCATTTTTGAGGCGGCCAACATTCCTTAATCCGACACGACGAAAGTGAAAACCCCGCTTCAGTTCAGAAATCCTAAACTTGGAACACCGTCGCGGGAAACTGTAACGGAGATTAACACTAAACCCCATTCTGCATCTGGTAATCACAAGGCAGATTTCCAACCACGTTGCAAACGCCTTGAAAAATGCATCAATGTGCCCAAGTGTTGCTTCAGGTTTAGGTACAGGCATGCGCCTATCACCTCATGCAACATCCCATCATTGTGATCAGACAGAAGTCCGAATCCTGAAACCCTAAGGGTTTTTTCACCCATCTCCAGCCATCCACTCACACAAGTTGACTTCCTATTGTTGGATTCGTTCAGACTAAATCATTCATTAATAATTAAATAAATCATTATTTATTTGATTATTACTCAACCACATCCTTAAAATAATAAACAAATCATTTATTTATTTATTATTTACAAATAAAGGGGTTTGACAAGTCAAATTCTTTTTCCCTCCAACAAATATAATAAAATATTCCATAAAATTTGGATCTAGAATTGGTTAATAATATTTTAATTATGCACCAATATCTAGACTAACTCAATATTATGTTATAAATAGAAGGGTTTTTCCATTCATTCACTACCTTTTGCTGCCTAAAGATCACTCTGGATCTATACTTTTGGTCTGACTTTGATCCACCATCATTGTCATATTTTGCTACCATTTTTCTTGTGAGCTCCCTTTGAGTTCCATTTTTGTCTGGGTTTTCTACACCATCAAGAGAGAGGAATTTTAGATCTGAAGTGATGAGGACTTACAAGAACCCATCCCATTGAGGAGGACTGGTAACATCTTTCTATGTTCTCTTCCTAGGTGTCATAAGTACAAAAAATTATTTAAAACATTCTTGTCTTGTCTATTGGATGCATGGAGCAAATCTTGCTTTTATTTACTGTCTTTTAATGCATAGATCTATATTTTTGCAGCATTTATCTTGGTCAACTAATTGCAAATCTAAAGATATTGGCAGCCATCTTTGCTATTAGGGCTTTTTTTTATGTGTGGCTAAATTGAGCATTTTTCGTACACTTGCGATTAAGATTCATACTAACACTACAACTGCAACTTGACTCTGAAAATAATAGAATCACTCTACATGCCTCACCTTTGACCCTCAACTCGAAATTATTGAGCTAACCAAGTCTATCTCACTTAGTTAACTGATACAAGTTGTTATGAGATGAAATTACAATTTACTTTCAATTTAATTAAGGGATAATTAAATCAAAAGCCTCACATGGTAGCCATTTCTGGGTGCCATTTTCTGGATTTTGTTTCTGGATGCCAATTTCACTATTTCTTGTTGAAAATTTCAACACTCCCTCTCAACAAGAAAGGAATCAATCTGTCTCGATCTGGTACCTTTGGAATGTTCTTGCATGCAACACTTCTCTAGTGTTGTTTGCACATGCAACTATCCTAAAACTGAATAGCATCCAAAGAACCAAATCAATATAATGCATTTATCATCAAAGTCTTCTGAATGTTGGATCCTACTGCACATGTCTATTGGACTTTGTGCGCTGCTGTTGAAATCTTCATCCATGCACTTTGCACTTCCATAAAATCTGATCTGTGCTCTAGTATCTGACATCTGTCACTGTAATTTATGTCTTACTGACATCTGATTACATCAATATAATCGATCCTTATTTCTACTGATGTATTGTGGGCTCCTCGTAGCTAGGTTCTGTCAATGAGACGCACCATCTCAATGGACCCTGCACAAATTTCTTCTTGGGATTAATTCTGCACATTGCCCCACCTCACACCTGGACGTATAGTTGCATGTACTCCCTCTGCCCATCTTCCTTGAAATTTCCCCCTCCTGGAGGTCTTTTCTTGAGTGGACTCTTCCACTCAGCCTCCTCTCTGCTTCTCCAATTGTGGCTACATGTTGAGAGATAATTTCTCCCTCTCAACCACCAAGTCATTATGCACTGCATTTCTCCTCAAAACCTTGCATGCATCCTCAACCTTGAGTACATACATGTTCTTGACTCTTGAACCAATCTGCTTCACCTGTCCCGTGGTTATGTGTTTAAGGAACACCTTTCCTTTTCTAAACATCACCTCATAACCATAGTCTTCCAATATCGCTACGGAGAAAAGACTGTTCCTTAGGCCTGGAACACAAAAAACATCTGCTAGTCTGAGAGGGGAGCCAGAATCCCTCTGCTGTACCTATGTCGATCGAGATATACCTCCCATCATCTCCAAAATCTATGTTCTGCTGGAGTTCCTTCTCCTCCAAGTGACTAAAGAGATCTCTATTCCCCATCATATGGAACGAGGCATTGCTGTCTAGATACCACATGCATCCCATTATAGTGTTGGCCATGCATGCAATGAGAGTAAAATCAAGCTCAAACCGTGAATCCAATGCTTCAATCATTACAACTGCAGGCTCCTTCTTGATTTCCTTCTTTTGTGGAAAATTCGAAGCATAATTCCCATGCTCGTGATAGTGAAAGCATATGATCTTGGTCAAGTCTCTCTTGCCCTCTTTGCCTTGGGATTTATTTCCCTTGGCCTTCTTTTGTTTTCCCACTAATGCACAATATTCTTGTTTTTGGGTGTTGGAGGTCCCGTCTTTGGTGCTCCGCCTTATCTCTTCTATTACCAAATCCGACCATAATCGCTCCCAATCTGGTAACTTCTCCTTCCCAGTCACAGAGTCCTGGTAACTATGCCAGCTCTTGGGAAGGCCTAGAAGTGTTAGGATCACCAAGTCATCATCGAATATGGTCACACCAACACTTTCAACCTCATCTCAACATTGAGTGAACTTCACCAAGTATGTTGGTACCATCTCACCCTCCTCCTTCTTGATATTTTTGAGCTTGTCCTTTAGCACCAACTTCCTTTGGTCGTTGTTGTTCTGAAACATATCTGCCAAGGCCTTCCATATAGCATATGAAGTTGCCTTCTCATGGAGACTCGAGACAATATTATCTCTAATTCCCTCTAACATGATCCTCCTCACCTTTGCTACCTTCTTCTGCCATGCATCAAGAAGTTGGGCATCTACTGCTGCAGGCTTGGAAATATCAAAATCTATGAATTCCTTTAACCTGTTGTCCTCCGACACTGCCTCCATCCTGTCCTTCCATGCAATATAATTTGAACTATCCTTGAGTGCATATTCGAGTCTCAAGCCATTGAAAGACATCTTCATCCACTTATAGCTCCAAAGAAAGTATCTGCAAATTTGAATATTGTTCAACACAAACTCAATTTCTTTTCCACTATTGTGATTCATGGTTCTCTGATACCATGTATAAATTATATATAGAAAATATATACCAATGGATTCAATCTGATCATGTAATGTACTAAAACAAGATATTGAATCCTTCTACTATATTTTTGGAATATAATACATGATCACTCAATCACATGCAAGTAAGAGAAAGTAAACTATAAATCACACAACACAATATGTTCTTGGGGAAAGCACCTACTCAAAACCCCTCTATCATATATTGTACATAGTCAAAGAATGGTATGTGTAGCATAGTCAAAGAATATTCTGTAGCGGAATGGTATGTGTTCATAGTCGATATTTTGAAGCCAAGTTTCATCCCTGAAGACCAACTTTATTTATTTTGGTAAATCTCCATAGACTTCCATGTACATGCATATTCTAGCATAGGAGATGTAATGGACATTCCTGGTTCCTTTTGATATTTTTATATATTCACCTATCTCATCTCCAATTCCTTTAAGCACATATGGAGACCAGTATTCATTGGGTAAGGAGTAATGTATGACCTAGACAAGTACTCTAATGAAGTCTTCTTTTTCTAGTGTGAAGTTCTATTTTTAGTAGCACATGTATAGCCCTCTTGAGTCGAGGAAGTATGGTCCTCCTTCAAATATTATTTCCTTGTTTCTAAGAGGTCAAAGATGATAGTGAAGAACCTTTTAGACCCTAGTTGTACTCTTATTTCTCCCTTAGGTATCTATTTTGACTGAATCCACCCGTTTAGAGATTTTTCAGTGGGCCAATTTCCCATGTATTTGCAGATGACTATATGTTCCTACATAAAATCCCAAAACTGGTATCTTCACTACTTTTGGTTTGTAGTTGTTATTGGTCTTTGAAGAGGTTCCCTGGGGTCTTCCCACCTATGGGTGTTCAGTCCTGGGTTTCAAAACTTCCAGCAACATCAAAGCTTATTTTGTGGCTGAACATGAAGTCATCTTGTCACTTTTTGAAATTCCTTTTGGAAGTTTGTCGGTTTCTGTAAACTTGCTCAGTCTGGATGAGTGAAAGGATTTATACATTGTAAGCTTAGTGAAAAATGAGGTTTATAGCTCCTTTTTCTTTCCAATAACCAAGTCACGAAAGGAGAGGGTCTTCTTGCCCCCCCTGACCTCTCCCATGGTCTAGACTGTGTAAAACCATAGGCTTCAATAGTGTCGCATAAACCCTAACATAAAACTTGATTTTCGAAAATCCCTCCCAAAAAAATTATTCCTCTATATTTTCCAAATTCGTTTTAATTGTTGTTAGGGAGAGATTTTACAGTAAATCTCATCCTTTACTCCTTCAATGCCAGATAAGTGAGCCAATGGAAGTATCAAACAAAATTAACGTAAAGGTGATGCCATTGTATGATATGGAATTGAATGTTACCTTCTTGACACACAATATTAATTAGAACATTCTCATATGCATGTGAATGTTCAAAATATTAGCGCCTATGGTTTTACCTTTCTACCAGGAATATAATATGTGTGAACATTCACCATGTTTTATTGAAGTATAAATTCATTGCATCGATGATATCATGGTTTAACAAGTGGGGTTGCAGAGCAACAAGTCCTTGCTCCAGTTAATCTCAATGTTGTGGGGACCGAGACTTGGATAGATTTACGCGAATATAGAATAATATAATATTTTTTTTATACTCAAGGGGCTTTGTAACATGTGTAGGAGATAGGAAATGGGATACAATTTATTTCTAAAAAGAAAGTTTTCGCACCTAAACACTTTTAGACCTTTGAACTCTTAATAGATCTAAATTTTGAGAAATTTGAGATATGGTTTCAATATTTGTCGATAGTATCTTTAGTTAATATATTCACCAACACTGTAAGTAGCTAGAATAGATTTTATTTTGACAGTTACCAAAAGATTCAAATGCTTAACTATTGAATTAAAGTACACATTATTTTGTAGATAGTATTTTAGTTAATAGGCACAGGTAGATTTGAATTGGTCGTTTTTATTAGCTTAGATTTTACAAATTTAGTCACATGCTAATTAACATCCCTATTCAACCTACTTACCTAAAATTTCAATAAATAAGGCTCTGTTGGCTAGGATTCAAAGATTTTTTTCGTGGTTTGTAGTCATGAAACATCAATAATGTTTTCTTAGTCGTGATATTTTCCCTACAAAAGCATTCATCCACGTAGCTTCCTACACATGACGACAAAAAACATGTGTTTATTACATAATTTTATTATTACTACTGGCAATGTCGAAACAATTGTGCATATAAATCATTGGTTTCATGCATGACTAGGGTAACATGTCGAATTCGTGTTAATTGTGTCGCTTCCATGCCCATGTACCGGCTTCACCAAGACCAACAAGTTGTTCGTGCTTCACATTGCAATTATCACCTTTGTTGTAAGCAACCCAAGCTACTTATGAACTAAGTACCATTATCACCTTCGTTGTAAGAAATCCAAGCTGCTTATGAACTAAGGAGAGCTAGAGAAAATACTATTGTGGTGCTCCCTTGTTTGTGGAGATGCAACCCCATTTTTGTAAATTAGTTGATACTCTCTGCAATAAATTCATGATGAACAACAAAATTATTGTTAGAGGGTTCAATCATTTTCATTATCATGGAATATGGAGTCCGAGGGCCACAAATCTGCCTTCAGGTTGTTTGCAGGTCTCAATTCAAGAGAATGGGGGCATCAAGGCTATGTTGTATCTCCACCAATGGGTGTAGCATAGGTGAAGATTATTAGGTTAACTGGTTAATTATTACCTTGAAAGCCAAGAGAAAGTGTGTTGGAATGGAAGGGTTAGGGGATGGTTGCAAGAATTTTTTTGGTGTTTGTAGGAGCATATTTAGTTGTTTCCCCATAAGAAACCAAGGTAGGAGTAGAACCTTAAGAAAAACCAAGACATACCTGTAGACACCAGTAGTGCGAGAGCCCAGGAACAAAATCAGAAGAAAAATCAAGATAGGCCAGAAGGTTTGAGAAGAGTTTGAGCCCCCCTAGATATTGCAAAAGAGGTTAACACCTCTAAATTACATGTGTTTCAAGGAAAGGTAGGGGAAATAAACCTGAGGCCTGGATTTAGGGGGTAAAATAATGTCTCATCTTTCAGGAGTACATTTCCCTCGAGAAAGCTCAAATGGATATGGATTTTTTTTGGGTACTTCTTTGATCTAGTGGATTAATGAGGAAAATAAGTTGCACCTTTATCATGCCTCTCTTCATAGCCATGCGCAATCACCTAGAACCACCTTTCAGAATTCCATGTTGTAGAAAAAATATCAAAGATACCATCCCTCCGCTACACCACCACATTTCCATTTTATGCTAGAGGGAAGTCCAGCTAGATGGGAAGGGAAAAGAGGAGCGCCTCTAGGATCTGGACATGAAATGTCAAGTGTTATTCTGAGAAATCACTAGAGAATGGCTCCAAGATGCTACAATAAGAGGTTGTGTCCACTCCAGAAAGCATATTTGTGATTTTCTTCCAATTTTTTTGTCCAGGTATTAAGCTCACCATCATTTTCTTCACTCTAGAAAACTACTTTGCAATTTTTTTCAATTTTTTTTATCAATTAAGATTTTATTGAGAGGAAAAAAATGTAGTTAAATACACAGAGAAAAATTCACATCATTGTTCAAAAGGGAAATTGTGCATTTTCTCAGTTCCAATTTCCATCGTTTGTTCAAATCACTCCTAAAATTGAGCATTAAAGAATCTATAACATGGTGAAACGAGCATTTATCATTTTGGCTTGTCATAGAGCATAAGAATTCAAGAATAAGTGAACAAACAACCATTTAACAGTTTAGCTTGTCATTTTACTTGTATTCTAGTTATCCTATGATCAAAATGGGGCTTTTATCCAAATTACATAGAGTTGGTTTTAGTTGCATACAAAGATTTTATCTTTTGCTTTTATGGGATTTTTTGAAGGTTTGTTCTCATAGTAAGAATTTTCATGTGAAGTCAAGACTAGGTAATATTGTTCCTTTTAGCTATAAATGGGCACCCAGTTGTGTCTAGTTGAAATTTATATTGATATAAGGATTTTTTTTCTTTAACTTGTAGTTCCTGTTAGGTTTTTTTTAATCTACAGATATCAAATAGATTGGTTTTTTATTTTTATTTTTTTTAGTTGCACATCTTGAGGGGTTGCGCCACATAGAATATATTTCCATGCTTCTTTGTATTTTCTTGAACCAATTGAATGTAAGAGCGAAAAGATCAATTATTTAAAGAGGAGCCATAGTTATAACTTGTGACTCAATCCAAATTGTGTCAACTTCGCTGGTTCAATTCAACATAGCAGTGTAGGAGTAAATTTTGTTGCATTTTTTGTGGCTTTAGTTCAATGAAAAAGCATAAGAATTTATTATTTACAGAATTCATTGATTATAATGGATAACATAATGCATTGGTTTAAAAAATTCCATGGATTACTAGGATTCCAACACTTCAATAATCAGACCCAAATAAACAAAATCAATACCAAGATCCATCAAAGAAGCAACAACGCACACATCAAATCAAGCACCAAATATGTCAAGTATTAATCAACTTTTTTTCGTAATAGTCCATCTATCCTATCATAAGAATTCAGTGATATGATTGTGTAGATTAATTTTTTTTATTTATTTATTACAATATATCAGAATTATCATGCATATGAAACTTGTTTAGCCAACTTATTTTCCAAGCATTTATGGTTAAGAATTCAATAGTCATTTCAAGATGCCACTAGAGAAATATTGAGAATGTGCATCATGGTTAGAGTACCTTGAGACATGTATAGCATGATTTTCATCGTGAAGAGGTATAGGAGCCACTTTCAAATGCTTGGAAAAACCAGGTTGCAAACTTCCATTGTATTTTACAGTCCCTTATGCATAGTCCCTTCTACATGAGCCAACATGATTTAGATATTAATCTGTTATTCCTTTAAAAAAAACAAAGATAAAAAAAGTTTTGAATTAAATTCTTAGCGTGAAAAAATGATATATGATATACTTACTTAGATTCTTGAGGATTGAACAATTCTAGAGTCCCTTCTGCATACTCCCTTCTAAAGCAGCCAACATGATTCATATTATATTAATCTGTTACTCCTTTTAAAAAAAAAAAGAGAAAAAATGTTTTGAAATAAACTATTAGCATGACAAAATGATATATAAATGATATATGATATACTTAGTTAGATTCTTGAGGATTTAACAATTTCCCTGCTATAGGAGAAAACATGATTCAATGTTGCAAAGGAAGATGAGGAAGACGTTCATGGTTCAACGCTTCAAAGGAAGATGAAGAAGAGGTTCATGGTTCAATGCTTCAAAGGAAGATGAAGAAGACATTCATGAAAAAAGAGTAATGCAGTATTTTTATGAACAAAGAGTACTACAATATTGTTATGAACATGTAGTACTACAATATTGTTATGCAAAATTAGTGATAGGGCGGCCAAGCCTGCTAGAGTATTGGGTGAATCTAGAGAAGTATTGAGTGAAGTGGTGGATTGATGAAGCTATGCAAATGGTTTGGGTAGGCTTCTGTCCTTCCAAGCTTTTCTTTTGGGCTTCTCAAATTTTCTTCTGGGATATGATGCGAATTGAATAGAATGGAAGGGTGCTTCCAGGTAGAACACACCATAAATTTTTTAAAAAGGGTTCTTCCAGGTAGAATATGTTGTAGTTTTCCACGCAAAACACATAGAGCCAGATGTCAAGATAAAAAAAGTTATAAAGCATAAGAAATGGAAAAATAAACATTAAATGGTATGGAATTAATGTTAGCACAATTGTTAGTTTACAATTTTCAAAATGTGAAGTAAATGAATGAATATAACATATGGCTCTTCATCCCTTCCTCGGTAAGAGGCCAAATAAAATGTCAAAAGAGAGCGGCCCTAAAAAATTTAGTTATTCATTACCGTTCGTGATAGTTACAATAAGCTAGAATAATGCTAATGCATCCATTACAATTACTATAACCTATACATGCCTACGACATGGACTAATTAAGACGATAGGATTTTTATTATGAGTTTCTACTTCAAGACACTATAGTAGATTCGTCGTCCGATTGTGTTATGTACAAGTGTTAGTCATTTTTTCATGTTCTGTATAGGTGTCACTATTTTTCCTTCCTGAATAACTGCAAGTACTTGTGTTGCCATTGGAACATCCACCATTCTACTCTACTCAATAAGATGAATCCTACTTGCATAGACCACCAGTGTTGTGGTGATCTGTTGTGATGTGAAACTGCCTACCCATTGATCCGACTTTGAGTGCAGATTTTTTACCTTCCTTTCCGCTTTTAAAAGTTCCAAGTTCTCAACCTTCTTGAGAGCAGCGTCCTCTCTTTCTCATCTCTTATGCGATAATTTCAAATAGATTCTATATTCTTCTTCAACCCAAAAGAGTGTTGGAAATTTAATTCCAACTACAACAGAGTAGGAGGACAATGAAAGTTTAATTTTGATGGGAGTTTGAAGGATGGAAGGAGCATGAAATATTTGTTTTAACTTGCACACCACCATGCATTCAATTTGGGTTTAAAAACACCTAAAATTCCAAGTTTTTAGTTAATGGCCGTAGCCTATTTTGCATTGAAGAACTGTGGTTTGACCATGCAAACCCACTCTCATTAAACCCCACCAGCCATTTCCTTTACTGCGCTTTGTTTTAAATTCGAATGGGCCACGTCAAATGTTGTGGAGCCCATGACTCCACACTATATCTTTGTTGACCAATTAACGGTCTATCGCAGCCCTCCAAAGCTGTGTCATCACGCACCCAAAACACACGATAAGCCAGAGGACCCACCAATCCATGTCAAAGCGCTCAACAAATGTGAGTGTTATCGCACTACTTGGGTGCACAGTCAGCCGAACGCAAAATGGATGCGATAAAAAGTTAAACATTTTTTAATTAAATTTTTATTTTCGCCACCGTGTCAAGCGCCAGCCAATGAGAGCACGATCACATCGCCTTGAGTTCTAGTCAGTAGGTGGCCGAATGGATGCGATAAGCCGTTATACCATTTTTCATAAACTTGTTTGAGATCTGCGAAATATATGTTTTTGCAAAGTTTTAGACCGTAGGTTTAAAAGGGTTGATGTTTCCTTGTATTTTTCGTATGTCACGACAATTTTAAGTTTTTAAACTTTGGGTTATATAAATATATATATATATATATATATATATATATATATATATATATATATATATATATGTTGTAAATATGAAATATTTACAATATATATATAAAATGTATGTAGTGTGCGTTTTATGTATGCCGAGAGAAATACAAAGGCAGAGACTGTATTGATTGTGCAATTTTTTCCCCAAGGCAGAATAGAAAGACAGAGACAGTGAAGCAGAGCTTTGTAACACTACGTGTGTAGTAGTAAAACAAATGAATTTTTTTTTTGTAATCCAAAACAATGCAGTTCTGCAAACCTTCATTTGTAACATAGTTTTTTGTTTAAATGAAATAGTTTTTTGCTTCACATCTCTGTCCATTTTTATTAAATCTATGTGTTAAGAAGAAGAGGAATTAGTTTTCCTCTGTGTGTTTGGAATACTTAGAAATCCCAACATGGTATCGGAGCTAGTCCAGGCTCTTTGCATTTGCCAAAGAAGCTGAAGGAGGAAGAAGAAGTTAGGTGAAGTTTTCTCCAGCAGTGTGAAGGCTCAGCAAAACAAGGTATTTACCAAAACAGAGTTTGTTTTGTGTTTGCTTTAAAAGAGTGTAGTCTAGAGAAGTCTTTAAAAGAAAGATTTTATCTCTTAGCAGTGAGAAGGTTTATTTAAAAACACAGTCAAGTTTTTTTTAAGCATAATTCAGTAAGCTAGCCATGGCAGGAGCCAACACAAGCACGAGTATGGGAAATTCTCAACTCCCACAGTTTAATGGGAAGAATTATGACTATTGGGAAATCACAATGAGAGCTCTGTTTTCCTCTCAAGATTTATGGGAGCTAGTTGAAGATGGTTTAGAAGAACTAGTAGATGAACAAGCATGTAATGCCTTAACACAGGCAGAGAAAGACTTGTTGAAGAGTAATAGGAATAAGAACTCAAAATCCCTCTTCTATCTCTATCAGGAAGTCCATGAAAGCATATTTCCAAGAATTGCAGCAGCAAAGAAGTCCAAGGATGAATGGGATACCCTCTAGACAACCTACCAAGGTATGGAGAAAGTAAAGACAAAAAAGATTCAATTAATGAGAAGAGATTTTGAAGTCATTCGCATGAAAGAGTCTGATACAATAGACTCATTATTCACATTGTTGATTGGGTTGGTTACCAAAATGAGATCTCATTGAAAGACCATAGAAGAAAGAAGAATAGTGGAGAAAGTGTTGAGGAGCCTACCCTCAAGGTTGTATGTGATAGTAACAACCATTGAAGAGACAAAGAATCTATCGTTGTTTACTGTTGATGAGCTTCATGCTTCTTTGATGACACATGAACAAATATTGAGCATAACAACAAGCTCATCTTTGGAGCATGCTTTCAAGACCCAAATTTCCTTTGGAAGAGGAAGAGGTAAAGGCAAATGAAACTACAGAGGAAAAGGAAGAGGCAGAAGCCAAAACAGAGGAAGAAATAGCCTTGCAAATACTAGTGCAAGGGGCAGCAATCAAAGCGAAGGCAACAACCAACAAGGTGGACAAAATCAAGCTCATGGAAAAAGGTATGATAAATCCCAAGTCCAATTTAATTACTGTAAGAAGTATGGGAATTATTCCAATGACTGTCGGAAGAAAGAGAGTAACATGGGTAGTATAGCCAGTGCTAATTTTACAAAATAAAATATCAGCCAAGAGAATTTGTTTTTAGCATGTAATATGGCTGAAGAGAAAAATGAAGATATATGGTTTTTAGATTCAGGATGTAGCAACCATATGACTGGAAACATTTGTATGTTTTCCATGTTAGATGAAAATGTGAAGTCTCAAGTAACATTGGGAACAGACAGTAAGGTCTCTGTCATGGGAAAAGGTAGAGTAAGTGTTTTGACAAAGAAAGGAGAATAAATCCATATCATATGTATATTATGTGCCTAGTATGAAGTGTAACCTTTTGAGCATTGGAAAAATCATTCAGAAAGGCTACAATTTTTTCTTTGAGGATGATGTATGTACCATCATGGATAAAACACTAAGAAAGAAGAGGATTGTTCAAGTGAAGATGACAAGAAATAGAATGTTTCCTCTCAAGATGAGAGCAGAATTGAAGAAAGGAACTGCAATGGCATCACTGACACAAGAGACATTCCAAAGAGAAGAAAAAGATGAAAACTGGTTATGGCATTTGATATTTGGACATCTCAACTTTGGAGGTCTGAATTTGTTTCATAGAAAATGTATGGTAAAGGTATTACCATTGATTGAAAATCTAGACAGCCTATGTGAAGGTTGCATCTTGGGCAAACAACACAGAGAAAGATTCCCATCAGGAAAGAGAATAAGGGCAAAGGCACCCTTAGAAATTTTCCATTCGGATTTGTGTGGACCAATGCAAACACCATAATTAGTAGGCAACCATTATATGCCGACCTTTATTGATGATTACACAAGAAAAACATGGGTTTATTTTTTGAAGTTGAAGAGTAAAGTGTTCGAGAAATTCTACCACTTTAAGGCTCTTGTAGAGAATCAAAGTGGGCAACATATTAAGGTCTTAAGAATGGATAGAGGAGGAGAATATATCTCCAAATAATTTCTGTGTTTTTGTAGAGAAAATGGGATACACAAGAAATTTACAGCAAGGTATACACCACAACAAAATGGAGTTGTTGAAAGGAAAAATAGAACCATCATGGATATGTTAAGAAGCATGTTGAACGAAAAACATTTTCCAAATGATTATTGGGCTGAAGCTATACATTGTGCAACATAGATCTTGAATATATGCCCAACAAAGAGTGTAATGAACAGAGTTCCAGAAGAAGCATGGAGTGGCATAAAATAGTTGTCACCCACATGAGAGTTTTTGGTTGTGTGGCCTATCCACACATTCCAGTTCAGCTAAGGAAGAAGTTGGACAATAAGGGGGAGAAGTGCATATTTATTGGATACAGTGAAGAATCCAAAGCATACAGATTGTATAACCCATCTACCAAGAAGTTTATGATAAGCAGAGATGTAAAATTTATTGAAGAAGAAGTTTGGGATGGAAGCATTGAGAAAACAATGAATGTAAGAATCTCTTTGTCTCATGATGATGATAAGGAAGAAATTCCTGAAATACATTCCTCATTAGCGACACCACCTCCACCAACACAAGGAAAACAAGGGACACCAAAATCAGGTATGAGAACACCCTTGAGAAGTGATGACAGTGCTTCTCCAAGCACATCACAAGGAGCAGATTTGAGTGCTTCTACAAGCACAAGTTCAGCTAGTGAAAGAGGAACCAGATTCAGAAGTCTGAATGAAATCTATGAGCAAGAGGAAGAAAATGAAGGTATGAACTCTTTATTTGCATTGTATTTTTATGTAGAATATCCTATTCATTTCGAAGAAGAAGTAAAAGATAAGAAATGGATAGATGCTATGGATGAAGAAATAAATGCCATAGAGAAAAATAAGACATGGGAATTAGTTGATCTCCCAAAAGGCAAGGAAGTAATTGGAGTAAAATGGGTTTATAAAACCAAAAGAAATGCTAAAGGTAATATTGAAAGGCACAAGTCCAGACTTTTTGTCAAAGGCTACGAGTAATAGCAAGGAAGAGACTATGAAGAAACATTTGCACCAGTTGCAAGAATGGAAACAGTAAGAGCAGCGTTGTCCATAGCAGCACAATAAAAATGGAAAGTTTACCAAATGGATGTGAAATCAACATTCCTAAATGGAGTATTGATGGAAGAGGTATATGTTGAACAACCTCTGGGATATGAGAAAGCAGCCCAAGAGAAAAAGGTATGAAAATTGAAGAAAGCTCTGTATTGGCTGAAACAAGCACCAAGAGAATGTTACAGTAGGATAGATGCCTATTTACTAGAAAATGGGTTTGAAAAATATGAAGGAGAACCCACATTATACATCAAAGAAAAAGATGGTAAGATGATCATTCTTTTTTGTATGTTGTGTTGAATCCTTAGTTAAACTGAGAGGGGGGGGTGAATCAGTTTAACATATTCATGGACTTTTACAACTTTTCATTAAAACTTATTTACACTTTCATTTCATGTCCAACTTAAAATATGAGTAATCTTAGAATGTGAGCAGCAAGTATTAATATGATATAACAATAGACTTAATATGAGAGCAGCAGGTATTAAGCAGACGATATAAATCATATCAACACATAAACATCATGCACAAAGACACCGGATATAAGCAGAAACCCATAAAGGGAGAAAACCACATCTTATTATTGTTGTGATGCAAAGGCAAGCTCCAACTCCCTCTCACCACTATTTTTTTGCAGGCGCCAACCTACAGGAGGCTCCTACCTCAATTCTGCAAGCTACAACTTGCAAGGAAGCACCAACTCCCTTCAATTTTCTGCAGGCACCAACCTACAGGAGGCTCCAACCTCAGTCAGCTACAACTGACAGCTATCAAGCTGCAACTTGATAGGGAAGCTCTAACTTCCTCAATTTATCAAACTGAATGTTTGCTGATTTACCTCAGATATCAGCTCTATTCTGTAGCTTCTCTTTCTGCTCTTCTTCTCTTAATCTTCTCTGCCTCACACTTCTATATTCTGCCTTCTCTAGATTTTCTCTCTCTAACCCCCTTTTTTTTTGCATATCAAGATGATATTATTTATAGAGTTCCTCACATGATCGCTTGTATTTCTACAAGGAATTGGAGGAATAATCATGACTTTTTGGCGCCTCGTTTTCATTCCTTTATCAAACTCATTTTTAAAATTATAACAATATGTACAAATTTCCATGATACAATGGGATTTTTTGTCTTTTTCCTTAGGATACTTGCCTTTGTATCACAAACAATATAAAAATAACAAAAATATTTACATTTTCGCTTACACATTTCAATATCACCGCCTTTCTTCTGAACTTTGGCTTTACCGGATTTTGTATTTTTCTCCGTTGTTAAGAAACTGCTTGTATCTTCTTTGTTCACCATCATCTACATATTCCACCTGTTCACTACACTTTTGAATCCCTTTGTTGTACATCTCTTCAACTCTGCAATCTTTGTTTTCCTCTGTCAGGCCTCATTCTTCCTCTTTCTGTTTGCATATAAAATGAATACAGCAAATTTGTACTCAATCCAACTATCGACCTGGGCAATTTCAATACTCCATTTTCTGGGCTGGCAATTTAAATAATTAAAACTTACTTGCACATAAATTTCCTGCACTTAATTTAGTACTTAACCCGATTTTTCTTTCTATGCATATAAACATGCATCTCCAACTTTTCGAGCCTTTGCACTTATATGCTTGATTTAGAACAACTGTAATATTAGCTCACAGCATAATATACCAATATATTGTAAATTTTTCTACCCAGTGTTTCCAAATGCTGCATAGTGTCCTTGACTTTGGCTTAAACCCCAATGCATCAAAATTCGATATATATTAACATAAATAAATTCTTATATGCTCATGGTTTCATCATAATATATATATATATATATATATATATATATATATATCTCCGAACCTTAGAAATAAATTTATAACCCTTCGCACTTTATATTAAATCCAACGCTCTGTTTTAAACACATAACCGTATAATAAATCTTGGCTCCGGACCCCACCTGCAATGAATCTACACCGTCGATCGTCGTCGATTTGATTCGGGCTCTTTTATTAAACTTCGGGCAAGTCCAGCGTGCAATCACCGTTCGATGGCCCCTTCCCAAATCAACGGCTCATCACAATATCGCTCGACGTCTTGGTACGAACTATAACGTGCGATGGCGCACTTTAGACGGTGGTTTCATTGGGTCCCACTTTGCCACGCATCAACACCTCTATGGAATCGCTCCCCCCTTCTCAATTACCGCTTGCCGACGAAAGGTGGTGCGATGAAATCCGCTTCCAGCCTTTACTGCTCACTCCAAACCGCGTCACTATTCCTCTCGCAAGGTTCTATCCTTTCATGGTTCCAATCCCCTTTGACACGTCAGGTTCCGTCCACTTGTATTTCATTCATTACACTCTGTCACATAGTTTCACGTCAAACAACGTGTCTCCCTTTCACGCTCGCTCTAGTCAATACATGGCTTCGTTCCTCTGCAAGCTAAACAATGAGAATGGGAATCGATTCCAACCAATTCTCAACGGCTTAGTTAGCAAGGACCAACATGCAAATTAAGCTTAGAAGTGCTCCAATCATCTCCATTGTAATATTATCACCCATACAAACACAGGGTTCAAATTTTAGTCCATAGCTAGACTTGACATCAATTCATACGTTAGAACAGTGTATCCATCAGAAATAATGATTCCCGGAATAACGACTCTGCCTCTTCCTCTGCTTCTGATAACGGTTATGGCTCTATATTCGATTCCTCTGCCTCTTCCTGCCTCTATTTTTGCTGCCTTCTTTGCCATCAATGATAACATTTCCAACAATCTCCCCCTTTGGCATTGATGGCAATACACTTTCTCTATTTGCCTGCTCTTCCTCCTGTTGCTTGCTCTTTTCCTGCTCTTCCTTTTGTTGCTTACTCTTCCTCCCCCTTTGACATCAATGGAAAAGGGGTTAGAATTCTTAGTGAATCTTTTATTCTTTAATGCTGTGTATTTATCCTTTTTCAATATTTCATGCATTTCCTCTCTCTGAAATTTCCTGACTTTGTACGCTGCTGCTCCAAACTTTGGATGAGATACACATCGGTTTTACTTCGGGTTCACCACTCTTTTGCTGCACCACTGACCCTTTTTCCTTTTTATTGATTCTTTTATGCTGAATGTATTATCGCCATAATCCCTTTGATCCCAAGGATCTGTTTTCATGCTTCCCTTATTGGTTGATCTCCCCCTGGAATGATATTTTCATTTCTGTTCTCCCCCTAAAACTGTTCTTTCTCTTTATATCATAGGGTAGCATCTACAGATACTACCCCTAGTTTATCTCTCAAATATTCAAATGGTTATCTAGCAAGAGGTTTGGTAAATATATCAGCTATCTGTTCTTTTGTTGGCACATATTCCAGCTTTACTATCTTCTAAGCCACTTGTTCTCTGAGAAAATGATACTTGATTGGGATATGCTTAGTTTTTGAGTGAAGCACAGGATTTTTAGATATACTTATAGCACTTGTATTATCACATTTGATTGAGACAGGTTCATCAATACTTACCTTCATGTCTTGGAGGGTTTGCTTCATCCACATGACTTGTGTACAACATGTTGCTGCTGCTATATATTCTGCTTCAGCTGTAGACAGAGAGATAGATGTTTGTTTCTTGCTTAACCATGCCACTAGACTTTCTCCTAGATAGAAAGCACCTCCAATTGTGCTTTTCCTGTCATCTACACAGCTGGCCCAATCTGGGTCTGTGTATGCTGTCAATGTGAAGCTTTTACCTTCAGGATACTAGACTCCATATTGTGTTGTTCCCTGCGGATATCTGAATACTCTTTTTACTGCCAGAAGATGGTTTTGTTTAGGTGCTGCTTGATATCTAGCCACTAGTCCTACTGCTAGCATGATGTCTGGTCTTGATGCAGTCAGATACAACAGACTTCCTATCATGGATCTGGAGAGTTTTTGATCTATATCAGCAGATCCATCATCAGCACACAGCTTGCATCCCGTGATCATGGGAGTTGACACAGGTTTGCAGTCCTCCATTTTGAACTTTTTCAACATTTCATTCAAGTATTTTTCCTGTGAGATGAATGTACCTGTGTTCTTTTGCTAAATTTGAAGTCCTAAGTAGAAACTGAGCTCTCCAATCATATACATCTCAAACTCTATTTTCATCTCATTAGCAAACCCTTTTGCTAGTTCTTCTCTGTTGCTTCCAAACATAATGTCATCAACATATACTACAACAATCAGGAGTTCATCTTCATGGGCTTTTATGTATAGATTGTTGTCTACTCCACCTCTTTTAAAGCCTTGTTTTTGCAAATACTTATCCAGTCTTGAGTACCAAGCACGAGGAGCCTGTTTTAGTCCATATAGGGCCTTCTTTAGTCTACACACATAGTCTCCTTTGTCTGTCAATGAGAAGCCTTCTGGTTGTTCCATGTAGACTTCTTCTTCTAAGTCTCCATTTAGAAATGCAGATTTTACATCCATTTGGTATACTTTGAAGTTTTGGTAGCATGCAATGCCAGGAACATTCTGATAGCTTCCATTATGGCTACAGGGGAAAATGTTTCATTGTAATCAAGTCCTTCAATTTGTGAGTATCCTTTGCAGACAAGTCTGGCTTTATTCTTGATTACCTGTCCTTCCTCATTCATTTTATTTTTGAATACCCATTTTGAGCCAATGATATTTTTCTCAATTGGTCTAGGGAATAGTTCCCAGGTATTTTTCTTTTCAATTTGGTCCAATTCTTCATTCATTTCTTTTACCCAAGACTTTTCCTTGCTGGCTTCTTCAAATTTCTTTGGCTCTATTTGTGACAGCATGGCTATGTATACCTCTTCAGTTTGTTCTGTTAGCTGCCTTCTTGTTTGGACCCCTACTCTCTTGTCTCCAATGATCTGATCTTCAGGATGGTTCTTCTGAGTATATCTTGAGGGAGCTTTAGAACTCAGCTCTGTATCTTCTGTTGTCTTGCTTGTTTCCTCATCATCTTGGTTTTCTTCTTCATGGTTGTCTGATGGACTGTAGCAGTTTGTTTGATGGACTGCAACAGTCTCTATTTCGTGTATTGTTTGGAAGTTCTTCATCAAATCTCACATCAATAATTTCTACCATTTTCTGAAGGGTCTTCTTATAGCACCTGTACCCTTTACTTTTGGAATCATATCCTAGAAAGATCCCTTCATCTGCTCTTGCATCAAATTTTCCAAGATTTTAATCATTATTCTTTATGTAGCACTTGTTGCCAAAGACTCTAAAGTGCTTGATTGATGCGGGTTTACCATGCCATAGATCATAAGGTTTCTTGTCACTGTTAGGTCTTAAATGAGCTTTGTTTAGAATATGTACTGTTGTGTGTATAGCTTCTGCCCAAAAGGTTTGAGTAATGTTACTCTCTTGCATCATAGCTCTGGCCATTTGTTGTACAGACCTGTTTTGTCTCTTTGCTACTCCATTTTGTTGAGGTGTTCCTACAATAGTAAATTGTTGCTTTATCCCATGTTCATTACATAGGTCTGCAAAGTCATAATCTGTGAATTCACCTCCTCTGTCTGATCTGATACATTTTAGTTTTCATCCAGTTTGATTTTCTGCTAATGCTTTGAATATTTTAAATTTTTCCAGTGCTTCTGATTTGTTCTTGAGAAACGCAACCCATGTCATTCTGGAGAAATCATCTATTATCAGCATGAATTAGGATTCTCCACTTGGTGTCTTAGTTCTAGCAGGTCCACATAGGTCCATGTGCACAAGCTGGAGTGGTCTTCTTGTTGATAGCTCATCTTTAGATTTAAAGTATGTGCGAGTCTGTTTCCCCAATTGACAAGATTTGCATATGGTATTTGAAGGCCTTTTTATTTTTGGCATATCTCTGACAACTTTCTTCTTACTCAGTGTGATGATATGGTCAAAGCTTAGATGTCCCAATCTCCTATGCCATAAACATGACTCCTCAAGTTTGCTAAGATGGCAGGCTTCATCCTCCTCTTTCACTATGTACACATTACTCTCTGTTCAGACACCTTTGAGCAGAGTCTTTCCAGTTGTGCTTGATCTGACTTCACAATCTTGTGCTCTAAAAAGAACTTCACAGCCTTTGTCACACATCTGGCTGACACTCAGTAAATTTTCTTTCAGCCCATCTACAAATAGTACATCTTGGGCCTTTCCTCTGCCATTGTCTATGTTGACCGAGCCTTTTCCCTTGATCTTACCTGATTTATCATTGCCAAAAGTAACATTGCCAGATTTCTTTTCATCAAAGGTTATAAACTTGATTCTGTCTCCAGTCATATGTTTTGAGCAGCCACTATCCAAATACCACTGAATTTTCAGGTCTTGAGCAGTTAGAGCAAAGTCACATTTATTCTCCTTCTTTATCCACTGGAGGCACCCTTTTGTTTGGTATCTTTTGTGAGTAGATGAACTATATCTTCTTAGAGGACATTTGGAAGGTATACATACAACTTGATTGCATACACAACATTTGATCATAATTTTTGTAGAATTAAGGATTCCTCCTTGCATGAAAACATGCAGAAATGTGTCCCAGCCTGTGGCAAGCATAACAGGTGATATTCTTCATTGGAGGGAAGAATCTCCTTTGATGGTTTCCAAATTTTACATATTCAGGGGTCTTAGTATTTATTACATTCTTTGCTACTAGTGGTTTCTTCTGATCTCTGTCTTCCTTATTGCAGATTTCTTCTTTTGTAGGAATTGTTTGAGCTGCTTCATCATTCTTCTTTGCTTTTACAAAAATAATCTCTCTGTCAACCTTTTCTTTTCCTTTACTTGATTCTCCTTCATAGCCTATTCCAGTCTTTATCAATGGGGATCTTTGAGCTATCAGAATTTCATTCAACTTACTAGAGATTGTTGTTGGGGATCTTTGAGCTATTCCAGTCTTTACCTTTAGTTGCTTAAGGACTTCTGAATTCTGTTCTTCTCGTACATACTTGAGGAGAATGTCCTTTTGTTTTCTGCATTTCAGTTTGAGTCTATCAATCTCTTCTAGAGCACTTCTTAGCTCCCACTCAAGATAGACTTCACCTTCTTCTTCTTCTTCTTCCAGCAGGAGACCTTCAAGTTCTTCTATGGCCATCAATAAGAATTTAGAGGTTCCTTCTTCACTTGAGGATTCATCTGAATCTTCAGATGCACTGCTGTCTTGTTGAGCATAGAAGGATTTTCTGCAGAACTTCCTTCCTTTCTGCTAGTTCTTTGATTTATTTTTCTCTGACTCTTGAGCCTGATTCCTTACTTTCTTGTGAGGACACTTAGCAGCATAGTGTCCCACTCTTCCATAGTTAAAGCATTTGAAGGGGAGTTTAATTTTGTATTTACCTGAGCCTCTATCCAGTTTCTTGACAAACTTTGCCTCTTCTTCATCCGAGCAAGAGCATATGTCTCCCTCTTCTTCTTTCTTCTTTTCTTTTTTAAAGGTTGCTTCCCTCGTACTTGGCTTCTTTTGTGGGAGTCTCATTTCATAGGCTGTCAGATTTCCAAGTAGCTGGTTCATGGTCAAGGTCTCCCAATCATTTGTTTCTTCTATTGCAGACACCTTTGGATTAAACCTGGATGGAAGAGATCTTAGAATCTTTTGCAAAATTATGCTTTCTGGCATTTTTTCTCCAAGAGCTTTCATATTGTTAATAATTTCTACAGATTTTAGGAAGAAACTGGCAATGTCTTCATCATCATTCATTTTTAAGTTCTCAAACTGGGCTCTATAGACTTGAATTTTCGCAGTCTTTACTTTCTTGTCTCCCCATGTGTGTTCTCAAGAGTATCCCATATTTCTTTGGCAGTGTCTTTTTGCATTACTTTAATAAACTCTGCTTCACACAATCCATTCAGGATGCCATTCATGGCTTTTGCGTTAGCCACAAAGTCTTGTTTTGTTTCTTTCTCTGTGTCAGTTGCCTTTGGGGCATATCCTAATTCCACAGTAGCCCAGACTTCTATTCCTAGAGACATTATGTATGTCCTCATTCTGATTTTCTAGAAAGCATAATTTTCACCAGTGAAGAAAGGGGCTTTGTTGGTTGAGCATCCTTCTTTACTAGCCATCTTGGGAACCTAGGATCTCCTTTCAGCTATTAGACTGGTACTAAGGAACCTGCTCTGATACCAATTGTTGAATCCTTATTTAAACTGAGAGGGGGGGGGTGAATCAGTTTAACATATTCATGGATTTTTACAACTTTTCATTAAAACTTATTTACACTTTCATTTCATGTCCAACTTAAAAAGTGAGTAATCTTAGAATGTGAGCAGCAAGTATTAATATGATATAACAGTAGACTTAATATGAGAGCAGCAGGTATTAAGCAGATGATATAAATCATATCAACACATAAACATCATGCACAGAGACACCAGATATAAGTGGAAACCCATAAAGGGAGAAAACCACATCTTATTATTGTTGTGATGCAAAGGCAAGCTCCAACTCCCTCTCACCACTATTTTTCTGCAAGCACCAACCTACAGGAGGCTCCTACCTCAATTATGCAAGCTACAACTTGCAAGGAAGCACCAACTCCCTTTAATTTTCTGCAGGCACCAACCTACAGGAGGCTCCAACCTCAGTCAGCTACAACTGACAGCTATCAAGCTGCAACTTGATAGGGAAGTTCCAACTTCCTCAGTTTATAAAATGGAATGTTTGCTGATTTACCTTAGATATTAGCTCTGTTCTGTATCTTCTCTTTCTGCTCTTCTTTTCTTAATCTTCTCTGCCTTACACTTCTATACTTTGCCTTCACAATATTTTCTCTCTCTAACCTCTCTTGTGCATATCAATGTGATATTATATATAGAGTTCCTCACATGACTATTTGTATTTCATAAAAAATTTGGAGTGAATAGTCATGACTCTATGGCTTCTGTCTTCTTATTCCTTTATCCAACTCATTTTTAAAATTACTACAATATGTACAAATTTCCATGCTACAGTGGGATTTTGTATTTTCTTTAGGATACTTGCCTTTGCATCACAAATAATATAAACAACAAAAATATTTACATTTTCAGTTACACATTTCAATATCACTCAGCTCTTCTTCTGAACTTTGGCTTTACTGGATTTTGTCTTTTTCTATTGCTGTTAGAAAATTGTTCTGCATTCTCTTTGTTTACTGTCATATGTATATTTCACCTGTTCACTGCACTTTTGAATCCCTTTGCTGTACATCTCTTCAACTCTACAAATTTCATTTACCTCTGTTGGGCCTCATACTTCCTCTTTCTGTGTGCATAAAAAGTGAATACAACAAATTTGTATTCAATCCAACTGTTGATCTGGGCAATTTTAATACTCCATTTTCTGGGCTGGAAATTTTAAATTTTAAGTAATTACCTGCACTCAATTTAGTACTTAACCCAAATTTTCTTTCTATGCATATAACCATGCATCGCCAAATTTTCGGGCCTTTGCACTTATACGATTGATTTAGAACAACTGTAATATTAGCTCAAAACATAATATACCAATATATTGTAAATGTTTCACCCAGTGTTTCGAAATGCTGCATATTATCCTTGACTTTGTCTTGAACCCCAACGCATCAATATTCGATATATATTAACATAAATAAATTCTTATATGCTCATGGTTTCCTCATAATATATATATATATATATATATATATATATATATATATCTCCGAACCTTAGGACTAAAGTTATAACCCTTCGCACTTTATATTAAATCCAACGCTCTGTTTTAAACACATAACCATATAATAAATCTTGGCTCCAGACCCCACCTGCAATGAATCTACACCGTCGATCGTTGTCGATATGATCTGGGCTCTTTTATTAAACTTCGGGCAAGTCCAGCGTGTGATCACCGTTCGATGGCCCCTTCCCAAATCAACGGCTCATCACAATATCGCTTGACGTCTTGGTATGAACTATAACGTGCGATGGCGCACTTTAGACGGTGGTTTTGGAACTTCGCCCGATGCCACGTGTCAAGCTTTCTATGGAATCGCTCGCGAATGGAGAAAAACCGCTTGCCGACGAAAGGTGGTGCGATGAAATCCGCTTCCAGCCTTTACTGCTCACTCCAAACCGCGTCATTATTCCTCTCGCAAGGTTCCATCCTTTCATGGTTCCACTCCCCTTTGACACGTCAGGTTCTGTCCACTTGTATTTCTTTCATTACACTCCGTCACATAGTTTCACGTCAAACAACGTGTCTCCCTTTCGCGCTTGCTCCAGTCAATACACGGCTTCGTTCCTCCGCAGGCTAAACAATGAGAACGGGAATCGATTCCAACCAATTCTCGACGGCTTAGATAGCATGGACCAACCTGCAAATTAAGCTTAGAAGCGCTCCAATCAACTCCATTGTATTGTTATCGCCCTTACACATACAAACACAATGTTCGAATTGTAGTCCATAGCCAGACTTGACATCAATTCATACATTAGAACAGTGTATCCATCACGAATAACGATTCCCGGAATAACGACTCTGCCTCTGCCTCTTCTGCTTCTGTCGCTCTGCCTCTGCTTCTGATAACGGTTCTGGCTCTATATTCGCTTCCTCTACCTCTGCCTGTCTCCTTTGCTTCCTTCGTTTGCTTCTTGGCTGCCTCCATTTCCTGTCTCTGTTTTTGCTACCTTCTTTGCCATCATGACAACATTTCCAACATGTTGATGATGTGATATTCACAGGTAATGATTCCTACTTCATTGAGAGCTTTAAAATAGTCATGAAGGATGAATTTGAAATGAATGATATGGGATTGCTGAGATACTTATTAGAAATAGAAGTAGAGAAAAATGAAAATAATTTTTTTATTTCTCAAGCAAAGTATGTTAAAGAAGTTTTGGAAATATGTAACATGTAGGATTGCAAAGCAGCAATTAATCCTACAGTGATGGGATTGCAGTTGAGCAAAGAAGACAATAGCAAGGATTTCGATCCAAGTTTGTATAAGAGAATAGTTGGCAGCCTCCTGTATTTGATTGCAACTAGGCTTGATATTATGCATGTTGTGAGTTTAATTTCCAAATTTATGGAAAGGCCAAAGGAGGCACATGGCAAGCAGCAAAAATAATTCTGAGGTATGTAAAAGGAACAAAGAAGTATGGAATTTTATACACCACTTCAAGCAATTTTGAATTGATTGGATATACTGACAATGAATGGGTTGGAAGCATAGATGATAGGAAAAACACCTTTGGATATGTTTTTCATATGGGATCAGGAGCCATCTCATGGGATTTTAAGAAAAAACCAATTGTGGCTTTATCAACAACAGAGGCAGAGTATGTGGCAACTACAACAGTAGCATGTTAAGCAGTTTGGATGAGAAGAATGTTGAGAAGTTTGTATCATGAACAGGAAAAGGAACAACAATTTATTGTGATAATAGCTCTGTTATAGGTTTATCCAAGAATTCAGTGTTTCATAAGAGAATGAAACACATTGATGCCAAGTATCACTACATCAAAGAGCTAGTAAGAAATGGGAAAATTGTTTTGCAACATTGCAGAACAGAAGAGAAGTTTTTTGATATATTAACAAAACCATTGGGGCAGAAGAGTTTTAATTATTTGAGAAAATGTCTGAGTATGGAAGAAAGAAGTAGTTGTAATTAAGGGGAAGTGTTGGAAATTTAATTCCAATTGCAACAGAGCAGGAGGATAATGAAAGTTTAATTCTGATGGGAATTTGAAGGACAGAAGGAGCAGGAAATTTTTGTTTTAACTTGCACACCACCATGCATTCAATCCGGGTTTAAAAACACCTATAAGTCCAAGTTTTTGGCTAATGGCCGTAGCCTTTTTTTCATTGAATAACTGTGGTTTGACCACACAAACCCACTCTCATTAAACCCCACCAACCATATCCTTTACCGCGCTTTGTTTTAAATTTGAATGGGGCCACGTCAAGTGCTGTGGAGCCCATGACTCCATGCTGTATCTTCGTCGACCAATCAACGGTCTATCGCAGCCCTCCGAAGCTGCGTCATCAAGCACCCAAAACACGTGATAAGCCGGAGGACCCATCAATCCACGTCAAAGCGCTCAACCAATGGGAGCACTATTGCACTGCTTGGGTGCACAGTGAGCTCAACGCAAAATGGATGCAATAAATAGTTAAATGTTTTTGAATTAAATTTTGAGTTCTACCACCATGTCAAGCGCCAACCAATGAGAGCACGATCGCATCGCTTTGAGGTCCAGTTAGCAGGTAGCCGAATGGATGCGATAAGCCGTTATACCATTTTGCATAAAATCCTTTGAGATCTGCAAAATATATGTTTTTGCAAAGTTTTAGACCTTAGATTTAAAAGGGTTAATGTTTCATTGTATTTTTCATATGTCGCGATAGTTTTAAGTTTTTAAACTTTGGGTTATATATATATATATATAACAAATGTATGTAGTGTGTGTTTTATGTATGTCGAGAGCAATACAAAGGCAGAGACTGTATTGACTGTGTAATTTTTTCCCCAAGGCAGAATAAAAAGACACAGACAGTGAAGCAGAGCTTTGCAACACTGTTTTGTAGCAGTAAAGAAAATGTAATTTTTTTTGCAATCCAGAGCAATGCAGTTCTGTAGACCTGCATTTGTAACAAAGTTTTTTTTAAAAATGAAATAGTGTTTTTCTTCACATCTCTGTCCATTTTTATTAAATCTCTATGTTAAGAAGAAGAGGAATTAGTTTTCTTGTGTGTGTTCGGAATACTCAGAAATTCCAACAAAGAGATCTTCTAGGATAGACTTGGGCACAATAGCATGAAAATCTAATAGCTTACAAGCCATATTGGTTCTATAGGCAAAGATAATTCTCAGACCAGGAACATGAACCACGAAGAAGCAGGGACTCAAAGTGCATGCATATATGAGCTTGGATATTCTATATTTGGTAGAATTTGATAATTTTATTGATTGGCTGAAGTTGATATCGATGGTCCGGTTCCGGTCCTAGCGAAACTACAGGCTTCAGGACATACCCTCATGGTAATGATTTGATTTCAGTTATCTGAGGTTTTCTTGACGAGTTCAGGCATTGCCCCTCAGACCTTTGGATTACAGATATGAGGGCAACCAGACCTCAAACTTAGATGATTAACGTGTTTACCTCACACTGGCTTACCAATGACCAAATAAAAACCAATAGACTGGTTGTGCCATTACTAGCAGAAGTTGTGCAACAGACAATTTTGAAAGGCTCATAATATAACTAGAAAGGAAGAAGAAAGACTGAAAGGAAGGAAAGTCAGAAGAAAAGATATGTGAAAAGTGGGAATGGTTAGGGAGGAGTGGGATGGGGAGCTTGAGAGCTAGCAAGCTCTTTTGCGGGATTGCATTACTTAATGTTGTCAATCCAATTAGGAAATGTAGCTCTATGGCCGATATTCAATGGCTTATAAACAACAAACATTGGTAACTGTTATTGTCATACACCTTAGCACTCCCAGGATTTCCATCAAAAAATATCCAATCGAGCATAAAAGCTTGCTCTGGCACCACCACATCCACAGTCCACCAGTAAACATTTTCCGCACTATCATAAGACAACTTCTGAACAATTTTCAATGCATCTATCCAATTATTATATCCTTCGTGAATCTAAACCTCTGAAGAAAAAGCAAGTGGACTAGAAGAACGACTCCCGCTGCGTCAAACTTTGGTAAGCTTCTCTATGGTTTTGGAAATTCTAGGAATTTGCTTTTTCTTAGGACATTTTGACACCACCTTGGTTTCAGGCGTAAAATGCTAAGAAACTAGCTTCACATATGTAGAGACATAAAGAAAAAGTGTTGTGGTCGTTTGTAAATTATGACTCCCTGTCATTAGTTATAAGCTTGAATTAATCATGTCCACTACACCATCTCTTGGTTTTTTTTTAAGTTGCCGAGCCAAATATATAAAAAATATTTCCAAGTTAATTTTTGTCATGTGAATGAGTTGTTGAGTGTATTTTGAGTCTTCTTGCTTTTGATTGTAATAATTCACAATATATGAATGATAAGGCGAACATTGTGTATAGTCTAATTTTTCTTTACCATGATACAAGGATTTGCAATATTGTTTCTCCAATTTCTACATCAAGGCCTGTTGGGGTCGATTCAAGTTTACTACTAGAATGCAAGCCCTGAAAGTTGCAAAATGGCATACTGATGATCTAACCAAATACTATATGAGTGGAAGGCAAGATAATAGCTAGAAAAAATATTTAGATAAACACGATTAATTTGATTTTTAATTAATTCCTTCTGATTTATTGGAACTATGTTTCAGTAAATATTCCTTCTGCGAATATGACAGAATACCAAACATGCTATTAGCTCACAAATTTTCTGCTTCTGCAAACTTGCCTGCTAAATTTGTAGAACATGAATTTTGGCATGAGATAACTTTTTGGAAATCTGAGTTTTTTTAATATGCTTGTGATGTTAAGGGGAGTGCCTTTTCAAGATCAGCAAATGATCCACTTGGAAATAGCAAGTGGAACTTAAAGGTTGTTTTTGAGTAGATTTAAAATGGAGATCAAGTTCCATAGGTTTTCTCCACAAGTTTAGGATATGATAGCATGAACTCATTGCGATACTCACCCCTTGATTTCCAAATATTGGTGCAGGATATTTGAAGTCTTAATAAGTAAGTATTGCGACTTCTTGAAACTTTAATGCCCATAATGGACCTCGGCTTCTTCATTCTTATTTAGTATTGCGAGAAGTGCATTGTCTTTCTGCAGCAGTTATGTCCTAATATTACTGCTATCAGTATCTTACATAATTTTTATACTGGTTGCAAGGTGTAAGTGACCCAATGCTTTACATTGGAATTCTTTTCAGCATGTTTTCCTGGCATGTTGAAGATCAATTTTTGTACAGGTCGAAACTCCTTTTATACTATATTTTGGAAACATTGATATATTAGTTCACAAAAGGTAATTGTGAATTTAACTTACCATGGCAGCATTAATTATCACCACAGTGGTGCATCTAAGACATGGCATGGTGTTTTTGGCCATGCTGCTTATGATTTTGAAAATGTAGTCCATAAAGATGTGTACAATGGGGAAATACTTATGCACGAAGGAGTGGATGAAACATTTAATTTGCTAATAGGAAAAACAACAATGTCCCCCAGAGATATTATCTGAACATGAAGTTCCAGTTTATAAAGTTGTGCAAGAGCCTCAGGAATTTGTAATTACATTTCCTCAAGCAATACCCTGTAGGTTTTAGGAATGGTAAAGATATTGACATTTATGTATATATTTCCATTCTTTGTTTGATCTCTAGCTGTATCTGGTTTTCCTGTCAACGTTTTCGTTGCCATGGTTAAGAATAATGAGGCCATGTTCACTGCAATAGACTGTTTTCTCAAATATTTACTACTAAAATCTAAAGGTTATTTTTAGGTTTTAATTGTGGCTAGGCAGTAAAATTTTTGTTGGCTGATTGGTTTCCATTTGGGGAAACTGCTAGTAAACGATACGAGAATCTAAAAAGACAGCATTTTGCCTCACGAACAGCTACCATGAAAAGAGGCAATGTTTCTCATTAATAGCAGATGAAACAGAACTGAATGGTGTGTGAAGGTTGCTTTTGTTCTCCTTATAAGACTCCAACGTTATTATTGTTGGTTTTTGAAGAATTAAGAAATAGATATATTTTACTCCTGAGGCCACAATAGCAATGTTATATGGGGTGTCTGAAATCATTGATGCTATATGGCATTTGGTATATGCCAATCCAGTATGCATTTTGTGTGTATGAGTCATGGTATGACTTTGAATCCACTTTATGTCTTTTGATCTTTCCTACATTGTTTCAAAGTATGCAGAAAATGATAAATTTCATAGTGGTGAAGTCAGCCCCATTTATGATGACTTGAAACAAGTGGATTTGGTTTAATGGACAACAGGAAGAACTTGCCAACTAGTTGTTACAAGCCTGTTTTCTTCACGAATAAAGAGAGAAACAAAAAAAAACTCATAATTAATAAATTTAATTACATTCACCATAACATTCATAAACAAAAAAAAACTCATAATTAATAAATTTAATTACATTCACCATAACATTCATAGACAGATAACACAAAAATTGTAATAAAAGTGTTTAATTTTAAATATAGAATTTTAAAATAATACTCAAGAATTGAAACATATGACGATATATTTTATTGATCATTGATTGAAACATATTAGGAGTCATTTTTTCAAAAGGAAAGACGTTGTCTTGAACAAATCATGGGAGGTTTATGCAATCTGCAGTGAATTGAAAATATATGACATTGACTGAATTCACCTTGAAATTTCTTTCCTCCGTATTTTTAAGATGTTATTTAATTGCTTGTACAACTCACCATATTTCAATAACACATCCATATTCCACACAAAAACCATTTACTTTACCAATTCCTTTCCATTTTCTCAGTTCTCTCCTCTTAAAGTGGTACCTCTGGGTCACTCTACATTCATCTATAGTTCTATCGACATGCCTTTGCACTTTTTTTAAGTGCACATGCTAGTAGTACATAGTCCCACTTCCCAAATAATATTTATACTTTATAATGTAAAGCGTCGACATAAATAACGTATATTTCAATAACACATCCATATTCCACACAAAAACCATTTACTTTACCAATTCCTTTCCATTTTCTCAGTTCCCTCTTCTTAAAGTGGTACCTCTGGGTCACTCTACATTCATCTATAGTTCTATCGACAAACCTTTGCACTTTTTCGACATGCCTTTGCACTTTTTTTAAGTGCACATGCTAGTAGTACATAGTCCCACTTCCCAAATAATATTTATACTTTATAATGTAGAGCGTCGACATGAATAACGTATTTGAGACTTGGTAAAAAATAACGTATTTGAGACTTGGTCAAAAATATTTTATAGCCTCATTTTTAAACTTGGTTAATCATAGAGTAAGTAATATAAAAATATGTTTATACATCGTTCCCTCTTTTACATCCTGCCTCATGCAATAGTGTTTGATTTTCCCCCCTTTATTTTTTTGCTGGTTTTGTATTTCTTGAATGTATACACGTTGTTTTTGTTTTAATCTCCAAAACCTATATATATATATATGACATGTCTTTTTAACGATATACATAGCATATATATTATAGTATTAAATGAGCGTGTTTGTATTTTTTTGTTATTTACATATATAAAAAAATTCTAAATTTATAATAATATATATACATATAAATAAATTTTATATAGGTATAATTATATATATATATATATATATATATATATATATATATATATTTTGAATGGAAATGATATAATATACATATAAATTAGGATAAATAATATATATACATATTTTAAGATATATATACTAAATGTAATTTATATATTATGTATTTTTTTAAAGCTATAGATCATGAGTTGCTCACGTAAAGATTAAGTCAAACAACGTAATCCAACAACTCAAAGGAGAGAGTCATGAAAACAAAATGTCGAAATGATGAAAATAGTTAAACTTTGTGAGTGGAGCACGCCAAAATTCCATTCATCAGAGAATAGTTGAGAGAGGCTCACCAAATATGAGATATCTCGAAAACCAACCAAGCTTCATGCAGACCATTATGGTTAAAGCCCGAATCATCAAAAAGTCGAAAAGGAAAGTAATAAATATTAGAAATCATCAACTTCCCAAGTGCCAATAAAGAGAGGACTTTTCCAAAATTTTAAGTGGCCCCCCTTCATTTTGACTCAAAATGTAAAGGAGAAGTTAGCTGGCCAACAAATGGTGATTAAATTTGAGAACTAGTTATCTCTGATTAAATATTCTGAAACCTATAAAATCAAGTAATAAAAAAAAATCAGAAGTTGTTAGATGTTGGTCCTCAAGTAACCTATAAAGTTTCATCTTTGATTTGTATTATTGACACTTGAAATTTTAAACATTCCCAAATCATTTACACCGTAGTTAAAAAAATTTCTAAGTATAAACCAAAAAATGTGAACAACAAACTTGATCAGAAATGAGAATATGAAAAGGCAAGGTGACCAAGTAAATCATAGTGTTTATTTAACTTTGATACCACATGCTTGGGCACTTCTACCCACAAGCATCTCAAGCCTTGACATGTATGCCTTTTAACCTAATGGAATGCCTTTATCCCACCTATTAGATATAGATTCAAAGTTTTTATAGAATATTTACTTGTAAATTTACTTACAAATTAACTAAAGTTCATTGTCCTATCTTGGTAACTAGTTGATGACAATGCCATTCAAAAGAACTAACAATAGCGAACAAGCCAGCTCATGATGAGACCTCTTGTTTTTCAACTTTGCATTCGAAATTCATTACCCTGGCTTGGTGACCATTAGCAGTAATGCCACATTTGTTAGGACCCATGATCATGGTAGGTTGGCTCATAATGATACCTCCCTATCCCTCAGTTAATCCTTTTATGTTAAAACCAATTCTTATTATAATTTACCTTGGATGGATGAGGAGGAAAATTTGCTCCTTAAGAGAGAGGGAAGGAGTGAAAAGTTTTTTAATGACTAATCTTTAATAGTCAGTCTATTTGCCCTAAAGACACGTGAATTTATTAAGTAAACTCATCATGTCAATATCTATGGTGTAAGACAACTTTTTAAACAATGGTGGAGAGATTAATACAAACATTAAATGTAGTCCAATAATAAGTTTTACAAAATCATAAACTTAACTTAATAGGAGGGTTGAGTATCAAAACAAGGAAAACACCTTAGCAAAAACTATTTCCTTAAAGGTAAGATTTCGTTTATGTATAACAAAGGATAA
The DNA here is from genome assembly GCA_034641835.2 of Pinus albicaulis. NCBI lineage: Eukaryota > Viridiplantae > Streptophyta > Pinopsida > Pinales > Pinaceae > Pinus > Pinus albicaulis. The sequence continues at coordinate 170,299,801 of CM076569.1, forward strand.
ATTGTTTGCCCAATATGCATGCCAAGAAAAACCCAAAAATGGTGAAGTTCATCCCCATTCAAGGTAGGGAGAATGCCTGAGGAAACCTATAAATGTCGAATCAAAGAAAAGTAAAACAAAAACATGAAAGCAGGCCAAATACAAACGAACATCTATCAATGTATTAATCAAATTGCAAGCCAAGAAATATAAAAAGGATGATAGTGTAGGGATAATATGAAATTTTGAAAACATACACGTTTTAGCCTTTAATATTTTATCCCTTTAATTCTTTATTTATATAAGTATATACTTAGCTTTTAAAAGGTAGACATTGTGTGAGATGTTTAATGATTTAATCTTTTATTACACACCATGGAAATAAAGCACAAAACAAACCAAAAATAAATGTGCAGTTATGAGGTTTATTTCAAAGCAAGGAGAACCATAACAATTAGATTTTCATAAGAAAATTTTAATGAATTATTAATTCATTTAAGGTATCCTCATCAAATATTTATTAAATATTTCATAATGAAGATGAATAAGAAGTGTAAGAAACAAAGTTAAGTAAACTTCCCTGATGAAGTTGTGATGATGACTCATCCTTAGCTTTGCCACTAGCAGCTCTCACAACTGCATTATTCAACAAGAAAGAGAGAAATTCAAAACAAAAACTAATCTACTTCTAAACCTACCATACACTACTCAATGGTTACAACATCAAGTAAATTCATATTTCCAATGTAACCATCGAATCGGCTCGAGTCCTGCAACGATTTCCTATTAATGAAAAAAATTGGAGCATAGTGAAGTTAACAATAAAAAAATCATGCTTACATGGAAAATATTCATTGAAAAACAAGGCAAGTATGATGTTACTATTCTTTAGGAACTTTTCTTGATAAGAATGTTCAGGCCAATCTACAATAATATCCTGATAAATATAAATATTAACATTGAATTGTTTGAAAGAATTTGGAGATGCAAAAGGTCATTGATTGTGATGAATAGATTTTTGTAAAATAATCTTGGTACCATCATTAGGATGCATTTTAAATATCATATCAAGAGAATACAAACTTTCCATAGTCATTAATTGAAGTGTCCCATTTTCTTGATAATTCTTGTTGAAACCAGACATTTCAAAATGATTCAACAATTTGAGATGAAGGTACACAATTAAACAATATTTTTGAACTATCATTGCTTGATGCAAAGGTCTTGTGATTAATATCGCGATGGGAACTAGTATTCATATTTAATTATCATATTCAATCTCAAGTAATTGATTATGATAAATGCACTATTCTTTGTTAATCACAAGTTGACCTAAATCAATAGAAGATATTATTTGAGAGAAATTTGAATCAGTTCTTAATCTCCCTATTGATAAATAATTAATAAGTCCAAGGGATAAAATATTATCATAAAAAGAACATAAAATTGAGATTTTAAACTCATGTTTAGAAATTTCTATGCCATCATCTAGAAAATCATCATCATAATAATCATAATGGACCTCGCTCTCCTGTAAATTATAACAAAGATCAGATTCATTAACATATACAAATGGATTTGCAAAAGACTTGTTAACATGTTGATTATTTTCAGTCTCAAATTCATGAACATGGTCTAAGGAAACCTCATCAAACTCATGTTGTTGATTTGCACATTTTTCCTCTTCACTCAAATCTAAACTAGTTAAAATAAAAGTTTTCAAATGAAGATATGATGAAACATTATTTCATGTATCCCGATTTGTTTACAGATCTTGATACATGAAATAATGACTACGAAAGTATATGTGGTTGTCATAAAGTTAAGCATATTATTTAAACTTTGTTTAATGAATGAATCTTCTGCTAGGAAAGTAGAGATTAGTTTCATATTATCTTCTAAGAAAGAATCATCATTAATATTTTCGCAGGTTAAATCTTGATTTTAAATTAATTTTACTTCTACTAAATTTTTCTCTTCACAAAAAACATCGAGAAGTATTTCACGAATAATTTCAAGATTAAGATTTTAATTACTTTCAGATTGCTGAGAATGTGGAGAACTAATTCCTATTGTGTGTGGTTGTGAAAAAGTTTGAAATCCATTGATTGACTCTAAAGATTTGAAAATAGGATTGTATTATTAGCGATTAGATCTATGTCTTGCTCATCCTAAGAAAGATCTACAATATTTTCATTATTGTTTGTTTCATTATTTTTATTTAGAAAGAACAAGAACATAAAACAATAATATTAGCTCTTCCATAGAGGGTAAATATTTTGAGATAAATTTGCAACAAAGTGAACAAAATCTAAAAGAAAAATATTCAATAGATTCATTTCCATGCATTCAATGATTTGAACCAATTTCTAATTCTCCCCTGGAAAGTAAGAGTAAACAACCTGCATAACTCATCACTAGTAAAATATCCAAAAGACTTAGTGGAAATGCTTTGAACCAATTTCTAATTCTGCCCTGGAAAGTAAGAGTAAACAACCTGCATAACCAATCACTAGTAAAATATCCAAAAGACTTGGTTTTAAATAGGAAATGACGAATATGTACAGGAGCATAATTTTTTTAATCTTCACCATCAAATCTTAGCTTTGAAAAATAGTTTGACTTCCTCTTTGGGAATGCTCCAAGTAGGCCGGGACAAACTAAAAGCATGCTCCAAAACAAAGGTTGGGAAATGGGAAATGAGTAATTCAAAACATTCGAAAACCAAGACTTTGTGAGGCCAACTTGACAATCAGTCACTATTTTGTTACAATGAAACTGGAAGGAGGAAAAATAAATATGGAATTGATAGAGGGCAAGGAATCAATGATTTATCTATTAATTTTTCTCAGGCCCTGCTTCTAGTACCTTTTTGTTGACATGGGTTTTGTGCACCCTAGTCAACAAGAGAGAAACAACCCAGACTGAAGCTCTTTAATAGCCATAGTTGTTTGGGGTGGTCATCCTCAAGAGGTTTATAGGCTTCATTGGACTTTTGCTTCTTCTTCTCACAAAAATGAAAAGAATAAGTTTAATCCTATCTATGTAAAACCTAATATAATGTTAAATATATCTAAAAATAAAAATCTACTACAAAATTATGTTACAAAATATAAAGCAAGATACTATTATACAAGCATTGTACCAGATTATGATACATGAAGAAAATGCCAAAACATATTGTGATTGGTGTGTAAAATGTATTTTTTTTAGTGATCTGAATTTATGCAGAAATGCAACAAAATACAAAAATAATCATAAACATGGAAATAAAATGGAAATAAGGCTTAATTTCATTAATATCGAATCACAGAAATATGCTTACAAACATTAGGGAAATAAATAGCTAGGGTGTTGGTAGCGAATCTTTGAGAAGAGATGTGGCAGCTACAGACCTATGGACTGTGTTACAATGAGGCTCGAGGGCTTATTTATTATGGAGAAATAATGGAGAACTCTAAACGTACAAAAATATAACCCTAGAAGATGAAGCGCCAAAACTATGGGCCCCGTTTGGGTAAATTGGTGTTTCAACTTCCCGGGGATGTAACTTTGGCATACTATCTCCATTTGGGGCTTCAAAACGGCTCCGAAAGTTCAGGACCCGAAAAACTGATAAAAATAGTAAGTTGTGAAAAAACTGAAAGAGACAATGGTGGGGCCCCAAGTGGAATAGGTGAGTGGCCACCAATATCCATCTGGATCATTCCTCCCCCCTTAGGAAGCAATCGTCCCCATTAAATTGAGATCCTCCATGAGATGAGGAAACTTCTGTTGAAATTGGTCCCTGGTGAACCACTTGCCTTGGTGCAGGAGTTGGCCAGCTTTGACAACCCGATACAGTTGGATCTTCTGTTGACGAGTGTTCTTGATTTGCATGTCCATGATATAGTCTGTGGTGGCCTATTCCATGCAGTCTGGGTTTAACTCTTTTGGTGTGAGTTCTTCTGCAATGTCAGAGGTGTCTAATAGAGGTGGGAAGCAGGGATGAAGGCAGTCTACATTGAATACTCGGTGCAGACCAAGGAATGGTGGAATACTGAGCTCGAAGGCATTGTTCCCTATAGCCTTGGTGATGGTGTACGACCCATATCAGAGCGGGCGAATCTTGCGGTGGGGTCTAGTGAGGTGCTCCTTCTACAAATGTAGCCATACTTTTTCGCCCACCTGGAAGTTGTGTGGCACCCGATGTTGATCATGTCATTGCTTGTACTTAGCATTGGCTCTGTCCAATATGTCATGAACCTGTTGGCGGATGTGTTGAATGCGCTCAATGAATTTTTTTTCTTTTTTAGCTTCAGACTGGACATGAGCCGAATCGGCTTGAGTAGTTGCAAATGGCATGGCTACGTCAATGGGACATAGTGGCTGGAATCCCAAGCCCACCTGAAAGGGGCTATGGCTGGTTGAGTTGTGGAGAGCCCGATTATAACTATGTTGTACATAGGGAAGGTTCTCATCCCATGTGCGTGTATGCTTTGAATTGTACATGCACAAAATGTGTACAATCATCCTGTTGACGACCTCTGTCTGGCCATCAGTTTGGGGATGGAAAGCTGTGGACTTGGTGAGCTTGGTGTCCAACATTGACCAGAGGCTGGACCAAAACGTGCTGAGGAACCAGATGTCGCGATCTGATATGATAGATTATGGGATCCCAAAGTGCACCCACACTCGTTCAAAGAAGAGTTTAGTAGTGGATTCTGCTATGATATTCTTCTTGCAGGCCGCCATAATGGTCATCTTTGAGAATCTATCGACGACCACGAAAACACAACCATTTCCATGCTTAGTAGAAGGAAGGCCTAACATGTAATCCATGGAGATGGATTCCCAAGGTCGACTAGGGGTAGGTAGTGGAGTATAGAGCCCTTGCTTCTTGATGGTCGGTTTGGCAATGGCGCAAGCAGTGTAGGATATGATGTACTTCCCAACATCTTATCGAAGTTTCAGCTAATAGAAATACTTTTGTAGTACTGCCACTGTTTTCTTGACCCCAAAATTCCCAACGAATTTACTGTAGTGCGCTTCCCATATCATCTTGGCACGCGCGCTTGAAGGAACACAAAGGTGTCCCAGGCGACATAATAGTGCATCTTGGAGGTGAAAATTTGGACTTTGCATACCCCCCAAGAGTGCTTTGTATGTGTAGCTGAATTCTGGATCGCTTTTGTAGAGAAGAGGCCAATCAGAAGTCTCATGCCCCCAAGAGTTGAGAATGGTGGTTATGGCCACGATCGGTGGTCGGCTGAGGTAGTCTGCAACATTATTGGTGCTACCCTTCTTGTACTTGATGTTAAAATGAAATTTTTGCAGATATGTGAACCACTTCTCATGGCGATCGTTCTGCAACTTCCCTTGTGTCTGTATGAAATGAAGGGGTCGGTGGTCTGTGTGGATGATTTTCTCCTTCCCAAAATGTAATGCTTCCATTGTCGACAAGCCTGCACAATGGAATACATTTCTTTGTCATAAGTGGGATACTTTCGAACTATGTCGGAAAATGTCTCACTGTGATATGCCACTAGATGCCCCTGTTGAGTAAGAACTGCCCCAATAGCATAGTCAGAGGCATCTGTCTCGATCTCAAATGGTTGTTGCAAGTTTGGTAATGTGAGCACTCGGGCAGAACAAAGGCGATGTTTCAATTCTACGAACGCTTTCTGTTGAGATTCCAACCAACAGAATTTTTCTTTCGCTCTTTCCTTGGTGACTTGACTCAAGGGCCAAGTGATATGAGAGAATCCTAACATGAACCTGCAGTAGAAATTAGCAAGACCCAGAAAGTTGCGAAGCTCTGTTAGGGTGGTTTGGGCTGGCCAATCCCAAATGAATTGGATCTTGGTTGGATCCACATGCACCTCCCTTTCATCAATAATGTATCCTAGATATTGAACCTAGGTCATGCCAAAAGTGCACTTCTCCAAATTGGCGCAGTGTTTGGAGGACTTCTCAGATGTGGTGGAGGTGCTCTTCCCAAGTCTGGCTGAAGATCAAAATGTCATCCAAGTATACCACTACAAATGAGTTGGTGAATGGACGCAAGATGTCATCCATCAACCTCATGAAGGTTGCAGGAGCATTTGTCAATCCGAAAGGCATAACGAGCCATTCGAAAAGGCCCTCCTTGGCTTTGAAGGCAGTCTTCCACACATCAGAGGGTTCGATTGGTACCTGGTGATACCCAGACTTCAAGTCGATCTTGCTGAAATATTTTTCCCCTTTGAGTTGGTCCAAAAGGTCATCAATCTGTGGGATCGGGTACATATTCCGGATAGTGATCTTGTTCAATGCCTGATAATCAATACAGAGTCTCCAAGTCCCATCCTTCTTCTGTACCAACACAATCGGGCTCCCACAGGGCAATGAACTTGGCCAAATGTGACCTTTCTGCAGCAGCTCCTGGATCTGCCGCTTGATTTCATCATTCTCCATAACAGAGCCCCTATAGATCGGTCCATTGGGTAGCTGCACACCTAGGGTCAGGTCAATGGGGTGCTTGACCTGACAGTGTAGAGGCACCCCTGTGGGTGAGGTGAATATGTCCCCGTACTCCTCCACAACCTTGTCCATTTGTTGTTGTCGTGCAGAGGAGCCATGTTTGGAGGTCGTGGCCATAGTCTTCTTCTTTCCTTGGGGGTGGATCATCAGGAAAAAAAATTTCCTGGTTTGAGAAATGAGCTTACTGCATTGTTTTGCAGTAACCAAAGAGATAGTGGGAGGTAGTGGTACCTCTGGTATCCTGTACAATTTATTTCCCAAAGTGAAAATAACAGCGCAAGGTTGGGACTCATACACAGCATGTCGCTTCCACAAGTATGGTTGGCCTAATAATACATCAGAAACATCAATAGGAGCAATGTCACACAATACCTCATTTGTGAAGGGCTTGATGCTATAGCGAAGGCGGCACTGCTGGCTGACGTGGAGATCCCATCCTTGGTGAAGCCACCCGATCGTGTATGGTTGTGGGTGCACTATGGTTGGCAAGCCAAACCACTTCACAAGATCTGCTGAAATGAGGTTATTTTGGCTCCCATTATCAACAATGAACCGTAGCGGGGAACCCTTTACCCACATATGGGAGTGGAAGAGACGCTCTGCCTCCTCTGGATATTCTAGTTCCTCCTTCTAGATCTTCGTAGTGGAAACAATGGTGTTGAGCTCTGCATCAATAATCTGATTCCGTTTGTCATTCACTTTTTCAGGTTTTGATTTAGGGTCAGAGCATGCTTCTAATTCAGAAGTCCTCATCTCGGCCACCAGCGACTGCTTGGCCTGACACTCACTTGTGTTGTGAGTGGAGCTCTTATGGAACTCACTTCACTTTCCCGTGTCCTTCTTTGGATTCGCGGTGTTGTTCTTCGCTTGTGTCTTTGGCAGGTTGTCTTGGGCTGCCATGCCTTGGCTTTGTCCTTAGTTCTGCGGTTTGGGGGCACCTTGCTTTTGATTTGCAGATCCAAAGTCTCACTTCTTCTATTTTAATTTCTGCTCAATCTTGGCAGCATATCGGTATGTCGTACCAAGCGAGGAGATGTCGAGGAACTCCATTTCCTCCTGAATGTATCTGTGTAGACAACCGTGATACTTTAGCACCAAATTTTTCTCTGAATATTTGATACCCAACTTTGTGCCCAGGGTATGGAACAGATTCATTAGCTCATGCACATCTTGATCCCTTTATTGTCGCAGCGTGGTCCATTGTATGTACTTGTCCTCATAGCTCCCCATGGGATAGTATTGTTCGTTTATGGCATATTGGAAGGAATTCCAAGTGGGCACAGTTGAGAAAAGAGAGAATTTTGTCTCGTCCTTTTTCTCACAGTAGGTTTCCCACTAGTCCTTGACATGGGGGGTAGCTTTAAGGAGTGCAAAAATAATCTTCTCCCGGTCAGAAAAGTCATGAACCGAGAAATATCCTTCTAATAGATTCAACCATCTATCTACGACATATGCATCTATTTGACCCTCAAATATGGGAATGTCAAAGTTTACTTGTACCTTAAATGGATTCGCGCCTCCAGAGTGGCTGCTAGATGTAGATGCGCTGTCAGTGGGTAGTCGTTGAAGGATCTGGGTAAAGTTATCCATCATCGCGTTCCTTTTTTTTTCAAGGGCCTCCTCGACCAATATTTTGATAGGATCTCCTGCTCCCTCATCTTTCTTTTCGTCCCCCATGGGTGTCCGTCAGGGTTTGCAAGATTGATCTTGCAAAGGTTCCACCAGATCGAGCCCTAACTCCTTATACCCTAACCTTGTTGGGAACATGAAAAGAAGGATCGAGAAAAAGCAAACCGCTCTGATACCACTGATCCAGATTTGTGCAGGAACGCAATATAATACAAAAATAACCATAAACATAGAAATACAATGGAAATAAGGCTTAATTTCATTAATATCAAATCACAGAAATATGCTTACAAACATGATGGAAATCAAATAGTTAGGGTGCTGGTAGCGAATCTCTGAGAAGAGATGTGGCAGCTACAGATCTCTGAACTGTGTTACAATGAGGCTCGAGGGCCTATTTATTATGGAGAAATAATGGAGAACTCTAAACGTCCAAAAACCTAACCCTAGGAGATGAAGCACCAAAACTATGGGCCTCGTTTGGGTAAATTGGTGTTTCAACTTCCCGAGGACGTAACTTCGGCATACTATCTCCACTTGGGGCTTCAAAATGGCTCCGGAAGTTCAGGACCTGAAAAAATTCAAAAAATGGTAAGTTATGAAAAAAATGAAAGAGACAATAGTGGGGCCCCAAGTGGAATAGGCAGGTGGCCACCAATATCCACATGGATCATTTAGAAAAGTAAAAGATAATACAATATGCAAACTAATATTTAATTTATAAATACAAATAAAAATAATAATAATAATAATAATAATTAAATTCTTAATGCTATAAAAACGGACGATTTAAAGTCACATAAAAACAAACTTCAATTCTTCCAAACTAACAAAGATCAAAGTCTTTTAGTTTCAGCACCACACATTAAGAATCATAAAAAAATCAATTCTCAGTGAAGACATGCGTAAGAGGAACCGTAACAATTTCTTAAAACAAAACTGGTTTCAATTATAAGTTTATGAATAAAAACAATAAGCTAATAATCGAAGATGAAATTAATAAGAAACCACTACAACAAATTAATCCAATTCATATAGTGAAAAATGGCATTATCCGAGTTCTATGTTTCTAGAATAAAACCACGAGAACCTAGAATGAATGTATGCCTAGATTAACAATCTATATCAAGATTCAAATCATTAGAAACAACACTAATCAAATAAAAATGGAAACAAATTGAATTAATGCAATACAAAAAAGAAATGTAATTATTTGCTAACTATTCTTGGAATAAAATCACTAGAACAAGAAGTTTATATCTTCCAAATTTTTGAAAACTCAAAATACACAAGATAAAAAAGACAATACACATGACCATAGAAAACATAACATAATACGAATATGGACTCAATAAAATAAAATTCACAAACTTATCATTATTATGAGAACTCCACACTCACATGGTTTACAATATTTCCTTCCTTTCCAAAACTCCCCTCGTGCTTCAACTTACAACCTCAGCCATTTGAGAGCACACACCCTCATACTTCTATCCTTGAGAGCAACCATTTCTCCGCCTTGTCTTCATTCAATATAAACTTTTTATAATTAACATTCTTATGTATATCTACCTAAATCCCCTTCAAATCTCCATTCTAAAACTAAAAATTGATAATAATCATTTTTTATGATCTCATGTAACAAATTTTGATCCCAAAATTGAATAATTGGCTTCAAACAAAATAGTGGGATCGCTTTATTGGTTGACCATCAAATATGGGCATCATTAGCCGCAACTAAACAATTGTCTCCATAAAAACCATGATTTTCTCCCAGATCATGCATCAAATTGTAAAAATTGGGCATGTTCTGAAGAAAACCCATGTTCTAAATTTCTCATATTCGCCCTAGTTTGATCATAAATTAAACCTGGAGTTAGTGTCTCGTTCATTACACCCAAATTGTCTTACAGAATAAAATTTGAGTTTTTTGTCATGTTAATCCAACATAATATTTAAGGCATAAACAATGGCATGGCTTCACATTTTGAAAAGAAAAGAAAATTATATTTCCCATGAGTTGAATGAATTCTTTAATTAGCAGTTGAGGAAATAGCATGTGACGTCACCCTTTGCATTGAATTTTTCATTTTCTTGGTCTTGGATGGCCGGACTTGTGTCTATGCCATGTTACCCCTTATTTTCTTGGTGTAGCTAGTATGGGAATTTGTGATGTCACCCCTTGCATTGAGCCTTACATCCCTTTTCCCTGCATGCTCGTCATTATGGGAATGATAAGATACAATCAAGAACCTGTCCTAAAGGCATGTTTGTCATTAGGGGAATGATAATATACAGTCAAGAACACAAGAACAAGATGGATCTTTGTTGGGATTCAAAACGTCGATCAAATTTCTATAACACTGTGGATAATCCAAAAAAAATTCAATAATTGATAGCCACAGGAACTTGAAAATAGAGATATAGTCCATCTGTGCATCAAACCAAAAAAATGATGAACTTCCTCATCATCTGTTTGATGCCCATTCAAGGACTTCAACAACATCTAGCTTTGATATTTTTTGTAGTTGAAAGGGTAGAGCAAGGAAAAGAACTATCATGATGCAAGAAAGGATGCAACATTTTGAAAATCTTTCTCTTCATGCCATCAATATTGCGGAAAAAAATTTAACATAAAATTTGGCCACTATCCTACATTATTTAAATCAAATTTCTACATAGAGATCTTAAGTGTGTCAAATCAGGTCTCCAAATAAAAAAACACAAAAATTGAATATATAGTGAATAATTTTTTTCATTCCCGAATAGATTTTGGATGATGATGATAATGTTCCTATTGTTTTAAAGCATTTGTGAACAAGTTTTAAAGTTGGTGGAAACATAAATCATTTGTGAAGAAGTTTTAAGGTTGGTGGTGTTAGACTCCTACGATTCACAATTTCACAAGGTGACTAATTATTTCTCAGATCTCTCATATTGAAAATAATATTCCATGGTTGTCATTTATTTTTAGAAAAACAAGGCAAAGCCTGACTGTCAAGAGCTTCAAAGAAATCAATTTGCCTTTCAGTTTAGTGAAGGAGGAAAGTTTTGTTGAAAAGCGTAATGGTGAGCAAACTTATTTTTCTGCCCTCATTTAATGTCATTTGCCCTCTCTTACCCTTCATTTTTTCCAAATTCTGAATTCCAACACCCGAAATCCCATTAAAACAATTCAAAACCCAAATATATATGCTTTTGGGACTTTATTGCAGCTCTGCCACCCACTTTAGTCCGCTTTATATATATAAATATATATATATATATATATATATATATATATATATATATATATTATAAACTGCATAAAACCTTTATCCCATTTCCCTTAACCTTTTCATCGCACCGCAAAATCACATCTTCACTTACCATTTACAATCCTTTTCCAGTTACTTCCAACTCCCGATTTGCAATAACCCTCCCCATTACTAATTGCGATAATTCCCACCACATCGCACTTCACAAAGTCTAACATTTACCTCCCCCTACTCATAACATAAACCGTAAGATTTGCGATGTGTGGTATTAATGGCCCCCATCTCCTTCCTGCTACATTCACCCCTATTCTCGTCGCACATTGGACTTTATGAATTTTATCCTTTAACTCCTGCTCCTCATAAAAAAACCCTAAACTTTGCAATGTTCGGTATTGAATGGGCCCCATCTCCACCCTTGCCATGTTACCTCCTGCCATAGCTGCTTCGCACATCACAAGATTCAACTTTCACCTCTGTTGCTCATAAACAAAAAACTTCCTCTTCGTGATATGTGATGTGAGTTTGGGCTCACCTCATTTCCACGTCGCCTCCGATCGTACCATCATACATCCCCTCCCAGCTAACTACCCTCCACCTCTCCATCATCCCCACACATCTCCCTACATCCGACGGTCCTTACTTCATTTCGGCCCCCCCCCAGCCTCTGAACCTTAACAAAAGGGCGGGGGGTCCGAAATATGTGGTATTCATTACCACTTATCCTGCTACGTGGCAACACCAAGGCTTTTCGCACCTCCCCTCTTCGATACCACAAACTACCCTCACCCCCGTCCAAAAACGGGTTTTTTTGTTCAAACAAAAACACCACCGTTGTCCTACATCTGCCAACCAACGCCCACTACCACTGCGCTATGATGACTCCCGCCACCATTGCCTCACGTAGCCATTCCACACCATTCCCGTCCAAGGTTTTGAATCATTATTGTGCTTTTCAAGAGAAAGGTAGTGGGTTTTTTGTTTCAAATCTCCACTGCAACAATAACCAATGCCGAAGATACAAAGGTCATTCAATAGAAAGTGGCCATCATTACCGCTAGCACACTCTTCTCAACAACAGTTTTGCACCAATGTAGAGCCAAGATGTTAGAGCCTTTGAAGAGGTAGAGCCAAGATGTCAGAGCCATCCTTGCCTCTTCAACATCACACAAGCCGAATTCTGATCATTTCACAATTAATAACAAACTACTAAGGCCATTATTATGGCTGAACTCGTCTTATCACCCCCTGCATGGTTCCACTTGGAAAAGTTTTGGCTTGAATGTAATTAATAATATCATTAACATAGATTGAGAAACTGAATTAATTTTTTATATAAATACTGCATGCATTAGCAGTATCAAGAGAGGTCCGGAAGGGGAAAGAACCATTGTAAGGTCTCATCTGGTTGTAAACACTCTCTTTTGGATGAATGAAAGATTATGTTGTTTTCTAGATTCTTGTGTTATGATCTGTGGTGAAGTGCTCCTTTTCTTGTAATCTGTCATCTCTAGTTTTACATATTGTTCTCTTTCTTTACTACAGATATAAATTTTTGTGTAGGATTTACCATGGGGTACCCTACTCAGTCTCGAAACAATACTTTATGTTTTCCTCTGAGACCTGAATGTAGAATTCAGAGATGGTCCGCTATGCATTCATGTTGAACCATAATATCCTTCTCCTTTCCATTTCACAAGCTGTAAATACCCATTGACATGGCTAGCTTGCCTGGTTGCACCTGATATCAGTTATTCATCCATTTGAATCTGTTTACACCTGTTTGACTCCATAGCCCAATGGCCCTCTTTTTCTACCTCAACCACAAATTTTCAAAGAAACCCCTATGCACTAATAGCTTGCCTAAAATGTCTCTATAAACGAAGCTACATATAACAGAGAGATCTTTATCTAAGTCTAAGAAGGCTAGGTCCTAGATTCCAAAGCAGTTGGATGTTGCCTCTGTATTTTTGTCTCAGCCTCGAAATTATGGACTGACAACATAATGGTGAATCCACTGGGGATCAAGTTTCATCTTCCTCAGTAACACTTATCAAGTTCATTTTTGACTTTGATGGTGATTATAATTCAAACGCCAAAAGGTTGTTCCATTCACCTAGCAACTCCAATGGCAACAAAATCCAAAAATAGATATTTACTGGTGACTCCACAAAGTTTAGATGATATAAAGATTCCATTGGTAAAAGAACCCAGAATTGTAGAGAACCTATAGTGACTTCATTCTACTGTTGATTATTTTCAAAATGAATTCAAGAGTACAACACAGGTATGCTCCTATGAATAGATATCACATTCCCAGATTCCCACACAAAATGGCTTAGGTAAATTGGAAAAGAAATCTCCCTATTTTTCAAGATGATAATTTTGATGATGCTTTGTTACATCTCATTAAATTTCATATACATTCATGGAAGTTGAAAGCCGAATGGCATGAGGATTGCCACATGAAGATGTTCATGGAAACATTAGAAGGGGAAGCCAGGGAATGGTATGAAGGTTTGAACCCTGGTAGTATGTTTTCTTTAAAATATTTCCACAAGGTGTTTTATGAGCATTATAAAGAATATTCTCCATCTCTATCATTAGCTGAAAATTGTTGTGATCAGTCTGAGGATCTCATACAATACCTTGTAAATATTGATGAAGATCTAGGAAATTGGCATCCTGAGGATCTCTTAGAAGCAATTTATGAATTTCATTCTCAAGTTAAATGTCATGATAAACAATAGAAGTTATTAAAGATGAAATCAATCAAGAAATGAAAGTAGATCCACATGATATCTTTGTGGAGACAAATGACAATTCCTCTGCTCTTTTGTATGAGGCTAAAGAAGACATTCAGTCTCATGATCAGTCTTCATGAGAGAAAGAAAACAATTGTTGTTTAATCCAAAGAAAACAAAGACTACCTCCTCCTTTAACTGAAGAAGAAATTAATCGGATTCTAAGCATGCAACCAACCTCTCAATTTTTATGTAATGATGAGATTATTTGTATTTGTTCTACTGCCGATTTATGTACTTAAGTATTTCCTCCTGAAGAAAAAAATGTAGAATGGATTGATA